>CM035424.1:65034092-65363397 GCA_020310875.1 Ceratopteris richardii
ATATACATACACACACATACATAGTAAATACATAACCGCACACATACATATACACACACACATACATGCATACACATACACATATACACACACTTACACATACATACATACACTTACATATACATACCTACACACATACATGCATGGACATACACATATGCATACACTTACATGTATGTGCATAACAACACATACACATACATACACACACATACATGCATACACATACACATACACATATACATACATACACATACATAGTAAATACATACCCACATACGTACATATATACACACACATACATGTATAAACATACACATATACATACACATGCATACACACATACACTTACATATACATACATACACACACATACATCCATACACATACACATATGCATACACTTACACATACATACATACCCATACATACACATACATACACACAGACACATACATGCATACACATACACATGTACATACATACACATACATAGTAAATACATACCCACACACATACATATATATACACACACATACATGCATATACATACACATATACATACACTTACACATACATACCCACACATATACATACACACACATACATAATAAATACATGCATACACATACCCACACATATGGATACACACACATACATAATAAATACATGAACACATACACATACACACACATACATCCACATATGCATACATACATACATGCACATATTCACATACATGCACTATATGATTGCTCCCTCCACTATTATTGGTGCTAGTCGAGGTCTCTTTGTTGTAGAGGATTTGTATGTGCCTCTGAACTTTAAGCAAGGGCATTCTGCAAGCTTGAGAATGGGGTTCTTGAGCACCAAAAAGCAAGGGATCTGCAAGTGAGGTTGGAATACTCTCAACTCCCTTGTTCAATTCCTAGCTTAGGCTACACGTGAATAGTGCTAGAAGTAAGTCAGGGCAACGATAGGCAGAAGACAAGTCAAAGACTATCTAAGAAATCAAGTTCAAGTCAAGAGATAACCTGTGTGTGATCGATAACTATAAGGGAAAAGAACTTAACGTGGTACGAACAACTTAAAGTGCGGAAATTAACTTAAGTATTCCTAACAACGTGATATCTGATAAGACCATAAACACGGTAATCAACTAAAAAGAACCAAGTGACTTGGATTGCTCAGCTAAGCATATGAACCTTAGATCAGGACGGCACCTAGGGAGAGATAGATAGAGTCTGAGGTCTTCAGAGGCTAGGTCTTGGGCCCAGCAGTTGAGCCATCATTCGTACTACCCTAGCTCTGAGACTAGTGAGTCAGAGATGTCCCAAGGTATGGAGAGGCCCACAGGGAGTTCAGGTGTGCCATACTTACATAGGGTAGAAGGCCCCTACAAGACGTAGCTGGAATACCTTAGGACCAACCGATTGGGTGCTAGCATCTATGAGGACGGCCTAGGAAGGTCCGTGGTCCAAATTAAAAATCTTGAACAACCCATTGGACTATAACGTCCAGCAGTCAAATTTGAAAATGGAGCATACTTGGACAAAGAAGGAACCACATATGTAGTCACCAGTCACCCAGACAAGACAGATGAATTCGGAAATATGATCCCAGAAACGGACTTAGGTGACCTAGAGCAAGGGAACATGGGTATAGAACCTAAGACTCCTCGAGGCAAATCAGTTCTCACTAGAATTATCACGCCAGAGTGGATTCCCCAGGACAATAAAAGCATAGATCTACTCTTAAACCGAGAGACCGATGAAGCCTTTTGGAGGTATAAGCCTAATGAGCCTAATGAGATAGGAACGACCACAATCTACGAGTTCAAAGATCATGATAGCCCAGGCAAAGTGACCTATCTAGATCACACTTCAGAAAGGATCTTTGTGGTCACAGAGCATGGTAGGCATGCCTACACTTGGAAGGGTGAATTTGTTTTCCCCCAACCAAGATCTAATGTCTCCTATGGCCACCCAGGAGCTGGAACATCCCAAGCTCATGGATCTCCAAGAGACAAGAATAGAGAAAGACCCGAGGTAAGTTTTGCCAACCCAATAGGAAGAGAACAAATGCGAGCAGAGACGGATAGAGAAGAAACAGAGACAACTAGAATTCCAAAGGAACTAAGAAATGCTGATGATTTTCCTTTGCCAAGGCCGAGGGAACACACCAGAACCTTGAGACTTACACAGCTGGTTAAGTCCATGAAGAATTACTTCGATGGCACTGGAGACCCATACGATCATGTGGCCGAATTTAGGCAAGTCTTGAGAGCGGAACAAGGGGAGGACCTATTCACGCAGTACAATGCCTTTGGTCTAACCCTAAGGAACACAGCCCTTACGTGGTTTCAACCACTAAATGAGAGATACTTCAAGAACATAGACCAACCTCTGGAGGCATTCATTATTGAATTCTCTAAGAGTGGCATAAGGCATAACACTTCCTCACTGATTCATAGCTTCAAGCAAACCCCTCAAGAGACGGTTAGACTTGCAGGAAGAAGGTTTAGGCAATACCTAGAGAGATGTCCTATTTCGGAGTTACCCACACCGGCCAAACAAGTGGCTTTATTCCTAGATGGACTGCTAAGTACAAAGCTGAGATCATATGTGTACTTGAAAGACCCTAGGACCATAGAGGAGTGTGTACGCATGTGCATTGATATCGAGGATAACCTAGGGGAGGAGTTGGAGCTTTCAAAAATCTACAAAGATTCAGATAGTTCTACCAGCCTCTCTTCCTCGCAATCCACCTCCATTGAGGAACTCGCTGAGAAGGTAGCTCAAAAACTAGGTGTCTCAAGCAAACAAATTCCAAGATTTACCCCAGTCAAGCGGTGCTATACTTGTGGAGGTGACCATATGGCGAACGTATGTCCCATTATGGCTCAACCCCAAGTGAACCCTAATAGCCAGTACTACACCATAGAAAGGAAATACACTAATCACACTGCGCAAGATTGCCCATACAATAAGCAAGTTGTTAGGCAAACCTACCCTCAACCCTATCCACAACAGGGAAGATACAAGAAAGTACCCTCCACAGCAATATGGTAGGCCACAACAACCTTATCAACAACCCTACCAAAACCAACAAAGGCCTTAGTGTGTGTTAGCTTAGCAACCTCCTACCCCAACCAATGTGATTCCCGTAAAGTACGCAGCTGCAGAAGAGAACCTGAATAGAGCCATTGTGCCAGTAACACCATTGCTTTCAGAGAGTAACCCTAGTGACCATAGTTTTGAGTCTACTCATATTGATAGCCCTCAAGCTTACTACATGCAGTCACCTGAGCATAATGAGGCCTATTATTACGAAGAACCGAGTGAACCAAGTTGGGACCCAGAGTATACCAATGTCATGTACACCAATCCCAACTCGTGGCCCCAACTGTTGGTGCATACCAATCACCAATTGAAGGCTTGGAAGATCAAATGATGAAGAAAGAATCAATTCCTAAAGTGTGGAAGAAGATCACAATCAGAGGACAAGAGAAGTGTACACATATGTACATTAGCATAGTCATAGATGACTTAGATCTTTTGTTCAGTAAGAATTATGTATAAATTTTCTATAAATACCTTGAGAAAAGTCGGGGCATGTATGAGAGCAAATGAGAGCTTATGTGACATTAGTTAGAAGTCAAGAATGAGGGAGATAGAAGTCATAAGATAGAAGAAAGTGAATTTGTGTTAGCTCTCATCACTCAGTTGTATCTTCTCTGAGTAAATGAAAAATTGTGCGCCCGATGTTTCTGCGTGTTCTCCTTCTACAGTAGATCAATTGTGGAATGCTTTTGTACAAGTCTAAGTTGAGAGTTGCTTGACTTCTGTGCAAAGTTTTAGCTTCCAATTGTAATCAGGCTGAGTGAATTAAGTGTAGGAACATTCATATGTGAAGTGTGCTCACAGGTTCCTAAAACAGGCGCAGATTTCGAAGTCAATGTTTTGGTCATTTCTCCTAGCACAGTTTAAAGTTTTGCATGAGTAAGGGCTTAATCTTTAAGTTGGAAGATAAGCTACTTATGTCTAGAAGCATTTTGTAAAACGGGTTCTATTCAAGGAGAACCAAGTCTTAAAAGTTACAGGTGTAGAGTCGACTGTTTTGGATAACAGTTTCTGACATAGGTAACTTGTGAAATCAATTTCTCAAGTTATACTTAATCTTTTGGAGTAATTCAACTTGGAATAGTTGCGCAATCTCTAGGAGATGATTCGTACAAAGTTTCATAAAAAACTTTACAGAGTTAATAGGTCAATGTGAAGAAATACTGCAGCAGACTTTTCTGTGTATCATCCTCTTCACAGAATTGTTAATTTCTTGATAGCTAGTAATTGATCTTTTAAATGTGTGAAAGGTTTTGACTTATTCTTGGTATAGAGGTGTTCTAATCACAAGAATAGGTTGTTCTTTTGGAGATTAACACTCTCCATCAGTGGTATCAGAGCAGGAGACATCAATTTTGAAGAAAAGGAGGATCCCGACTGCTGCAGATTCAAGAGATTCAACACTTGAAGGATTAAGAAGTGAAAGCTTGGAGTCAAAGCTCGAGGAGAAGACTATTTGACATCAAGAAAGGCAAAAGGAGTTCAACTCGAAGTAAAGGTACATACATTGTTTGTAAAGCTTGAAGATTTCAATATACAGGTGGATACAAGATGGGAGAAAGCTTGCAGATTGATAAGCTAGATAGGGAGAACTATCCAGCATGGTCCATGAGGATGGAAGCACACCTCATGAGCAAAGACCTTATATCATTTATTACAGGAGATGAAGAAAAACCAGAATTTGCAGATCCAAGTATTCCTACTAGGGAAGAACTTGCAATGTTGAAGACTTGGATGAGAAAGGATGCTCAAGCAAGGAGTATCATCTACATGGCTGTAAATGATTACCTTCTACCTCACATTAGAGGTTTGGAAAGTGCTACAGATGTTTGGAATGCCTTGGAAGAGCATTTCCAAAATACAACTAAGTCAAGGAAGTCTTCACTATGGGCTGAGTTCACAACCTTCAAGAAGAAGAGCTCACAATCAATTTCAGATTATGTGGCAAGAATGAAAGATATTGCAGATAGCTTGGGAGCAGTGGATGAAGATATTGAAGAAGAAAAGTTGGTAAGACAAATACTTACAGGTCTAAGAGGTGATGAGAAGTGGAAGCCTTTTATCTTGTCCATAGAATTGTCACTTGATCACTTTACTCCTGACCTTAATCAATTGCTAGGACACATGCTAACCTTTGAGCAGGATCTTAAAGGAGACAATGATAGAAGTACAAGTCAAGCTATGTACTCCAAAGACAAGAAAAAGAATGGCAAGGGAAAGCAATCAAATGATGATGAAGGGAATTCAAATCAAGCTAATTTCACAAAAGGGAAGACAAATTTCAGAGGTAAAGGAAGTGGAGGTAAGAACAAAGATAATGCTAAAGCTTGTTGGATTTGTGGCAGAACAAATCATTTGGCAAATGATTGTTGGTATAATAATCAAAGTGGAGGATACAACAATCAGAATTATAGTCAAAGAGGTAGAGGAGGCAGAAACCAAAGAGGCAATTTCAGAGGAAGAGGTGGTAGGACATCATATGGTAGAGGAGGTGGAAGAAACTTCCAATCTCAGTCCTACAACAATAACTATTACAATTATGCATCAGATCAGAAGGATGACATGACTCTTATCTTGAATGCAACTCATGAATCAATGGGAGAAGATCAAAGAGTGTTTTATATTGACTCAGGGTGTAGCAATCATCTGAGTGGGAATCTATCCTTGATGACTGATATGGAAGCAAGGGTGAATGGACATACAGTCCAAACAGGTGACAATACCAAACATAAAGTGGAGAGCATTGGATCAGTGAAGACAAAGAGTGGAAGTACACTTCTGAGCAAGGTACTTTATGTTCCTACTATTCCTAAAAATTTGATAAGTGTAGGGCAAATTGTGGAGAAAGGATATGAGGTAAGATTCACAAATGATGGTGTTTATGTACAAGATCCAAATCAGGGATATAGAACCATAATTGCAGGTAAAAAGGAAGGGAGATTGTTTACTCTCAAAGTCCAAGGTAATGTGGGACATGCATTGTTTACCTATGGAGGTCAAAAGGTATCTGAATTAGACCTATGGCATAAAAGGCTAGGTCATTTCAATGAGAGAGCTATAAAGGAGATGTCAAAGAATCAGGTGGTGCTTGGATTGCCAAACATTGAAGGGCAACATATGGTGTACAAGTGTGAAGCTTGTCAACTAGGTAAAGCACATAAGAGTTCTTATAACAAATCAGGGTACAAGTATTCAAACATGCTTGAATTGGTTCATACAGATGTATGGGGTCCCTCAAGGGACTATAGCATAAATGGATCCAGATATTATGTGTTGTTTGTTGATGATGCAACCAGGTGGATTACTTTGTATGTAATCAAGGACAAATCAGAAGTCTTCAAGACATTCAAACATTTCCATGCTTATGCAGAAAGGATCACAGGACAAAAGCTAAAGAGGTTAAGATCAGATGGAGGGGGAGAGTATTTCTCAAAAGAGTTTGATGATTATTTGTGGAATGCAGGTATCAAAAGAGAAGTGACTTGCAGGTACTCCCCTCAACAAAATGGAGTAGCAGAAAGGAGGAATAGGACTCTTGTAGAGTTTGCAAGAGCCATGATGAAGGAAAAGAATTGTCCAAATTACTTATGGGCAGAAGCCATTAATACTGCAACATACCTTGTGAATAGGTTGCCTTGCAAAGCTTTGGATGGAGGAACCCCTTATGAAGCATGGTGGGGTAAGAAGCCTAGTCTTGATCATTGCAAAGTATTTGGATGTATTGCATATGCTTATGTTCCTTCACAATTAAGACATAAGCTAGAACCAAAAGCAGAGAAGTATGTGTTTATTGGATATGATGATAGACAGATGGGTTATAGGTTGTGGAGTCCATCCACAAAGCAATTTCTTGTTACTAAAGATGTAACATTTGATGAGCAAAATATGTGGTATACAGGATCACCAAATGAGTATGCAGGTGTTGAAGAAATACAAAGGAAAGGAAAGGCAAAGGTAAAAGTATGTGAAGAAATTGTTGATGAAGTTGACTCTAGATGTAGAGTGCAGGATCATGAAGAAGAAGGGCCAAGATTTGATCCAGAATCAAATGAGGCTGAAACTTCAAGAAGTGCAGAAATCAGGAGATCTACAAGAGAAAGGAAAGAGCCTATAAGGTATAGTTATGATACATCTTTCCTAACAACAAAAGATTATGCCTACATTGTGAAAACAGAAGAAGATCCAACCACTTATGAAGAAGCCAAAGGTAAACAGAATTGGGAGAAGGCAATGCAAGAAGAGTATGCTGCTCTACTTGAAAATGAAACTTGGGAATTAGTACCAAGACCAAAGAATCAGAAAGTCATTGGATGCAAGTGGGTATATAAAAGAAAGAGGTTTGCAGATGGTAAGGTGTCTAGATATAAGGCTAGACTTGTGGTTAAAGGTTATGCCCAAACTTATGGGATAGATTATGATGAAACCTTTAGTCCTGTTGCTAAGATGTCTACAATTAGGACATTGATTGCTATTGCTACTTGCAAGGGATGGAAATTATCACAATTGGATGTGAAGAATGCATTTCTTAATGGTTACATTGCAGATGAAGTGTATATGGAGCAACCAGAAGGCTTTATGGAATCAACTGGATCAGATTATGTGTGTAAGCTCAAGAGAGCTTTATATGGGTTGAAGCAAGCCCCAAGAGCTTGGAATTACAGATTGGTCAAGTTCTTGAATGAATGTGGTTTTCAAGCATCAAAGGCAGATAGTAGCTTGCTAGTGAAGGCAAGTGAAAATGGATATATTTACATGTGCATTTATGTTGATGATATTATTGTTACAGGAACAGATGCTCAAGGAATCAATGAACTCAAGAAGCAAATAGAGAAGGAGTTTAAGATAAGTGATTTGGGAAACTTATCTTATTTTCTAGGAATGCAGATTGTGTATACTCAACATGGAGTATATGTTTCACAAGAGAGATACTTGAAGAATCTTCTAGTTAAGTTTAACATGGAAGATTGCAGGACCTCAACTACACCATTGGAGGTAAATCATAAATTAAGCAGGTATGGAGGTGAAGAGTTCAATGACATGAAGAAATATCAGAGTTTGGTAGGTAGTCTAATCTATGCTACCTTGACAAGGCCAGATCTATCATATGCAGTAGGTGTGTTGTCACAATTCATGCATTGTCCAAAGAAGACTCATTGGATTGCAGCCCAAAGGGTACTCAGATATATCAAGGGAACCCTAAGTGAAGGTTTGTATTATGGTTACACTTCTGACACAAGAATCAAAGTGTTTAGTGATGCAGATTGGGCAGGTGACTCAGATGATAGAAGGTCTACTCATGGATATCTATGTTATGTTGGAGACAAGTTAGTGTCTTGGTGTTCAAAGAAGCAACACACAGTTGCTTTATCATCCACAGAAGCTGAGTATAAGGGAATGGTAGAAGCTGCAAAAGAAGTCATATGGTTGAAGACATTGATGAAAAGTTTTGAGATTGATCATAGTACTCCAATAATTTTTGGAGACAACATGAGTTCTTTGTATTTGGCAGCTAACCCTGTTTTTCATGCCAGGACTAAGCATATAGAGATTCAGTATCATTTCTTGAGGGAAAAGGTACTTGATAAAGAGATTGAAGTGATGTACACTCCAACAAAAGAACAAGTGGCAGATATGATGACAAAGAGTTTGGATGGACCTAAGTTACAAAGGTTCAAAGACATGGCAAGTATCAAGAAGACAGAGAAGACCTCAATTGATGATTGAGGGGGAGCTGTTGGTGCATACCAATCACCAATTGAAGGCTTGGAAGATCAAATGATGAAGAAAGAATCAATTCCTAAAGTGTGGAAGAAGATCACAATCAGAGGACAAGAGAAGTGTACACATATGTACATTAGCATAGTCATAGATGACTTAGATCTTTTGTTCAGTAAGAATTATGTATAAATTTTCTATAAATACCTTGAGAAAAGTCGGGGCATGTATGAGAGCAAATGAGAGCTTATGTGACATTAGTTAGAAGTCAAGAATGAGGGAGATAGAAGTCATAAGATAGAAGAAAGTGAATTTGTGTTAGCTCTCATCACTCAGTTGTATCTTCTCTGAGTAAATGAAAAATTGTGCGCCCGATGTTTCTGCGTGTTCTCCTTCTACAGTAGATCAATTGTGGAATGCTTTTGTACAAGTCTAAGTTGAGAGTTGCTTGACTTCTGTGCAAAGTTTTAGCTTCCAATTGTAATCAGGCTGAGTGAATTAAGTGTAGGAACATTCATATGTGAAGTGTGCTCACAGGTTCCTAAAACAGGCGCAGATTTCGAAGTCAATGTTTTGGTCATTTCTCCTAGCACAGTTTAAAGTTTTGCATGAGTAAGGGCTTAATCTTTAAGTTGGAAGATAAGCTACTTATGTCTAGAAGCATTTTGTGAAACGGGTTCTATTCAAGGAGAACCAAGTCTTAAAAGTTACAGGTGTAGAGTCGACTGTTTTGGATAACAGTTTCTGACATAGGTAACTTGTGAAATCAATTTCTCAAGTTATACTTAATCTTTTGGAGTAATTCAACTTGGAATAGTTGCGCAATCTCTAGGAGATGATTCGTACAAAGTTTCATCAAAAACTTTACAGAGTTGATAGGTCAATGTGAAGAAATACTGCAGCAGACTTTTCTGTGTATCATCCTCTTCACAGAATTGTTAATTTCTTGATAGCTAGTAATTGATCTTTTAAATGTGTGAAAGGTTTTGACTTATTCTTGGTATAGAGGTGTTCTAATCACAAGAATAGGTTGTTCTTTTGGAGATTAACACTCTCCATCACCAACCTAGGCAGGTAAGACCAGCATTTCCTAGAGGGCCATGTTACCGATGTCAAGGAGATCACCTCATTCGTGATTGTCCGATGCCTGCCCCACACAACCCCAATCTGTAACCATTCAAGGCTTTTGTCAAGATTGCGGAAAGAGCACCTCTTATGAGACTGCCCAAAGAACCCACAGAATGTAACAAAAATTACTCCCATCAATGTGATTGGATTAGTTGTAGACTCTTCAGGGAGTGTGACTTCCACTACACCTGTGCAAGTGGTCACGAGAGCTCAGGCATTGCAGCAGAACCAAGGTTTAGGCCGGGAAAAGAGTGCTGAAGTTAGTGAAACTGAGAGCATAACCAAGAAACGGACTAGAGCATGGAGAGATAGCCGAGAAAGAATGAAAAGGCAATGGGCAAAGAAGATGAGTGAACTCGAAGAAAGCCTAAGAGAAACGAGAGCCAGGATAATTGAACTTACATCTCAAACTCCCTCTCATACTACCCCACCACCACCATTCCCATCTCCATCCGATCCACCACCTTCTAACTCACCTCATACGACCCCACCACCCCCTAGAGTAGGATCAGTATTAGCAGATCCCACTCCTGAGGACCTAAATATGATGCTCAAAGCATATTAGGCCAGAATCCAAGAAGGGCCAAATGTAACCGATCATGAAAAGTGTTACCCTAGAGCAGAACTAGAGCTTGAACGAACCAAAATTTGTGCTAAGATGGTGGAATTGGCTCAAAACATGTTTGAAGCCAGTCACCTCTTTAACATCTCTAGTTCAGCTAAGATGCAGTTGCACTTTGATGGACTGCTAGAAAGATTGAAGAGGCTAATTGCACAATCCAAAAACGAACCCAACCCTCCAAATAAGGGCAAGGCAAGTGAAAGAGCAAGCCTCCCCGCCCACGAAGCTTATGTGCCTAACTCCACAGAGCCAGACACCTCTTCTTCTATGAATAGGTACACACCAAAATTCCTACGAGAGATTCAAGAAGAAAAATGGGCAAAAGAGAGTGAAGTCCCTCCTCCCATTGAACTTGTGGATGACGCGCATGATCAATTCCCACAAGATATTCCCTCCATTTATGGAGAGCAGGAGTGTAACCAATCTCAGGAAAGATTAGACTTTGAGTATAATTCTTTACATGAATTACCCCACTTCACAAGCCCATGGGAAGCTAAGTCTACTTGTATGAGAGCCCCCACGGTCATGGTACGAAACGAAGACTCAGTCATACCTAGGAATACGGAGGTAGTAAAAAACACTAAAGTGCAGTGCAATCTCACTTTAGAAGAGCTACTCAAAGTTAGACCGGAACTATGGAAACATGTAGCCAAACAAGTACCAGAGGTAGCTGAACCGCGTTCCCAGGTAGGTTCTCTTAGAACAGTGCCAGAGATACCTTTGGACAAGATAGGAGACATGAGTGAAGGAGAAGAAGGAAACACCTATCTTCCCATCACCCATCAAGGATAGACAACCAAGGCAATTCTGGACTCAGGTGCAGGAGTTGCAATTGCTACCACTTCCCTATGGAAGCGATGGGGCAAGCCAGCACTCAAGCCCACGAGGATGAAATTGCAGATGGCGGATGGTCACATTGAGAGACCCTTAGGACTGCTTGAAGGAATAACTCTCACCACTTGTGGTGTAGAGTTTGAGCATACATTTGCTATCTGTGACTTTAGCAAAAACCATGCCTATAAGATGATTTTGGGAAGACCATTTATGCGGTAGTTGCAAGTGGTACAAGATTGGGGAACCAACTCCTTGTATTTGCAACACTTAGGTGTTACGACCAAAGTGAATCTCAAAGATTATTCTCATAGGGATGTACCCCCCATTCAATGGAACCCCATCCATAGAGCCAAAGATGACACTGAGTCAGTGCATTCCATAGGATCAGGATCCTCATGGATGCATGAAGACACTCACTTGTGGATGTGCAAAGTGGCAATAGAAGAAGAGAAGAGAGAAAAGGCCAGAGAGATAGGTGCAAAGGAAACCAATAGATCAATTCAAGACCCAGCCTATGCACCTGTAGTATTTCCAGATGAAGAATTTGAACCTCACGTCTGGGCAGAAATTTTAGCAACAATGGATGTAGCCATCAATGAGGAACAATGGACACCCCACTATGATGAGGATGGCTATGACATTTCAGTCTTCTCAATAGAGCCAATCATGGGAGATGCAGTTTTAGAAGAATGCGAACCTAGCCCCGATGCATTTGAGGATGCAAGTGACTCCGATCTAGAGTCAGTCATTATGGACCCACCTTTTGCATCAGATGAAGAATACTTCTATGAAGTAGAATTTCAACCCCAGAGACACGGAGAGCTTACAAATGATGTAAGGTTAGCCACACAGGTGACCCCTAAGGATGAAGGAAAGAAAAGAAAGAAGAGAGAAGTCACACCTGAAGAGGAAGAATCTTTGTTTGAGGTCCCTAAAAACTTTAAAAAGTATGAGATAGACGATAGAAGAGTCATGGTAAGGATGCCAAAACGTGAGGCTCAATCAGGAGAGGCCTATGATAACAAAGAAACCACCAAGAAAATTGTTGTAGCCATGGAAGAAGGAGAAGAGAGATGCACTTACATAGGGCATGACCTGACGGAAGAAGAAGAGTATGAGTTGGTAGCTTTGCTAAGAGAATACAGAGATGTATTCGCTTGGAGTTACAAGGACTTGAAGGGTGTTGACCCAGACATATGCTCACACACAATTCCCATGACCTCAGACGCGAAACCCTCCAAGCAAAAGCCATACACCTATAACGATAACTACGCTGCTAAGATCAAGGAGGAGATAGATAGATTGGTGGAAGCTGGATTTATTTATGAAATTGAGCACACTGAGTGGGTATCCCCCATTGTAGTGGTGCCCAAGAAGAACGGAAAGCTACGTGTATGTATTAACTTGAAGAAGGTTAATGCAGCCACTATTCGAGATAACTATCCGCTTCCTATCATTGAGCACCTTTTAGAAAGAGTAGCAGGCAAGGAAGTGTACAGCTTCCTTGATGGATTCTCGGGCTACAATTAGGTAGCCATAGCTCCAGAAGATCAGCATAAGATGGCTTTTGCCACAGAGTGGGGCATATTTGCCTTTAGGGTAATGCCACTTGGACTTACCAATGCGCCTGCCACCTTTCAAAGATTGATGTGTCAAGTATTTAAAGAGTTCTTGAGGAAGAATTTGGAATTCTATGTTGATGACCTCTGCGCACATTCCAATTAGACAGACAAATATACCGGAACTCAGACAAATCTTTGACAAATGTCGAGAGTATCAAGTCTGCCTGAACCCAGAAAAGTGTGTTTTCATGGTCAGGCAAGGCAAGATTCTAGGACACATAGTGTCAAAGAATGGCATATCCACTGATGAAGAGAAAGTAAGAGCCATAGCAGAGTTACCTAGGCCAAAGAATGTCAAGGAAGTACAAGCTTTCATGGGGCATTGTGGCTATTACCGACGCTTTATACACATGTACGCCATCATTGCCAAGCCACTCTATGGCCTTTTGACCAACTTTGAGTGGACTAATGAATGTGAGGACTCTTTCAATGAGCTCAAAAGGAGTTTGTGTTCAGCACCAATCTTGACCACACCAGATTGGAATAAGCCCTTCCATGTTCATGTGGATGCATCCACATTAGGGGAAAAAGTGAGCCCTGCATGGGCCTTGTAAGGATTCCTAATTTTTAGGGATTAAATGGCTTAATCTATGAGTTTAATGGGTTGCATAAAACCACTAGTGGTATCATGAATAAAATAATAGAACATGAAGTTCTTTGTTTTTTTCTCGAATTCGTGAGCATGTGTAGCCTTTGGATCTTCTAAATCGATGGCTTATAATGGCGTTCGAATAAATCTACAGAGAAATGACGTGAGAGCTCTTGGGAGTGGGGACCATAGTCTCTAGTAGTTCTGCAAAAATCTCTACCATTAGATCTTGGAGGATCCAACGGACGCCCGCAAATCGGGCTGATCGATTTTCCCAGGCATGTGTAAGCCGTTAGATTCGCAAAGCATCTAAGGGCTACCGTTGAAAGGCGCCTTTCTCTTCTGACGGACCGATCTCCACCATCCATTCAAGTGTGCATCCAACGGACCGAAATGTAGGCACCGAAAATGTACCAATATTTAAACTCTGCCGTCTGATCTTGCAGTCCATCCAATGGCTGATGGAAAAAGATGCTTTATGTCATGATTGCTATCATCTCAACCATTGAATCTCAAGAGAATCCAACGGTCTACGTGCGTTCGCGACTTGACTTTTGTCCTTTAACGTACGCCTTTGGATCTATGAGCAATCCAAGGGCTCTGAATGATTTTTGAGCTTTTGAAAACCATTGTCTTAACAAAACCACGAATTTTGAATGGTTTTGGAGTCTTTGACCAGAAAGAAACAAGGGAAGCCTATGCCTACCCTAGGTGATTAAGACACTAGACTGTGTCCACCACCCTCTTCTCATTGGTCCATCCCTAATCACTCCTTAATCTAAAAGGCCCATCCAGGGTTCATTTTTTCCCCTAATGAATTATGCTATTGGATGTGTGCTTGCACAACCTACGGGCGAAGGTAATATGGATCTTCCAATTGCCTATGCTAGTAGACAGTTGAGTGCAGCTGAAAAAAATTATACCACCACTGAACGAGAGGGATTAGGCATGGTATATGCAGTTAAAAAGTTTAGACACTACTTGCTTGCGAATAAGTTTAAATTTTTTACCGATCATCAGGCATTATTGTACTTGGTAAACAAACCATGCAATACAGGCCGATTAGTAAGATGGTTTCTCTTACTAATGGAATATGACTTTGAGGTTGTGGTGAGGAAAGGCAAGACTCACTTGAGAGCAGACCATCTCTCTAGGCTCACATCGGGAGAAGCCCCACAAGGAGTATCAGATGACCTTCCTAATGCTTACTTGTTTAATTTGGAAGTTATACCTAAGTGGGCTAAGCCATTAATGCCAGTGTTGACATACGGGTCTAACCACCTAGTGATAAACACACAGGATAGGGAGATAGTAAAAGCCCAAAAATACCAGATCATGGCAGGAAGTATGTACAAGCATACAGATCAAGGGATCCTAGCTTGTTGTGTGGAGGAGGATGAGTACGCTAAATTGTTGAAATTAGCACATGTAGGTGCATTAGAGCAACACTACTCAAAGCAACAAACCCTACAGACACTAAGGAGACTCGGAGTGCATTGGCCAACTATGGAAGCTGATGTCCATAAATTGTGCAAAGAATGCCCGATCTATTGCACTAAACCACCCGTGGAGCATGCCACTCTCTATCAAGTGTCTTTAGTGCCAGATTGGAGATGAAAACATTCCCTCAAGACATGACTTTGGCTAGAAAAAGAAGTTTAGAACAAGAAGCCCTAGATTACTCACTCATTGGTGATAATCTATACAAACTTGGTAAAGATGGTTACCTCAGATTATGTGTCCATGAGAGCGAATACCTCAAGATATTGGAAACTGCTCACCAAGTTGTAGCAGGAGGACATTTTGGACTAGATCGGGTGATCAAGGCAATATTATTTGCAGGTCTTTGGTGGCTGAACCTTCACATGGATGCACATACCTATGTGAAGAGGTGTGATGTATGTCAGCAAACTCAATATCCTATACGCAAAGATGAGATGCCCCTGAAACCTATGATGGGTGGACGTGCATTCTCTAAGTGGGGAATAGACTTTGTAGGTCCTATTAATCCCCCAGCTAAGGGTTCGCATGCAGAGTACATTATTGAGGCCACAGACTATCTAACCAAGTGGGTAGAAGTGAAAGCCACGACTAAGAATGATGCCCAGACAACTGCCAAGTTCTTATTGGAGAATGTATTCACAAGATACGGGCTACCTATAGAGCTAGTCAGTGATAGAGGGACTCACTTCTTGAATGAAGTTATCGAAAATCTTCTCCAAGAGTTCTTGGTTATACACAAGAAGTCTGCCCCCTACCATCCACAAGCTAATGGGCAAGCTGAAAGCACCAATAAGATTCTATGCAACATGCTCACTAAATTAGTGAATAATAAACGCTCTCATTGGGACAAACAGCTACACCATGCTGTTTGGGCATACCGAGTTGCCTATAAAATGGTACTCCAAGCCACACCTTTTCAGATGGTATTTGGCCAAAATGTGGTGCTACCTTTGGACTTCTTGATTCCTATATTGAGAATAGCACAGGAGCATGAGTGGATGGGCCATGAGCTCTCCTCTAGGATTTTTGACCTTGAGCGATTAGGAGAAACAAAACTGAGGGCTGCTGCAAGAATATATGCAGCTAAGAAATGACAGAAGGCGTACTTTGATGCCCATGTTAAGGATAAAGGATTGAAGGCCGGAGACTTAGTTTTGGTGTATACCCTGAAACAACATCCAAGAAAATTAGAGAAGAGAGGCTATGGACCTATGATCATAAATAGGATCTCGACTAGTGGAGCAGTCCAATTAGCCACACTCGAAGGCGATATTCTCCCTAACTACATAAGTGGCTGCAGAGTCAAGTTATATCAGGAACCTCTCACTGAGGAAATGCTCAATCGACTCAACACTGCCAAGAAACGTAAAGAAGAGGAAAAACGAGTTCGAGAAGAAGCATAGGCAGAAGCCTTGGAACGCATCCGAAAAATGAAGATGAGAAGACAAGGACGAGATCAGCCGAGGACAGATGACTATGCGGACCTAGGATATCATATGGCCATGTGTGAAGTCTCAAGTGTAAACCCCCATAGAATAGTTGATCGACGTCCTTTTGTAACCTTGGAGATAGGACAAGGAAAGAGTGCAAGGACTGTACGGGCCTTGATTGACTCAGGCACAGCCACTAGTGCTGTTAAACTTTCTTACTGTTGAGAGTTGGAATTACATGTCAATCCTATAAAAGCATATCTTATAGTATTGGGAGGCGTAGAAACCCCTTGCATGGGCGAGGTGGAACTTCCCCTCTACATTCAAGACATTTTACTGATAGTTAACGTACTAGTGTGTCAAGATGAGGATCTCACTGAACGTCTTGTCTTGGGTCAAGACTGGATCTATGATCATGTAGTCAACCTAAACCTAAGAAGTGGACTTCTTTAGGTCTGGGTAAATCAGAATCGTATTACAATTGAGCTAGAAAATGAAGCACTCAAGGAACTAGGAAAGGCACAAACTCCTGGTCCTTCGAGGGATACACATGAAGATGACCATGCTATTCTTGTCCAAAACTATGTGATGCAGAGGGATGATTATCACAACACAAAAGTTAAGGATGCAATGGAACTCCCTTCTTTTCCAAAGGCCATCGGGATGCAGCAACCAAAGACAGATAAAAGGTAGAAGAAGTAGACAACTTATGCTCGAGGCACAAAGAAAATACGACGCACGGTGTCTCAACCACCAAAACAAGTGTGGGTACAGAAAAGCGAGCATCCTATTGCGGTCAAGCCACACCAACCGACTCAACTTCCTATTAGTAATCAACGACACGACACTAATAAGAAGTCCTCCAAAAATCCTTCTGTGAAAGTGAAGTCTATTTGGGTACCCAAGAAGTCGATGAAGGATAGCCCACAATCAAGACAAATTTGGGTGCCTAAGGCTTGCTTGCGAGCTCAAATAGCTAAGACCACACCCTGTACAACATGGTTCACTCACTCACACAGCCCATACCCACTTGTATTCAACACGCACGAACACACATTGGCCCATGAGCACGAGCAGAATCACTTGTAAATGGGTCCCTAAAAAGCGTCATCTCCAAGCGGACACTCTTATAAAGCCCTCCAAAGTCTCCACAAAATCAAGACCAACAGCCAATCAGTTTGTTTGGCAGCCCAAAGCGTGTAACAAACCCCCCAACCCCATTTGTAAATTCATTCCCACTGACTAACTGCATCACCCTTACACTGCACTTTTCCATTTAGCTCACAAGACTATCCATCCACTAATGGCACACTGGATCACCTAGCACGTATTGACCTACTGATCTCTCACTAACCTCATGTTAATGTTGTAATGGGGACAAAAATTTTTCTATCATGTCCATTACAATGTTAACACATGTTTCTATATTCTCACAGAGTCAGCAAGCAAGAAGTAACATGGCAAATACAGCAGGACCTAGTTCCCAGGCAGGCACCAGCCCTCAAATCATGGACATTGAAAGTCTTCCCATTGAGAAGGAATTGAAGGAGCACCCAGTGGCATTGAGAGCATTACATGCCATACCGATTCAGAATCCTCCACATGGGCACACAATGCCAGTAAGCAAAAACTCACATTGGTTCAGTGACATGGCAGGACCTCTGGGAGAAGGCACTTACTTGTGGGAGGCAGAGATAGAGTTCAACGGGCGCTGGGGCAGGTATCACTTCTTCACCAGGGAATTTGAGAGACTTCAAAATAATGAAGGGCTGAAACCGATATGGAAGAAGGCGGGCTTATATGATTACTTCAAAGCCCAGTTACCAAAGCTCAACTTTCTAAGATGCTCATATCTGATTAGCACCCTCACTCCTAGTAAAGAGAAAAAGGGGTATAGCACCTTTGTCTTACCATCTCTCACAAGAGGTAATGAGCTGAAGCGCTTCAAGTTGACGAACAATTTGGTAAGAGAAGCTCTCGACATGAAAGGCATGCATATCCCTACCGAGAAAGAGACTATGGTCCCCGACAACATGAAGAACCGGAATCTAACGAAACTAAAGGACATGGTGGCAATGACGCCGACTATTGGCATTCACCTTCGAATGTGCATGCAGCATTTCGCGCTCCCGGCTCAAGAGAGATTCACAATGCCACCCAAGAAGATCTGGTTCAGTTTATACTTAGCAGATGCTTTCAATTTGACAATCAACATGCCACATTGGATTATTTACCAGATACACTTAGCGCATCAACGATGGTATAAGAAGCAAAAGTCAATGCTTCATGGATGCTGTGCTCTCACAAGGATTGTTTACCGATGCTTGGCTTATGATGTGCCGATTCAACGGGCACTTGTTTGGACCAGGGTGCAAGAATTTCAACGCAGACTATCAACTGCAAGGCCTCCATCCAAGAAAATGAGAGGAGCAATGCAGATGCCTTGTGCCCAAGCCCGAGGTGCTACACTGACACCAAAAACCACTCCACGGCTTCCAAGGTGAGTGCAGCCATTCATAGTCAATATCAGGTTGCCGAGGCATAGCACGGAAGGACCGAATCTAGTATTTCCACCTATACCCACCGACTTAGAGTTCCCTCATGGCTTTACACTGGAAGATCTAACTGATGAGGAGGTGGCCAGGATAATTAATGCTACGAATTTAGAAGTGGAAGCAGAGCAGGCAAGTGGGCAACAGACAATCACCGACCAACCCCATCCAGTCCAACTAGAAGTAG
The DNA here is from genome assembly GCA_020310875.1 of Ceratopteris richardii. Lineage (NCBI taxonomy): Eukaryota > Viridiplantae > Streptophyta > Polypodiopsida > Polypodiales > Pteridaceae > Ceratopteris > Ceratopteris richardii. The sequence continues at coordinate 65,053,397 of CM035424.1, forward strand.
TCGAAGTCGATCAAGATGAAGAAGAGACGGCAGAAGAAGAGCAAGAGGATGAACAAGGACTGTCCGACGAAGAAGAGCAGGATTATGAGCAAGAAGTGGTACAGGAACTTGAAGGAGCCCCTGCTTATAGAAAGCAATTAAAGAGACTGTATGATACCATCAATCGAGTTCAAGAACAACACAAATTATCCTTAGCAGCAGGAAAGGCCCTCATGAATCAGATCCTGGAAGACGAAGGCGTAGATGAGCAATACAGGGCAACCCTTGATATGATTGCTGATGCATTGGGGGTACCTGAAACGGTGCATACCGCCCTTGCACACTCACGAAGATCAGAGCGAAGATACGGCAGACGCCCCCCTCGATCAGGAAAACAAATGAATGTATCAATATCAGAACCACAGGGCACCACATCCACAACCACGGGCATAGCTCATACCATTCACGACACTGAGGAAGCCCATACATCTAATGCACCCTCGTCACCCCCCTTACCCCCTCTCCCTCCAAATCCACCACCTTCACCTCCCACTACCAGTGAAACCACTATTGTCACCACCTCAGGGTCCACTTCCCATACTGAAGCACAAACCATCCATCAACCCGCACAACCGGCACAACCTATCACCACCTCTCTTGTATACACTACCACTGACACTGTAATTCTAACTATAGCGACGGAAAACCCCGTTCCCCTGATCACACTTCCTGGCGGTTCATATTCACAACTACACACACCACTTTACACCTTCACCACCATCATCGCACCCACAATTCGCATGTTCACAATCACTCCCACGACTGCATCCACTTTTGATTTCATGGACATATCACCCACCTTCGCACCTCTCCCTCCCCCCATACATCCACAATCTCCCATTCCCCCACCACCAACTTCACCCTTTTCAAGCACAACATACACGCTCCCACTCCCTTTTCCATTCCCTTCTGCATTCAACACCTTTCCAGCATCCACTCCCATTAATAATGTATTTAATAATATGTACTAGTGTATGTCTCAACTACAATAGCATTACCAGCACCTAGACGCATAGCATACGAGCCTCTTCAAAGACCATGAAACGCTCCAAGCAAGATTCATTGATTTAGAGAAGGAGAAGCGGCATTTACAATAGCAGTATACTACATTGCAAGCACAACATGATCAATTAGTTGCCAATCCACCCCAGCCAGATACTGAAGAAAAACAACAACTCGATGACATGTTACATGCCCAGATAACGGACAATCTCAAGCTTCGATGCAACCTCGCCTTATTATGGAAGCACATGTCCGTAGCACTTGAAGAAAACAAACGACTACAGAAACAGAACGAGGAAAACCTGGAAGCAGCAATGGAGGGTTCACCGCAGGAAATGGACCCAGAGAAATTCAAGACTATCCCATCTGAAAATATGCAAATCGTCTTGGAAACCCATGCCGACCTCCTGGAAGCCCACGCAGCATTAGAAAGAGAAAGAGATGACCTACTAAAGCAACTGGCAACTCAGCAAGAGTCACCAAGCAAAGTCACAACCGCAGCCGACACATCTAAAGAAGTCGGCGAACTCAGAACAGAACTAGAAGAACTACGAAATAAAGTTCTGCAATACGAGCGTCAACCCTCTCCCCTGGTGGAACCGGAACCTAAAGACTTAGTGCCAATTGAAGTGGAAGAGACTTTTGAAGACCCATATGTTCCCATGCCAGCACGTGGAGGTAAGCAAACAGAAGAAGGAATGGACACGATTGAGATCGAAGCCCCTGAATGGATGCAGAGGTTAGAAAAGGTTGCTGCAACCCATGATGAGAGAGCAGTGCAAATAGCATCTATGTCTCGATTGGAAGAAGTGGTCATTAAATCAGATTACTTTAGAAACCTCTCCCATCATCGGTGGCACATCCGATGATTTGTATGTTCCATTCTGTGTCTTAATGGCAGATTATAATGCTGAAATCAAGCAGCGCACAACAAAGGAACCAACCTCGGCGACACAGTTTGCACCAAAAGACATCCCTGCCAGTGCCACACATGGGAATATCTTTCAACCTACCTGGAGGATCTGTCTGCTTGAAACCTACCCTGAGATGGTACACACGTGGAATAACATGCCTTTATATATCAAGTATAATCCCTGCTACTGCCCTATCTTTCGAAGAAGGTCTTGGCCGGAGTACACAAAAACAGTGCTGACAGTCAAAGGATGTGAAAAATGGCTCAATTATGTCTACTTAGCCCCACCTAAAGGCCAACCCACAGTAGCATACATGATTTCGACGATTTGGCATTGGGGATTCAGGTTCAAGAATGTCCCAGATGTCATGGCACAGATGTGCCTCAAAATTTTTGAGCTCATGCTGGTTACATTCATGACATTTAAGAATATCAAAGAACCTCATCTTTCGGCTCTTGGATTTAATGAAGGGAATTAGTGTTGGAGCAGAACAATCAACAATTAGTGATTACATAAAGGTTAGAAGTAAGAGATGAAGAAAAGATTGAAGATCAACTTCATGGAATGAAGAGAAGATTCAGATAACAAAGTTCTTTAAATCATATGTACATTAGTTCTATATATACTTCAATGTACTTGAAGTAATGACGAATTAGGACTTGTATGTATATATAAGTACATGCTTATAGTCGTATAATAAGCATAAGAGAGCATGAGATGAAATATAGATGAGTAGATGATGCACATTGTATGTATCATCCATCAGATGTATGAAGAGTTAAGATAAGAGAAAGTTTCAGAGAATTGCGCGTCGATCTTTTCTCTAATTCTCCTTCTGTGCTTAATCTTATGAGAAATCCTTTTGTACACATTTAAGTCCATAGTTAATCCATCTATGGCTAAAGTTTGAGAGTTCAATTGAAAACAGGCTGACAGAATTTTGAATAGGAACATTCATATGTGAAAAGTTCTGAGTGTCTTCTAAAACAGGCGCAGATTTCATGATTAAAGAAATGGTCAGTACTCAGCACACAGTGTAAAGTTTTACACAAATGAGGATTCAAAATTTAAGTTGAGAAGTAAGCCATCTATGGCTAAAAGCATTTGATTAAATGGGCTATAGTTTGGGAGAACCATAGCTTAGAAGTTACAGGTGTCAAAGTCATCATTACAGAGAGGCAGTTTCAGACATAGGTAAAGTGTTAGAGTTATTTCTCACATTCTACTCAAGCATTTGAAGTGATTTAACTTGGAGAAGGTGTGCAACCTCTAGGCAACACATTCTACAAGGTTTTATCAAAAACTTTACACAAATGATTAGTCAATGAGTGATTAATCTGCAGCACACTTTTTCTGAGAAGTAATTTTTCACAGTTGATCAATTTCTTGATAGTTTGATAATTGTTTTTCAAAATTAAGTGGAGTCTGAAGTTATTCTCGATATAGAGGTTGTCTAACATCAATGATAGCTTGTTCTTTTGGAGATTAACATTCTCCATCAATGGTATCAGAGCAGTTTGTATCAAAATTGAGGAAAGAAAGACTCCGACTGCTGCAGACATACAAACTTTACATCTCGAAGGATCAAAAGGATAAAGTGTGAAGAAAGATTGAAGGAAGACACATTAAGGTTGTCAAAAGGATCAGAAGGAGTAACATTCGAAGCCAAGGTACATTCATTCCTTATAAGGATTAAAGATTTGATAGTACATGTGAAGAAAGGATGGGAGATAGTCTCCAAATTGAGAAGTTGGATAGAGAGAACTATCCAGCTTGGTCAATGAGAATGGAAGCTCATCTTATGAGCAAAGATCTGATGGGATACATCATAGGAGAGGAAGAAAAGCCAGAATTCAGAGATCTGTGTTCCAACTAGGGAGGAGCTTGCAGATATAAAGATTTGGATGAAGAAGGATGCTCAAGCAAGGAGCATAATCTACATGGCAGTGAATGATTATTTGCTTCCTCATATTAGAGGACTTGAAAGTGCAAGTGACATTTGGAATGCTTTGGAAGAGCATTTTTAGAACACAACCAAATCAAGGAAAGCTTCATTATGGGCAGAGTTTACTACTTTCAAGAAGAAGGCTTCACAATCAATATCTGATTATGTGACAAAGATGAAGAACATTGCAGATTCTTTAGGTGCAATGGATGAGGATATTGAAGAAGACAAATTGGTAAGACAAATTCTCACAGGGCTAAGAGGAGATGAGAAGTGGAATCCTTTTATTTTGTCTATAGAACTTTCATTAGACCATTTCACTCCTGATTTGAATCAATTGTTAGGACATATGCTAACTTTTGAGAATGATATCAAAGGAGATGTTGAAAAGAGTGCAGGTCATGCAATGTACTCTAAAGACAAGAAGAAAGCTAACAAAGGAAAGCAACAATTAGGTGAAGATGAAGGTACTTCAAGCCAAGCAAACTTCCTAAGAGGAAGAGGAAATGGTAGAAGTAGAGGAAGAGGCAGAAATAACAAAGATAATGCCAGAGCTTGTTGGATATGTGGTAAGACCAATCATCTATCTCATGATTGTTGGCATAATAATCAAAGCAATGGTAATTTTATTCAGAACTTTAATCAAAGAGCAAGAGGTGGTAGATTTTAGAGAGGAAACTTCAGAGGTAGAGGTGGTAGGAATTCTTTTGGAAGAGGTGGAGGAAGAAACTTCCAAAGTCAATCCTATAATAACACCTACTACAATTATGCATCAGATCAAAAAGAAGATTCGACTCTTATTATGAATGCAACCTGTGAAGCCTCACATGAAGACATGAGAGTATTTTACATTGACTCAGGATGTAGCAACCATCTGAGTGGAAACATTGCCTTGATGATTGATCTAGATTATAATGCAATTAATCATACAGTCCAAACAGGTGATAATACAAAGCACAGGGTAAAGTCAGTTGGTTCAGTCAAAGCCAAAGATGGAAGCACTCTCTTGAGTAAGGTTTTGTATGTTCCTACAATTCCAAAGAATTTGATCAGTGTAGGTCAAATTGTGGAAAAAGGATATGAGGTAAGGTTCACTAATGATGGAGTTTATGTTGAAGACCCTAGTCAAGGGTATAAACAGATTGTTACAGGAAAGAAGGAAGGAAGACTTCACATTAAAGGTACAAGGAAATATTGGACATGCTATGTTTACATATGGAGAGCAGAAGGTATCTGAATTGGATCTTTGGCACAAAAGACTTGGACATTTTAATGAGAGAGGTATCAAAGAATGATAAACAATGGTTCAGTACTTGGATTGCCTAACATTGCAGGTCAACACATGACATACAGATGTGAAGCATGTCAGTTAGGTAAGGCTCATAAGCAATCATACAATAAGCATGGTTTTATGTATTCAGAAAGACTTGAATTGGTACATACAGATGTGTGGGGTCCTTCAAAGGACTTTAGTATAAATGGTTCAAGATATTATGTTATATATGTTGATGATGCTACCAAGTGGATCACAATCTATGTGATCAAAGACAAATCAAAAGTGTTTAATACATTTAAACACGGTCATGCATATGCACAGAGAATTACAGGTCAAAAATTGAAGAGGTTAAGGTCAGATGGAGGGGGAGAGTATTTCTCTAATGACTTCAGTGATTACTTGTGGAATGCAGGTATAAAGAGAGAAGTTACTTGCAGGTACTCTCCTCAACAAATGGGGTAGCAGAAAGAAGAAACAGGACACTTATTGAATTTGCAAGATCCATGATGAAAGAGAAGAATTGCCCAAATTATTTGTGGGCTGAGGTTGTAAACACAGCCACATATTTGGTTAATAGATTGCCTTGTAAAGCTTTGCAGGGTATGACACCATATGAAGCTTGGTGGGGTAAGAGACCTACCTTGGATCATTGTAAAATATTTGGATGTCTGGCATATGCATATGTGCCATCTCAATTGAGGCATAAATTGGAGCCTAAAGCAGAGAAGTATGTATTCATTGGTTATGATGACAAGCAGATGGGTTATAGGTTGTGGAGTCCATCTACAAAACAATTCCTTGTGTCCAAGGATGTTACATTTGATGAGCAAAGTACTTGGTATGCAGGTACATCTAATGTGTATGCAGAAGTTGAAGAAATTATGAATCAGAAGAAAGGTAAAACAAAGGTTCAGATATTTGATGAAGAAGAGAAAAATGAAATACAGGTTGAAGGTGAAGAAGTGCCAAGGTTTGATCTAGAGTGATGAACTAGAAACCTCAAGGAGTGGAGAACTCAGGAGGTCTACAAGGCACAAATGGCAACCTACAAGGTATAGCTATGATACTTCATTCTTGACTACTAAGGATTATGCTTACATGATAAAAGCAGATGAAGATCCATCTACATATGATGAAGCCAAAGGGAAGAAGAATTGGGAAGAAGCTATGCAAGAGGAGTATGATGCATTGATGGAAAATCAGACATGGTATTTGGTTCCTAAACCTAATAGCCAGAAAATCATTGGATGTACGTGGGTTTACAAAACAAAAAGGTTTGCAGATGGAAGTGTGTCTAGGTACAAAGCCAGACTTGTTGTGAAGGGATATGCACAGACATATGGAGTGGACTATGATGAGACTTATAGTCCTGTGGCAAAAATGACAACCATCAGAACACTCATAGCAATTGTTGCTTGCAAAGGTTGGAAATTATCTCAATTAGATGTTAAAAATGCTTTTTTGAATGGTTACATTTTAGATGAAGTCTACATGGAACAACCAGATGGTTTCAAAGATCAAGTGTATCCAAATTATGTATGTAAGCTCAAGAGAGCTTTGTATGGATTGAAGTAGGCCCCAAGGGCATGGAATTATAGGCTTGTAAAGTTCTTGAAGGAACTTGGATTTCAAGCATCAAAGGTAGATAGTAGCTTGCTAGTCAAAGCAAGTGAAGATGGATTTATTTATGTTTGTATTTATGTTGATGACATAATACTTACAGGAACAGATGATAAAGGCATACAAATGATTAAGAAACAGATGGAGAAAGAGTTCAAAATCAGTGACTTGGGAAATTTGTCATTCTTTTTGGGAATGGAGATTTCAAATACTCAACATGGAGTATATGTAACTCAAGAAAGGTATCTGAAAAATTTGCTAACCAAATTTAAAATGGAAGATTGCAGGATAGCATGGAGGAGAAGAATTCAAAGATATGAAGCTCTATTAGAGTTTGGTGGGTAGCTTGATTTATGCTACATTAACAAGACCTGATTTGTCATATGCAGTTGGAGTTCTATCTCAATTCATGCATTGTCCTAGAAAGGAACATTGGATTGCAAGACAAAGAGTACTTAGGTACATCAAGGGTACACTCAAAGAAGGGTTGTACTATGGGTTTACTTCAGATACAAGAGTCAAAATATATAGTGATGCAGATTGGGCAGGCAATATGGATGATAGGAGATCAACACATGGATATTTGTGTTATGTGGGAGACAAGCTAATCTCATGGTGTTCTAAGAAGCAACATACAGTTGCTTTATCATCTACAGAAGCAGAATACAAAGGCATGGTGGAAGCTGCAAAGGAAGTAATATGGCTAAAGACACTTATGAAGAGTTTTGATGTTGTTCAGAGTATTCCTATCATTTGTGGAGACAATATGAGTTCTTTATACTTGGCAGCAAATCCTGTGTTTCATGCTAGAACTAAACATATTGAAATTCAGTATCATTTTTTGAGAGAGAAGGTCATTGATAAAGAAATTGAAGTCATGCATACTCCTACAAAAGATCAAATTGCAGATATGATGACAAAAAGTTTGGATGGACCAAAGTTGCAGAGGTTTAAAGATATGGCAGGAATAAAGAAGATGCAGGTAATCACAATTGATGATTGAGGGGGAGCTGTTGGAGCAGAACAATCAACAATTAGTGATTACATAAAGGTTAGAAGTAAAGAGATGAAGAAAAGATTGAAGATCAACTTCATGGAATGAAGAGAAGATTCAGATAACAAAGTTCTTTAAATCATATGTACATTAGTTCTGTATATACTTCAATGTACTTGAAGTAATGACGAATTAGGACTTGTATGTATATGTAAGTACATGCTTATAGTCGTATTATAAGCATAAGAGAGCATGAGATGAAATATAGATGAGTTGATGATGAACATTGTATGTATCATCCATCAGATGTATGAAGAGTTAAGATAAGAGAAAGTTTTCAAAGAATTGCGCGTCGATCTTTTCTCTAATTCTCCTTCTGTGCTTAATCTTATGAGAAATCCTTTTGTACACATCTAAGTCCATAGTTAATCCATCTATGGCTAAAGTTTGAGAGTCCAATTGCAAACAGGCTGAGAGAATTTTGAATAGGAACATTCATATGTGAAAAGTTCTCAGTGTCTTCTGAAACAGGTGCAGATTTTGTGTTTAAAGAAATGGTCAGTACTCAGCACACAGTGTAAAGTTTTACACAAATGAGGATTTAAAATTTAATTTGAAAAGTAAGCCATCTATGGCTAAAAGCATTTGATTAAACGGGCTATAGTTTGGGAGAACCATAGCTTAGAAGTTACAGGTGTCAAAGTCGTCATTACAGAGAGGCAATTTCAGACATAGGTAAAGTGTTTGAGTTATTTCTCATATTTTACTCAAGCATTTGAAGTGATTTAACTTGGAGAAGGTGCGCAACCTCTAGGCAACACATTCTACAAAGTTTTATCAAAAACTTTACACAAATGATTAGTCAATGAGTGATTAATCTGCAGCAGACTTTTTCTGAGAAGTAATTTTTCACAGTTGATCAATTTCTTGATAGTTTGATAATTGTTTTTCAAAATTAAGTGGAGTCTGAAGTTATTCTTGATATAGAGGTTGTCTAACATCAAGGATAGCTTGTTATTTTGGAGATTAACATTCTCCATCAATTAGGACCTTGTCTACGATATGAGCACCACACCATCCATTAACGTCGTATATGCGTGGCATGCTCGTATAAAGTATCTACCTGCCTGCTTCAAACAGACGTTTGAAGAAATGTTCATCACAGGGTTCTGGGAATATCATTCAAAGATATTCATTCCCAGACCATCTCATCTATTACAGTTATTTGCGGTGTAACAAGCCCTACATTTAGAAAAGCTACGTATGCGACATCCAGAAGTTCCAGGGCCAGTAGACTGGGATGCCCTACTCACTGATTTGGCCAAAGGGTTGAGAATAGCAGAACATCATTTAGCCATAGACGTGGAGTACTACATCCAACGACCCACTCAACAAGGGTCTGTCAGAGAGGACAGACGCGAGAGAGGGGGGGGGGTGTTGGCAGTAGTCAAGGTACACAAGGGCTCACAAGACAAGGAAGTCAAAGAAGGGATTCAGAGCGAAGAGAAAGCACCAGCAGACAAAGTAGTCAAGGAAGATCTGGCAAGTAGGCCGTCCAAAATTTTCCATGAAGTAATACTTCCTAAATAGTGAATTTACTCACTCTACATCATTGTAAATACCATTTCACCTTTTTGTAACTCCATTTTGTCCAAGCCGAGGAGTCCTCAAGCTTGAGGAGTATTAGAGGTAGCATCGTACCAATTTTCATAATTTTTAGACTTCGTTTGAGCCCCCAAATAGGCCCTAGAACCTAATTTTTAACTAGGTCGGACACTAGGTCTGGACAGGGCCAAAAGCTAGTCAAAAACTATAAATAGAGCTAGAGAGCTCATTTTTGAGGTTAGCTTGTAATAGATTTGAACTTGTACGAGCACTTTTGAAGTAATCTAAAGAACTCCATTGCTTCTCTCTTTGTCTTACCGTGTGTGCACGTGTGTGTGTATGTGTGTGCATGTTAGTGTGCTTCTCACTCACGCACTTGTGTCATCACTTGTTTGAGGTCTTCATACCACCCTCACGTCATCCCGGATTGACATTAAAGGAGGTGCTACTCATCACTGAGCTACACCAATGCTAGAGACGATTTGAGTAGGCATCTATGCTTAACCAATTGCATAGCTTGGAATAGTCCATTTCACCCCATAACTTGAATTAGATTTTTTTGTTCTTAGAAAGGTCTTCAAGTGAACTTCAAAATTCTAACTCCAGATCAATGAGCATTGAAAAGGCATGCCCCTTGTTGCATAATAAAATAATCCAGGGTCCTCTATTCATTCACGTGTACCTTCATTATGGGAGTTTGCAAGGATAATTTCAAGATAGGTATAGCTCAAAGTTAAATTTCTCCAAAGAATTACTGATTCACATTAAGATGATCAAATAAGGTAGATATGGATGAAAGTTTAATTACAACGGATTAGTTATTCACATTAAGATGAACAAATAAGGTAGATATGGCTGAGAGTTTAATTACTCCAAAGAATTATTGATGCACATTAAGATGACCAAATGAGGTAGATACGGCTCAACGTTTAATTGATCCAAAAAATTACTGAACAAATAAGGTAGATATGGCTCCAAGTTTGATTGATCCAAAGAATTACTGATTCACATTAAGTTGAACAAATAAGGTAGATATGGCTCAAATTTTAATTGATCCAAAGAATTAATGACTCACTTTAAGATGAACAAATAAGGTAGATATGGCTCAAAGTTTAATTTATCCAAAGAATAACTAAATCACATGAAGATGAACACATCAAATAGAAAGGGCTCAAAATTTAATTGACCCATAGAATCACTAATTCACAATAAGATGACTTCCAATAAAATATTTTTGTGAGAATCAATCTCTTAAACTAAAATAGTACACTCCTATATGTATCTTCCTTCAATCTAGAGAAAGTTTTCTTCAAAGTGAGGGGTTATTATTACATCGAACCTTGGTCCATATATCCATATATGAAAAATGTAACCATTATGCCTAACTAGACTCAAAACTATATATACAATTACTATCTATAAAGCTATTATTTGGATTCCCAATATCTATCTTTCTTTTATTTCATATGCACTTACCATAGTTTTTAGAAAAATTTTTACTAATATTATTTCTAATCACTACAAGAATAACGGGGACATAGTGATGCCCCCAATTGAAAAAAAAAAGTAGGGACCATTGCTTCTATGATGCTCTTGTCACAGAGTGTCGCATAAGTAAAGCCCCAAAAGAAGAACAAAAAAATAAACATAGTGCATCACATAAGCAATGTCAAATGTCGCTTATACCATGCTCATAATGATCACCGCTAAAAGCATCGAAGCCCCGCAATGCTTGTAGAGACGGTGACAAAGTGGATGCAATGATTTAGCGTCGCATAAGCAAAGCACTAGGAATTAAAAGAAATATTGATTTCTCTTGACACATTTGTGCTAGGATCAAGTGAGAGAGTGAAGGAGCAAAGGTACATGCACATACATATACACATATGCATACACACACATGCACATATATACACACATATGCATACACAAACATACATACATGCATATACACATATACACACACATACATACACACATATATGCACATACACATACACACACATATGCATACACACATACACATACACATATAGATACTTGCACATATACATACACACACATAATGGGGGCATAGCAATGCCCCCAATTGCAAAAAAAAAGTAGGGATCGTCGCTTCTATGATGCTCTTGTTAAAAAGTGTCGCATAAGTAAAGTCTCAAAAGAAGAACAAAAGAAATAAACATAAAGCATCGCATAAGCATTGTCAAGTGTCGCTTATACCATTCTCATAATGATCATCGCTAAAAGCATCAAAGCCTATCGATGCTTGTAGCGATGGTGACAAACTCGATGCGATGATTTAGTGCCGCATAAGCGATGTAATAGGAATAAAAAAAAAATGATTTCTTCGAACACATTTGTGTTGGGATCAAGTGAGAGAGCAAAGGAGAAAAGGTACATGCACATACATATGCATACACACACATGCACATACATACACACATATGCATACACAAACATACATACATGCATATACACATATACACACACATACATACACACATATACGCACATACACATACACACTCATATGCATACACACATACACATATACACATACACATATAGATACTTGCACATATACATACACACACATAGACACACACACACATACACGCCTATTCATACATACACACACGTGCATACACATGTATACACATGCATATGCATACATACATAGACACATGCATACATACACAAGTTCACTGTTTTGATGGAGTGTGACAGAGATATGAGAATAAGAAGTAATGAACATATATGTATTAAATGTTGGAAAACAATGTCTCATTGGTTGGAAAATGGTCAAAGCTTGTCAATCTTGCTCAGAGAATATAGCAAGTATAAAATCTCTAAAGATTTCCTCTACAAGCTTTTATACTACCTCAAGCTGACGGGTGAAAACAGCATATGTAGGACTCCTTTCTAGTCTTTGTACAAGACAAGAGCGTGGGCATCTTGGATAAGATGTAAGCCTCTTAACCTGCCGATGAGGGTTCAATTCCTACTTACAATAGCGCGAAACGCGATAGAGATTTTATCAAGCTTTTAGGGTAGCGAAAGCGGACGAACGCGAACATAATGAGTTATGCTTTTCAGATTCAGAACGATCGTATGTTTGCTTTATTGGAGATCGTAGCGATCGTAGAATCGTGGAGCTCTATTTGCTTTATTGAAAGTGCTTTTGAAGGATGATCAACAACCATATAAGAAGCCATTGGGTTCACTTCTATTCATCCTTCACCTAAGTACTGATTCTCTTGTACATATGCCAAATAGGACTCCTCCTGATATGAACGCCACGGCCTCCATAAACTTCAAGTAGTACCTGTGTGCATAAAGAGAATATGTACCTGAATACTTAACATAAGATGTGAATCTTATGTTAAACTCCATCTAATGTCTTTGAAGTAGCCAGATATCTTCTTGTAGAAGACAATCTTCAACCTAACATCTTCTTGTAGAAGATGATCTTCAAATACGCCATGTAGATGGTCCCATCCAATGTCTTTGAAGTAGCCAGACATCTTCTTGTAGAAGATAATCTTCAACCTAACATCTTCTTGTAGAAGATGATCTTCAAATACATCATGTAGATGGGCGATCCTCACAATCAAGCTGCTAATAATCAAGTCTTCTTGCCATGAACAAGAGATGACCTCCTCTCCATGAGCTAGAGTGTGAGCACACCCTTCATCTTCTCCAAGAAGAATCATTAAGAAGAACTCCATAGCTGCTCCTCAACATGCTTCAAGTTAGCACCATGGCTGCCCCATGTGCTAGAAGAAACACCACCTCTACTGAGGTCCAAGCTCTAGAAAGCTTGTGTTGATCCTAGGTGAAGGATACATACAATGAGCATGAGGCTCTTCTTATATAGTATTCTTGTTCTCTTGAAAAGCTGACAATAAAGCACTCCTAAAAGCTTTCGTAAGTTTAAACGCTCAACGATCGCTCTTGAAAAACTCAATCGGAATATCGTTCGAGAAATCTCCATCCGTTCGTCTTTGCTTGTGCTATTGTTCAAAAAGCATGGTCTAAAAGGAATGTTCGCGTTTCGCGCTGCTCTTGTTGTACAAAAGAACAACAAAACTGCTACAAATTCTTTTACGTGGCCGTCTATTCTTGAGAGCATCTTGTAGGAAGGAGTGATATTAGATTGTACTTAGTGGAAAATATTGGACCAATAGGATATTGATTCCAACAATCCCCCCTGCAATGTCATATTGGTACAATCTGAACTGAATCTGCAAACTTTATAATCTGCAAATTACCACAAGCTTCAAGCTTGTACTTCCGATACTTCAGAAAAAGTCTTCTTCAAAACTGAAATTGACTTTCCTTCAAAAATCTGAACTTGCTGAATATGAACCATAATACCTGAGAAAATATGCAAACTAGATATCCAATAGTGTATACATCAAGCAATCATTGCTTGACAACAAATATAGCATGAACTGTCTCCGAACCTGCTATCTCCTGTTTTCAAAAACCTGAAAACATACACTAGGATCCATATATTTGCATTTACCTTCCAAAAAAGGTTTCTCAACGTACTTCTGCTGCGTCATGTAAATACACTAAACAAAATCAAGAACTGAATCCTGGAACCTGTGACTGTCAACTCACAACTTAGTGCATTATGAACACTGCTGGTTCATCTCTGACTGTACTCAACTTAATATGAGTCAAAATATCTATGATGTTGTCATGTCTTCATCCTTTAAATCCTTCATACCTCTTTCCTTCAGAACCTGGTATAAATATATATGTGCGCACTTTTGAAATATACCTTTCTGAAATATCAAGCTTCTCTTCAAATAGAACTCTGGAACCTTCTCCTGAATAGGAAGATCCTAACAGGAACTTTCTCCAAACATTCTTCTTCTTCCTTCTTCTTACAAAGCTGGAACATAAAGAGAACCTGACAAAGGAAATATAGGAATACCTGAAATAGGAATACCTGTAGGTATGACTCTGTATTCTTTCACATATGGCTGAAAATAAGTCTTCATGTTTCATCACCCCCTGGATGACTTAACACTAGTATCCAGTATTCTTCAAATTATATCAGACTTTATGAAATCTGGAACGTCTTCCTTCATAAATCTGATCTTCATTGATCAATGCCTGTATCTGAAACAAAATCTCTGAATCCTTTTTATTAGCATTGATCAGATGCCAATAGCTTTCCATGTCATTCCTCAGCTTTCCAAAATCTAGAATAAGGTTAGCTGAACCTAACATAATAAAACCTTGCTGAAAGCTTTATAGGATTCATAACCTTCTGTAACATAACAAGTATCTTCTTCCTCTCTGCAACACAAATCTGATAGAATTTGAATCTTTGACTTACTTCTTCCAATGTTAAGAATCTTCACAAACAAAGGATAGACAACTGAATCATAAATACTCAAGATCATACAAGATCAATGATCTCTCCTGTGTAGAATCTGCTCTTATCAAACCTTCATGACTGAATGTTTGATTTACTTCCTGAATGTCTCCAAGTGTCCATGCTTCTCAAAAAGTTGTAAAACTTTTCTTCAAACAAATCCTTCAAGGAATCTGCAATTCCTACTTGAAATTTAAGTGGAAAAACTTCTCACCTTGAGAACTCCAAAAGCTGCAAGTTGATACTTCATAACTTTCATATTTTACCCGGGTGAAATGTGATAGTACCTGCTTGATTTTCTTTTGGCTAACTCCACTTTTCAATCAAGTGATAGGATATGATGGAACACATTTTTGAATACAAACATGTATCCAAAAAATCAAGACAATCATAGAAAGTAGATTCTTCATTGACTTGTACATCAACAAGATTCTGAATTTTCTGAAGTTTTCTGAAAATACTGAATATGAGGTAACCTTTTCCAAACATAAAACCTCAACCCAAGTCTTCAACATCTGCTACAAAAAACTCTTTTACCTCAAGAGTTAGATAAAGAAGAAATATACTTCTCTGCAACTTGTCATATACCAAGTAGCTCTGTATTGACACTCCAAGAATTCTTTGAGGGAACATATAAGCTGCCTGCTTAAAAGCTTCAACTAAAACATAACTCATACATATATGAGTTAAAACATATATCTGCTGCTTTTCTTTCTCTCAATGCAATTCTTTGTCAAATCTACTAAATCATGACCAAGTGTAATGCAAAACAAGAAACTGCTTCTTCTTTAAACAAGATGTTCTCGTAGACTTGTCTTTGGATGTAGAGGATATAATAGGAAAAGTATATGGAAAATATATGAGAAAAGGAAGCCTTACTTTTCTTTTGGAAATGATGGACTTTCTTCTTCTGCATCTTTCTTCCACCATCTCCTCATATCTCTGAAAAATTCTGCTTCAAATGTCTGAAACGACTAAATTCACCAATCGTTGTCTGAATGATGAATTACCCTTCTAGAGTTACCTTCTCTAGATACATTTGTACCTTGATATCCAACCAACTTACAATAGAAAATTGGCTGAAAAAACTTATCTCATCTCTGCGCTTGTCTTCTTAGATGAACTTTCTTGCCATGAAAGAGATTTCTCAAAAACTCTCTAGAAAAACCTCTAGATACCTGTTTTGATGTAGCCTTTAACTTTCAAAAGATGAAAGTGTATAAAAACACTCCTTGATTTTCTTCAAATCTCTTCATAACTGCTCTTCTAAGATATGACCTGCAAATGATAATCTGATAGTAGAAACTGATACCTGTGATTTGATGTTGATCTGATTCCTTCTTCTTCTCTAAACCATTGTTCTTCCTTGAATTTGAAGTAGTCTTCTCTTCATCAAGTCTGGGTCTTCAAAGAATACTTTTGTAAAGTATTTGCATATTCTTCAAAAATATTCGGTTGCTAACAGATCATCACTTCATACTCCACACTGATGAATGTAACTGAAGTGTCTAATTCTCAAATCTCTACTCATCTAGATTAAGTGTGTATGTCAAATGTCAAATATTAGAAGATGCTTTCAAATCATATGTTGTAAATCTGGAAGTCTAGGAACCTGGGATTATGAATGAGCCTTAATGCATTGATGCCAAAGATCTAAAGTTCTGAAACCAAAACCTTAGTTCTCTGATACCAAATGTTGGAAGTGAGGTAGGCCCTTAGGCTCATGTCACAGGTCCATGGTTCCATAGTTCCAGTCATGTACAACATTAATTCCAGCAATCTTCCATATTGACAAAACATGAACATACCACAACTTAATCATAAAAATGATGAGATAAAGATAGAGAAAGAATAGACGACATGTGTAAGGTGTTACGTAAGCCATCGCTTACTCATAGTATCATATATTCCAATGTTCAATGTACAATGTGAGAGATTGCTGGAATTAATGTTGTGCATGACTGGAACTATGGAACCATGGACCTGTGACATGAGCCTAAGGGCCTACCTCACTTCCAACATTAAATCATGTAAAAGTACAATGTCATTGGAAATAACTCATTGCTCAATGAATGAGGAAAGAGTGAGATATGAGGTGAGCTCCTCTTCTCAATGAAACTACATGAAAATGATCTCAAAACCTCAAGATACACGCGGACCTTTCATATCCTCTTTTTATAGATTTTGTTGGAGCCAAAGATTTGAATTCAAATTCAAATCTACACCTAAGAGTGAATCCTAAATATATAGGATTGATTCTCTCTTGACTCAACTACCAAATGATACGAGATTATATGCTTCCTAACTCCTCGTGGGTTTATTGACCTTTTACAATGGGTAATTATGAAGCAAAGTTATTAGAGGTTGTACATATGAAGCCTTCCAAGTGATATGCTAATACATCAAGCTTATGTGTGTTTATCAAGTATGTGGGCTTGGGCTTAATTGCACCAAAAGCTCCCCCTCAAGCCTAACATTCTTGATCTTCATTGCTCCTTGATCTCTTGTAGCCTTATCATCAATTTGAACATGTTCATCTTTGTTCCATCCAATGCTTTGGTGAGTATATCTACACATTGTAAATGAGTTGATACATAGGATTATTGGATATCCTTGCTTAGCAATTTTTCCCTAACATAATGATAGTGCTCTTCAATGTGCTTAGTCCTGGCATGGTACACATGATTAGCAGCCAAATGAAGTGAACTAGTGTTATCTCCAAAGATAATTGGAGTGTAGGAATGTATCTCCAAATTTGCATACAATTGTTTAAGCCACATAGCTTCCTGAGTTGTATTTGCCAAACCTCTATATTCTACTTCTATGGAAGATAAGGCCACAGCTAGTTGCTTCTTGGATTACCAAGATATGATTTTTGAACCTGCAAAAGATAGGTACCCTGAAGTGGTCCTCCTATCATCCTTGGAGCCAGCCCAAGCTGCATCAAAATACATCTTTATATCTATGTCAGAAGTAAAGGGGTAGAACAATCCCTCTATACACAAGTTCTAAGCCAAGGAAGTAGGTTAATAACCCTAGATCATTGATCTTGAATTCCTTCATCAATTGAGCCTTTACTTGTTTGATACCATCATAATCATTACCAATAATAATGATATCATCTACATAGACACATAAGTACATGACCTCTAATTTATTCTTCTTAACAAATAAAAACAAGTCTGCCTTGCTTGCCACAAAGCCTTGATCCTGCAAATAGGTAACAAGCCTATGGTTCCAAGCTCTAGGAGCTTGCTTGAGATCATAGAGTGCTTTTATAAGCTTGCATACATAACCTGCTTTTTCTTCATCTTCAAAACCTGGCGGTTGTGCCATATACACTTCTTCTGATATCCAACCATTTAAAAATGCCTTCTTGACATCTAACTAATATAAATTCCAATTTTTTGGATGGAGCAAGACTTACCAATACCCTGATTGTTGGCACCTTTTCCATAGGTGAACAAGTTTCTTCATAGTCTACTCCATGTGTTTGGCCAAATCTCTTTGCCACTAGCCTTGCCTTGTACTTGTTTATAGAACCATCAGAGTTCTCTTTAATTTTGTATATCCACCTTGAACCAATTACCTTCATATTTCGCTTCTTGGGGACTAGATCCCAAGTGTGGTTTTCATGCAATGCCTGGCAACTTTATAAGTGGTATGATATGCCCATAATGCAGAAAGCAGCAATTGATCCCAATGCTCGAGACAATCCACAGTAAGCTTCTTTAACATAGTAAGAAGGTTTTTGTTAGTGCTTTCCATCAAACCATTAACACAAGGGTAGTATGGATACTAAACTTGCAACATCATTGAAAAGTACTCAAAGCATTCATCAACCCAAACCACATGATGGTGTAGACATAAATATCCTCATTTGTAATGAAGGAAATCTTTGGAATATCCTAGTCTGCCATACGAACTTGATTGTATCCACTATAGCCATCTAGAAAAGAGTAAATCTCACCTAACTACTTCATCCAACATGCTATCCAAAAAGGGCAAAGGAAAAGGACATAGCACAATGGAGACATTTAACTTTCCATACTCCACACAGATGTGCAATTGCTTGTTTTTCTTAGGGACGATCACAATAGGAGAAATCCATTCAGCATGTTCAATGGGAATGATGAACCTAACATGTGATAAGTGATCAATTTCTTCCTTAACTTGCTTAGCATAGATAGGATTTATGTGATAACTTAGCTACTTTTTTAGAAAAGCATCCAAATTTATTAATACATGATGCTAATAAATAGGAGGATCGAGTCCCTTCATGTCCTTATAATCCCAAGCCAAAATATCATTAAACTCAGCAAAGAGTGTTAGTAAATTTTGACAAAAGGACTCCACTAAGGTAGAACTAACTTTAACAATCCGGGGGGCAACATCATCTCCTAAGTTACCAGTTAGAAGTTTGTCTTCGAAGAAATAAAATTGGTGACCTAGGTTATCCTCAACTACTTTCAACAATTTTGGGGAAGATCCGACAGCCCCACTAAACCTTTAGGAGATGCCTCTGCTTCCATTGAACTTGGGTGAACATAACATGTGGTTGGAGACCACTGATCTAGCACATGTTGTAAATCAACAATGAACAATAAGAGTAAATCTTGGTTGGCTACTAAGAATGCAATTTCTTCATCATCACAAAGGCCATCAATGTCCACTAGCTCTACCACATAGGGGCAAGTATGGATTTCAGAGGAGGTGATCTCACCTAAGGGTACCGTGTACTTACAATGATTGCATTTAAAGTCAAGCTCATGAGATGACCATTCCTATAGAACCTTAGCTTCCTTCAGCCATGGTCTATCAAAAAGGAGGTTATAAATGAGGCTCGATTTGAGTCAATTAAGGACAATGAAGTTCATATTAAAAATTGCACCTTGGAATGTGATGTGAATATTACATATTAACCCCATGGGATGAACTCTGGATTGGTCAGCCATTCTTACAAATAATTTGATGGATTCAGGATGGATTCAGTAAGAGTGGTTGAACACCATTGATTAATGTCTTCTATGTCTATTTTACTAATCGGTTTCTAAAATTCCAAAACTTACAAAATAATCCTCTATCTTGTCCTTCCAGTGTTTGAAGATTAGTAATTTGACTAGTTTTTTTGGAACAGTTTTTGTAGAGGGTATCAAGATTGTAAGATGGTCCGTAGGTGGGATAGGTTGTGTTTTCTCACTCGTCACTCTAGAGGTCTAGCCAGATGCTATGGAAATGATTTCTAGCTCAAAAACTATTAGCTTTTCCTGAGCTGTAATAATGTTGGGAAACATTAAAATTTATTTTGAATCCTCTATGGTCTTTGGTATAGAATCTGTATTTAACAAAACATGTTGTTCCTCTGAGGTCTTAGCCGATTTTGACACTAAAACGACTTCTCACAAGGAACGATTGTTTTTCTTTCATGTACTTTAGATAGTTCTCACCTCACCACAATACATGCATGCATTATTCTACTTCTCTCAATCTTATTACTAGTATGGTATGCAACATACCACTCCCCAATGGGATTGCCAGTGTTAACCTTACCCTTCAGATTAATGAAAAGAAAGGTCCCACATGGTCCTTGGGTGGGATAACTTGGGATAATCCTTAGTCTCTAGACTTCTCCTCTCTAATTAATTCTCAGATTGGCAAATCACTCAAATAGGTTATCATCATCGATATCAAGAAAATCTCAATTATAGAATGCTTAACTTTCTCCTTCTGGGACACACATATAATACTGTATTACATGGAACACTTTGTTCTCATTGAATTACACGAACTCAGTCACAACCAATTATACTTTGTCATCACCCAACAGATAGAATAAGCCCATGCAATTATAGTATTTCATTATGGCAATAACATTCAAATACCTCTACAAAGTTATGCTACTTCTTTACCAAATACAACAAAGACCTTTGTACAATTACTTTATCGGCAATAACTTCAGACTTCACTTATATATGAATAGAATCAAATAGTAGAATAGAAACATGAATATGGATAATTGTGTCCCCGAAGCACCACTAGTAAGAGACTCCACTAGTGCATAGCCCGAGATCCTCTATATCTGCTCAAGGCCCTCATACATTCTTCTATTAGACTCACCAAAAAGGTACATTGTACAATCATTGTCTTTTTGGTTAGTGATTGTTCACCAAGGTAATAGAAATATATATTTTTACAAAATAAAATAATGTAGGTGGCCTAATACACACACACACACACATATATATATATATATACATATGCATATATATATATATATATATATATATATATATATATATATATATATATATATATATATATATATATATATATATATATGTATATATATATATATATATGTATATATATATATATGTGTGTGTGTGTGTCTATATATATATATATATATATATATATATATATATATATATATATATATATATATATATATATATATATATATATATATATATATGTGTGTGTGTGTGTGTGTGTGTGTGTGTGTGTGTGTGTGTGTGTGTATGTATATGTGTGTATAGATAAGTGTATATGTGTTAATGTATACAAGTATCTGTGAGTATGTACATAAGTGTGTAAGTTTATGTATATGTGTGCATCTATCTCTATATGTGTATGAGTATATATATATATATATATATATATATATATATATATATATATATATATATATATATATGCGTGTGTGTGTGTGCATGATAGCCAAAAATGACTAAAAAAAGGCTATTTGCTAATCATATATGAAGGAAATAGAAAAGTAGTATGTTGCCTTGTGTGCAAAAATATGACAATTGCATCTCTATTAATCGCATGAAGCAAGGCTTTACTTTTGTGGAAATCCTTTGAAGCACTATTAATTGGATGGAAATCCTCAATTTTAGTGTAGTATTTTTTGTTCTCATAAAAAAATGAAGCTTTCTACACAATATAGAATGCAAATAATCAAAGTTTCAACAAAAAGAAGGATATTTGATGATACACAGTATTTTTACATCCACAAAATTCTATGTCATCTTTGTCACATTTCATACATGAAAACTGAGAGAACTTGGAGAAGCTTGTAAGAGGTAGAAAAGTGAGTTGCGAAGTGATGAAGTTTGGTCCAGCCCTCGAGATTTTGGAGAGTCAAATAGATTTTATAGTCATGTAATTACTGTCGAGATTTTGGAGAGTCAAATAGATCTTATAGTCATCTAATTAGTGCAATAAATTCCACTACATACTTTGGAGCATCAAGGAGAAAGAGTTGGTACCAAACAAATAAGTTTACACTTTGACGAGCTCAAAAAAATGTTATCTTTGGATGAAATAATCAACTTCAAATGCTCATAGCAAGAAGCATGATTAAAATTGGAAAACTTCCTTTCGGAGGAATGTTATACATAGGTTTTAGTGTATAAAATGCACAATATTACAAGTAATAAGCAAGATATGCTTCGTGAATGAATTTAACACTCAATAGACGTACTCCCGATTTTGTAGGGTTGTGCAAAGATAGACCCCAAGAGAGTAAAATTGTGATTTCTCAAAATCTACTAAAATAAATGCTATGAATTTTTGTACCTTTACAATGAATGCTCATTCATCCAATTTGGAGCTCTGTAAAGAGAGAAAAAACCTATGCAAGTTTACTGTTGTTGAAGAAGATGGTGCAGAGAAATGGAGTAACACAATGATAACCCAAAGTGTATGTATATTGCTTCAATGTAATGTACAAGTGATTTGAAGTTTATATATAATTTTGAAGTTTTCCACCACTTCTACAAGTGGATCTTGATTTCAAATCAAGGGGGGAATTGTTTGTTGAAGAGAATCAATTTACTTTCCTACAATCTAGGAAAAGTGAAGATCTAATATGATCTACGTTTTGGTGATTGATTGATTGATTGATTTTCAATCTCAACTACCTCAAATTTTTGGAATTTGAGCTCTCCTTTTTCCCTTTTACAAGTTTAAAGCTCTAAGCTTTTAGATTGGTTTATGATACATAAAAGCGCATTATGAAAATACCATAAAAATAGATATTATGAAGAACCTCTTCAAGGGATATCTTTGATACATTCCACATGATGGTTTGATAGTGTAGAACAAGTTCACCTCAAACATACTATAAGCTTGATATCCCTGTCAAGTTAAAGTATGCTTGAGTCTTCATTCTCTAATAGGTTGAATACCTGCCATTGATTTAACTCTACAAAGCTTTATCCAATCAAGCACCTTTGTCATCATATCTTCTACTTGCTTTTCAGTTGGAGCAAAAGAAATGTCAATCTCCTTTGCCATTAGCTTGAAGTGGTAATGAACCTCTATGTGTTTGGTTCTTGCATGGAAGATAGGGTTTGCTACTAGATTTAAGGAACTTACATTATCTCTGAATATGTGAGGTTTGGAACTCACAAGTCCCAAATCTAAGTACAATGCTCTTAACCATATTTCCTCTTGAGTTTCCATGGTCAAATCTCTATACTCTACTCTAGTTGAGGATAAAGCAATTGTTGGTTGCTTCTTGGAACTCCATAACACTAGCTTTGAACATGAAACTACTGAGTAACTAGAGGTACTTCTTCTATCATCCTTAACTCCTGCCCAATCTGCATCCGAATAGATTTTGATATCCAAATCTAAAGAGTAAGGATAGAATATACCTCCATTGTTTGTACTTTTGAGGTACTTAAGCACTCTCTTAGCTGCATCAATGTGTGCTCTTCTTAGAGAGTGCATGAATTGTCTTAGCACTCCATAATTCAAGATATCTACCCTTGTATGAGTAGCATATATCAAGGTACCTACCAAGATTTGATACTCTTTAATGACTTCAATTTCTCAACTTCATAAACACTACATTTATGATTCATCTCCAAAGGTGTACTTGCACATTAAGTGTTCTCCATTTTGAACTTTAGAAGTAGATCTTGAATGTATCTCTTCTGAGTCGAATACATTCCTTCACCTATGTATATGACCTGCATACCTAGGAAGAATGTGAACTCGCCTAAATCCTTGATTTTGAACTCTTGCATATGCCTTTGGATCCTTTGTATGCCAATCTAGTCATCTCTTGTCACAATTATATCATCTACATATATAGCAAATTAGATAACTTCAATGTGATCCTTCTTGATGAACAAATAAGGGTCAGCATTCCTTGACCTGAAACCTTGATCTTGTAGATAGGTTACCAATATGAAATTACAAGCTCTGGGAGCCCATTTCATCCCATACAATGTAGCATGCATAAGATGTGTAATTAGGTTTTTCAAATCCCAGAGGTTATGAAATGTATACATCTTCACTTATCCAACCATTGAGAAATGCATTCTTCACATCTAGTTGAAGTATTCTACAATTTCTTGCACCAACTACACTTAACAATGTCCTGATTGTAGTCGTCTTTGCAACTAGTGAGAAGGTCTCCTCATAGTCTATACCATGAGTTTGAGCACATCCTTTGGAAACTAATCTACTTTGTAGTTGCAAATCGATCCATCTAAATTTCTTTTAGCTTATAGACTCATTTGTGACCTATTACCTTCTCATTAGTTTGCATTGGAACCAACTCCCAAGTATCCATTTCTTTTAAGGCTTCTATCACCTCTTTCATAGCTTTCTCCCAAATAGGGTTACCTTTCTCTTGCTCATATGCTGAAGGTTCTTTTGAAATTGACTCTTTTGCCAGATACATTGAATTCTTTGTATCAAATGTAGAATCACATCCCTACCTTTCAATTTGTCTCTTCTCTATTGTTGACTTTCTCGGAGTATGCTTGGAGAATTTTCCACATTCTTGCATTCTAGCCTTTCCTCTTGACTTCCATAGCTTGTAATCCCTTTCCCTTTCATCTTGTTCATCATATATATCACTTTTTGGATCTTGTAACTGTGTATCATGCTTGCTACCTAATGGATGGAAATCAAAATCAAGATCATATGGTAGGTTTACCTTCTCTTTGTCTTCATCATACCATGACTTGTGTTTTTCAAATAAAACATCGCTGCTTTTGGTTAATTTCTTGGTGGAATTCCTTTCATCATCAATCGAAGAGTAGAAGCAAAACTCTAATATGATGGAAGACAATTCATAACAGTCTGCACAAGTGAGCTCTCAGGCAAGACTTCATCAAGAGAAATCAATTGCTCCTTCAAATCTTTGATCTTTGTAAAAAAAATATCCATTGAATCTCCTCCATTCATGTGCTCGCTCTCCAATTGTTTTTTGAGGTAAGCAACACAAGCCTCATTCCTTGCATGGTATAAAGTGGTAAATGTATCCCAAGCATCAGTTGCTATTCTGCAAGAGTGAATGTGAGGAATAATGGCATACTGTGAGGAATAATGTGAGGAATAATTGTTGGAGATAGATGTCTATGGAAGCACGCGAACAACACAAGGAAGGCGAAGAAGCTTGGAGCACAACACACAATATTGAATGCATTACTAGAGAATGTACAAAGATAAGTAGCCCATTAGGGCAATAGGCATATATACAAGCCGTGGGAAAAAACCTCCTAAAGAGGGAAAAAAGTGCCCCAATGGTCCTAGTGTGTTCACACACATCATTACCTAAAGACATCAACAAATCCCCCCTGGGAGTGATGCAGTGAACAAGGATCTGGCACTCATGTATAAGGAAGTGTCAAGCTATGTGGAAATCACTCCACAAAAGGAAGTAAGCCCAAAGCTTTGCGGAAAGCTTCAAACTTCTCCCTAGGCAGAGCCTTTGTGAAAAGGTCTACAATGTTCTCCTGTGTGGGCACATATGCCAAGCTGATCTCCCCAATAGAGAACCTCTCCTTGACATAATGATAATGCACCTCAATGTGTTTAGTGCGAGCATGGAACATAGGATTCCTCAAAACTACCAATGCGCTCTGATTGTCAGTGAAAATGGTGGTGACAGAAGATTGACCAACACCCAAATCAGCCATAAGGCATCTGAGCCACATACACTCAATAGTCACTATGAAAGCTGCCCTATACTCAGCCTCACAACTGGAAGTGGCCACAATAGGCTGCTTCTTGCTCAACCAAGATATACATGAGCTACGAAGCATGAAGCAAAAGCCACTAGTGACACAAAGCCATTCCACCATCAATGTGCATAAACTGAATGCCCAAATAATGATGCAAATGCCCCAAATAAGACATCTCAAATGAGGCATGCAAATCAGCCTTAAAATCAGAAATATGCTTCTCAATAGGACCAATGAGCAGCATGTCATCAACATAGACAACAATGATCAGAAGCATATCATAAGCACGCTTAACATATAAGGTGCTTTGAGTTGGACTGTTCTCAAAACCATGTGCAATCAGATAGGCATGTATCTTCTCATACCAAGCACGTGGTGCTTGCTTTAAACCATATAATGCCTTCTTTAACCTGCACACCTGGTTTTGATGCCCTTTCTGCACAAAGCAATGGGGCTGAGAAATATACACTTCTTCATGCAAGTCACCATTCAAAAATGCAGTTTTAATGTCCAACTGATGTACATTCCAACCATGATGGGCTGCATGTGCACAGATGCTCCGAACAGTAGTCATACGACATGTAGGTGCAAAGGTCTCATAAAAATCAATGCCTCTTTCCTGTGCATAACCCTTTGCAACAAGCCTAGCCTTATACGTGTCAATTGTTCCATCACGCTTACGCTTCAGCTTGTAAACCCACTTAGTGCCAATGGCCTTCTTGCCAAGAGGCAAGTCACATAAAGACCAAGTACCATTCTTCATTATAGCATCATATTCAGATTGCATAGCAGCCATCCAATTTTTGACTTTTGTGCTTCGTCAAATGAAACAGGCTCATTCGTATCACAAAGACTAGATGCAACCATAGCATAGCAATTTGATGCAAAAGAGGCACTATGAGAGCTTGATCGAGTACGATATGAGAAAGGTGCATCTAATTTAATGTCACACAAAGTTTGCACCAGCCATTTTGGCATAGTTTTTGCCTACTCAATATCAACTCTCTCATCAACAAGTGCATCATGTAAATCTGCATTAGAAATGGAATGAAGTGCATCATCATCTAAAACCTGCACAGGTTAAGAAGTTACCTCATTAGGACCAGCACTAGACTGTCCACCTATAAAAAGAGGTAGCAAAGTATCATACATGTCTTTGGAGCTAACAGATGTCTCCTTAGTACATGAAAGCAATGACTAAATAGCATCTTCCACAAAAACAACATCACGGCTAACTAGAATGCGTTTAGTCTGTGGATGATACAAATGATAGCCTTTACTTTCAGAACTGTACCCAACAAAAGTACATTTTACTGCTTTATCATCCAATTTTCTGTGATGTTGTTCAGACACTAATGCATATGACAAACAACCAAAAACACACAGATGTGCAACAAATGGCTTGCGATCATGCCAAGCCTCATATGGAGTGATAGATTGCAGCACTTTAGTGGGACACCTTTTAAGTACATATGCTGCACACATGACAACCTCAAGCCAGAAACTATGTGGTAAAGCCTGACTCTTGACCATACACTTCGCCATCTCCATGAGTGACATGTTCTTCGTTCAGCAACTCCATTCTATTGAGGTGTATATGGCACTATACACTGGTTTTTTATCCCACGTTCAGCTAGAGATGCATTAAAATCAGAAGACATATATTCAACCCCTCGATCAGAACGGAGGGTGCCCATTTTACATGCTGACAGATTTTTAGCCAAAACCAAAAATTGTTTGAAGCACATGAACACTTTGGACTTTGCCTTCAATGGATATACCCATGCATGCCTAGAAAAATCATCAATGAAAGTGACGAAGTAAACATAATTTCCAAAAGAAGGTGTCTGCATAGGACCACAGACATCACTATGTACAAGTTGCAATTTCTGAGTAGCACGAACTGAACCAACTTTTGGAAACTGCATTTTTCCCAAAATACAGCCTTCACAAACATGTTTTCCAGATGCCTCAAGTTTGGGCAAAGAGGACACCATTTCATATTTCTTCAGGCGTAGCGAACTAGCAAAAATCAGATGACCAAAGCGTGCATGCCAAAGCTTTGCATCTGACATAGCCTGAGACTCATGTACTACACATGCCGAATCATTCAAAGATCTTTCATAGTCTATGAGCTTATACAACCCATGACATAAAATTTTAGAAGCAATAATCACATCGCCATTTGACAGATCATGAATTGTACACCTGTCATCAACAAATTTCACAACCAAGCCAATCTTGGCTAATGTAGAAATTGATAAGAGGTTCTTCTTGATCCCTAGCACAAATAAAGCATCTAACAGAGTGAAAGAATTACCATCAGCAGTAGTCAAAATGATCTTACCAACTCCCATAACAGGATAAGAGGAGTTGTTGGCGCATGTAACAATATTCCCTGTAGGGGCAGCTTGAGTGAAGAGAAGAAACTACGTTGTGAGGTAATATGTTTGGTCGCCCCATTGTCAAAATACCAAACATCTGAGTCTACTGCAAACATGCACTGCTCATGCAAAGATGGTTCAAAACTATAGACAGTAGTAAACGCCCATTCTTCTTCCTGCACAAGATTAGCAGACTCTGTTTTTGGTGTAAAGGCTTCTGCAACAACCATTCCAGCCTCTTTCTTCTTTGCCTCTTTAGTAGCTAGTTTTGGACAGTTCTTTATGATATGATCATTACCTTTACAATATTGCAAATTTTTTTTGCCTTTTCTGATTTCTTCTCATCTTTATCTTCCTTCTTCGAATGTGCAGAATTAGCAGATTTCTACTTACTAGTTGAAGAGATCCATTTTCCTTTGCCCTTCTAACTAGCTAGGAAAGCTTGAGCTCGAACACACATAATGGACTGATCTTCTTGCAACAGAACAGAGACTAACTCCTCAAATGACAAGGCATTTGGATTGCCTTTCATCATCAACCGAAGAGCAGATGCAATCAGGAAGACCATTCAGAACGGTCTGCAGAAGTGAGCTAT
Source organism: Ceratopteris richardii (assembly GCA_020310875.1). Taxonomy (NCBI): domain Eukaryota; kingdom Viridiplantae; phylum Streptophyta; class Polypodiopsida; order Polypodiales; family Pteridaceae; genus Ceratopteris; species Ceratopteris richardii. Next base: position 65,082,154 of record CM035424.1, read on the forward strand.
CTGGTATAACCTCATCAGTAGAAATCAAATGTTCCTTTTAAGTCTTTGATCTTTGTTAGAAAATTGTCCATAGAATCACCTTCATTCATGTGCTCACTCTCCAACTCTTTTTGGAGGTAAGCAACACGAGCCTCATTCCTAGCTTGGTACAATGTGGTAAGTGTATCCCAAGCATCCTTAGCTATTCTACAAGAGTGAATGTGAGGAATAATGGCACGTTTGATAGACAAAGCTATCAATGCATGTGCGTTGGCATCTCTACCATCCCAACAAATTTGCTCTACAGTAAGTGCAGCAAAAACCATAGCACGAACAAGAATATTCAGAATATCATAATATTCGACACCTTCTGCCTCAGCTTCTGTACGTGCAGTTGTAACAGTTGCAGGTGTGATAGGACGTTTTTCAACACCTTGCACAATGTTTCACAGTCCTTTTGCAACCAATACATGTTGCATCATATAAGCCCATAATGGGTAGTTGGTACCATCCAACTTGTCCTCAACAACCAACATACGGAATACATCATTGCTTTCAGCCATGGCTAGTGACTAAAATACCTTGATGCAGAAAATTGACTGTATCTCAAAAAGTTGAACAGAACTGCCCAGACAAATTTTGTTAGACCTGTAGCACACTTCGAGATGCTTATACTGGCGAACAAAACTGGTATATACCTTTGGCACAAAAAGATGAAATAGCATGCACAAGCACTGTGATAGTGTGTTCGAAGGCCGAAACGAGCTCTGATCGTGATTTCGGCACCACATAGCAAAGTTGTTTTGATCTCGAAAATGCATTGAGTATGCGCACCAAAATTCGTGTGATTCTAAGACTGCAAATGAAGGAGTGTTGATGGCACCCTAGATGAAGCGAGGACCTACTTTGATACCAATTGTTGGAGATAGACGTCCGTAGAAGCACACAAACAACACAAGGAAGGAGAAACAGCTTGGAGCACAACACACAATATTGAATGTATTACTAGAGAATGTACAAAGATAAGTAGTCCATTAGGTCAATAGGCATATATACAAGCCGAGGAAAAAAACCTCCTAAAGAGGGAAAAAAGTGCCCCGATGGTCCTAGTGTGTTCACACACATCACTACCTAAATATATCAACAATAATGTGAGGAATAATGGCACTATGATAGTGTGTTTGGAGGCCAAAACGAGCTCAGGTCGCAATTTCAACACCACATAGCAAAGCTGTTTTGAACTCCTAATCGCCCTGAGTATGCTCACCAAATTTTGTGTGATTCTGAGACTATAGGGGTGTCGATGACACCCTAGATGAAATGGTGACCTGCTCTTATACCAATTGTTGGAGTTTGAGGTCTATGGAAGCACATGAATAGCATAAGGAAGAAGAGGAAGCTTGAAGCACAACACACAATACTAAATGTATTAGAATGTACAAAGATAAGTAACCCGTTAGGGCTATAGGCTTATATACAAGCAAGGGAAAAAAACTTCCTAAAGAGGGAAAAAATTGCCCTGTGGTCCTGTGTTGAGGGTTCAAAATTCCAACACAACTCGAACAATATTCAGAAATATCACACTTCTCACACTGGTCTTCATCTACAAAGACTCTACCATTGATCAGATTATTTTTCATTTTGTATCTTTGTACGTCTACTGAGTCAGAATACTCAACGTCGCCAGAATACACATTCTGCGATGTACAGAATCACACTCTACAATTCCATACATGTCTGTGCAGAAGACTTTTATCATTCAAACTTCACGTATTTGAAAAAACACTTTAGGAAAATTCTATCGGAGGTTTCCAATTTCTGAGAGTTTAACGTTGCCCAATACAAGAATACGGTTCAGAGTTACATTCTTTGTAGGACAAACATTCTCACCACTCCAACTCACATGCTGCGCTCATGTTTTTGCAGACCCTGTCTCACTTTTTTTTCTCGAACACCACTTCAATCCTTGCGCACGCTCGATATAATGTCTTCTTCTTCTTATGACATGCCCACGAACTTCGACATAACCGTCTATTAAAATCTGACTCACCAAAAATAGACATCCAACTAAATAATATCTAAGTTTAACAATCTTTTCATAATTCAAATTAATCATTTATCTTCCAGATTTCCTTGCCTTCAACACCTGGCACAACCCGATGGGTAATTTTGTCAAAAATTAGACTCGAATTTAGCAATCCCTTGATCATATAAAATAATTTCCTTTGACTGTTTAGAAATAGCCACTTCTCCTGCTCCAACCTTTGGACTCTGCAAAATATTAAAATCCTCCTCATAACAATCCTGCTTTTCTTGAAAGTCTCTATCAATAATAAATTGTTGCTGTTCAATTATCATATCCACCTTTTCTTCTAGCTTCTTCTGCAACAACTGTTCCTGTAATTCTTTAATTATCTGTACCTGTTCTTCAATTTGCTTCTCTTGTTTTTCAATAACACAGACTAAATCTTTCTCATACTTTGACACAAAGCATGACTCCACCTGCTCATACTGAATCCTGAACATACTTTTCCAACGACTCTGAAACACAGTCCAAATATCTTGAACATACTTATGCAACTACTGCTTTAATAATCCTATATCCATCTCTGTCATTAATACAACATCCAACTCTACATCTTCATTTTTTAACATCTTCTTCTCCAACACCTGTAAGACCTGCATCCTAGAGTGAAGAATCACTTGTTCATTCTGCAGAGTAGCATTAAGTGCTGAAAAATCCATCATGTCTTTTTGAATTTGTTCTTGCATAGACTTTTGCCATTCTTCAAATTCCTGCATAGACCGCTTTATACTGGACAGCTCTACTACTTGTTGCATATTGATCTGTTGGAATTTCTCTAATATTTGTACCTTCTTATCCAACTCTTCCTGAAGTGTTTCAACTTGCCTCTATAAAGACTGATAATCCTCCATATTAATAAATACTTTTGTCTGCTCATACCTAGTCAATCTTTCCTCTTGCAAGACTAAAAAATCAGAAATCTCCTGCAACCTCTTCTTCATTCCTAATACATCATAATCTGTATTCTTAATTGAGTGGTGCATAACATCCTCTGGTAAATTATCCCCCACTGCTTGCAGCTGTTCTTCCAACCTTCTCTTTTTAGATAACTTAAAAATAGTTCCTAGTACTTTTGGATGCTCAACCTCATCTGCCACCTGCAGCAGATTATCCTCCTCTATCACTGCTTTTCGTACATCAGGTTGAATTATCCGCATAACCGGTTCCAATTCTTGTACAATATAACCTGCTATGAGAAGATCCTTACACGTCTCTGAAGGTCTTTCCATGGCCTCTTTCACTGCTAGCTGTTTGTGATCTTTACCCATCAACTCGCCACTATGAATAGCTATCCCCTTTGGCCATAATAACTTCTGACTATCTACCATCTGCACAAACTCAAATAATGCTGCCAAATATGCTGACAGCCTACTATTCGATTGCATTTTATGCCTATCCCCAACAAATATCTCACTATGCAGGTGATCATGCAACCAATGAGCCCAACGAACCTGTCCACCTGCCTCTGCATAAGCCAAAGGTGCAAAATTTTCTTTGGACATATAATCATATTTGATGATGAAACACAACATCTCTAAATACCATGTTAACTGCTCTCGTTGGACATAACCTGCATTCTTCATCATGTAATACTGTCGTCCCCCTTCCCTGGGTCCAAAATCTTTCTTCAAGGCCTCCACCGAATACTTCGGAATGACGACATCGTTGTAAATAGGCAACTTAAATATTTCCACAACTAGTTCCAGTGAAAATTTTACCTGAAGTGCCAGCTGACCTTTCGTTTTCCTGATGATTTCCACGTGACTCTTTGCGTAATAGTTGCATCTCCATCTCGCCCATGGTAAAGTAGCAAACTGAAATAAACCAATCCTTTGGAGCCAATTCTCATTCGTGGTGGACTGTGTATCAACTTCCACCTTAAAGTCTGTAAATGGTTCCATAAGAGTTTGCCCAAACTAAGTAGTCGCTGATGGCATCGATATCTCCTCTTCATCATCCTATAACAAACTATTATTTTCCTCAGTGGTGGTTTCTTCCTTGCGCACTACAGCTTCTCTCTTTCTCATATGTCCCTGCATGACTTCTGGTTCAGGCACCAACACAGTAGACACAAGAAGAGACGTTATCTTGGGAGCCATAAAGTAGGATTGAAAATACCAGTTCCACGAGTGCCAATGTTCAAATTAACATTGACAGCAATGGTGGACGTACTTACTCACGTACCACTTCATGCGACGCAATAATATTCTAGTATGGATCACCTTAAAAATCATCAACAGCCTATTTCCCCGCATTTCCATAACCCACTTAAAAGATCTTTGACACGTGCCTGAATAATCATGGAACTTAAAACTAATGCGCACTTCGAGAATACCAAACTGATATTTAAATTTCTCAACACTATTTTTTATAGTGCAAAAACTTCCGAACACAAAATTTTGACTAACCATAGTTTGCAAGATAATAGCTAGTTGAGCACTATTTTTCATGTTCCCCCTGATAGATCTGCCCCTCGGAATGCCCCTTTGCATCTGCACTCCAATCCAGTAACATCTCCTTGTCAATCTTTGGCCTTGAAATAACCCTTAGCAAACTGTTGTATTGCAACTTTGGACATGAAACCCATTGTAATCGTAAGAAATTACTTAAGGTAGTTTTGGACCAACACGAAGCCAGAAAACAATTCACCACAGATAAAAATGTAGAGAAATAAAATCTTTTACTACGATGATCACAAACATTGATGATTTGATTTTCAGGATCATGGACCACTTGCACAACATTAGAAGATAACCAATCCAAATGTGGCGGTTTCCCCTGAAATAATTTCAGCCGAAATCCATTGATTGGTTTGTCCATCCATGTGCCAAACACATCTGCCACTCAAAAAGTTCCTTGACCTAAATCCTGCACAATCTGATATGGGCCTTTATACCTCAATGTAAGCTTTCTTGGATGAGGTCCAAGCTTAGAATTATACACCATCACCCAATCGCCTTCTTTAAATAACTTAAACTTCACATTCTGATTCACCCAAGCTTGTCTCCTCCTTTGAATGACCTCAGTAATATATGCACTTATCAAACGATCCTCCTCCATCTGTAGAAGATATTTTCTCCTGTGTTTAACCGATAGCTCAGGCGACATCTTTTTTGTCGTGATTCGCAAACTTGGAACTACAAATTCCATAAGTACTATTGCCTCCAACCCATATACCAATCGGAAAGGTGTCATTCCTGTTGTCACTTTAAATGCTGTTCTGAATGACCACAAAGTTGAGTCGAGAAACAAATCCCAATTTTTCTGATTATCATGCACTAGCTTTTTAAGAATACGCATTAAAGTTTTATTCGTACTTTCTGCTTGACCATTTGCTTGTGGATGATATGCTGTAGTCTTTTTATGCATAATTAAATGGATTCTTGTTAACTCTGAAATCACCTCATTAAGAAAATGAGTACCTCTATCACTTACCAATTCAATTGGACACCCAAACCTGGTCATAATATTATGATAAAGAAATTTTGCCACACTTGTTGCCTTATTGTCCTTCAATGCCACCGCTTCCCCCCATTTCGTACAATAGTCTTCTGCTACAAGTATATATCTACTTCCTCGCTGAGTAGTAGGTTTAATGGGCCCCACAAAATCAATGCCCCATTTTTGGAAAGGATCCAATGGTAAAACTGGATGATCAGACATCTGATCTGAATTAGTAGGTTGGCCCAACTTTTGGCAAATCACACATCCTTTAGCATACTCATACGCATCCTTTAAAACAGTCAGCCACCACAACCCAACTTGTAACACCTTCTTCCCTATCATATCCCCTGACAAAGACCTCCTGCTAGACCTGAATGTGCTTCCTGTAAAACAGCTGGTTGCTCAAATTCTGGTACACATCTCCTTATGACCTGATCCACCCCTTTTTTGTATAATGCCCCAGCTATAACCAAATACGGCCTACTTTTAAGTGCAAACTTTTTCCTTTGATCAGCTGTAAAGTACTGTGGTAATGAACCATCAGTTAAAAAAACTAATAATTGGTCATACCAAGAATCTACTTCCACCACTTGTGCATTAAACAACTCAGCATCCAGTAATGAACCATCAGTTAAAAAAACTAATAATTGGTCATACCAAGAATCTACTTCCACCACTTGTAGGTGCTTCTCCCGACTCCAATCTACTAAATTAATCTGCCCTTGCATGCTCTTTTTCTGGAGTATGGATAATCACAAAATCAAATTCCTGCAATAAAAGCATCCACCTAGCTAATCGTCCTGTTAATAAGGGCTTCTTGATTAAATAGACCAAGGCCTGATGATCCACATGAAAAACCACCTTATTGCCCAACAAATAATGTCGAAACTTGTTAAGAGCATATACCATTGCCAAAGCTTCCCTTTCCGACACTATGTAATTTCTTTCCGCTGCACACAATACTCTACTAGCATAATAGATAGGTCTATACCATCCTTTGTCTTTCTGCTGCATCAAAACTGCTCCTACAGCCACATCCAATGCATCAACAAATATGTGAAATGGCAATGACCAATCGGGTGGTTGCAAAATTGGTGCTATCGACACCATCTTTTTTAAAAATTGAAATGCTTTCTCTTGAGCATCTGCCCACACAAATGGAGCATCCTTTTTGGTCAATTGCGTCAACGGTAGAGAAATATTTGCTAAATACCTTAAGTATCTAGAATGCCACTTAATCTGACCCATGAACCGCATTACTTCTTTCACATTGGTCGGTGCTTTAGGTATGCTAATAGCTTCAATCTTCTTAATATCAATAGCCATCCCTTCTTGCGAGATAACATGGCCCAATAAAATACCAATTCTGACCGCAATAACACTCTTAAACGGATTCAACACCATCCGAAACTGCCGACATCTGTCAAAACATGATTTCAAGTGTAGCAAATGCTGAATCATCTTACCAAAGACCGAAAAATCATCTACAAACACTTGCATAAAATCCTGTAGATAAGGTTCAAACACTTTATGCGCCACATAATTGCACGACGGCGGTCCATTCTTCAAGCCAAAACTCATGACTGTAAACACATAAGCACCAAATTCAGTAATAAATGTTGTTTTATGCTGATCCTCCTCAGCAACACTGATCTGATTATACCCTGAAAATCCACCCAAGAAACTATACATTTCATGCCCTGCTACTGCGTCCAACACTGCATCACAAAACCGCATAGGAAACGGGTCTGTAACCGTCACCACATTTAACTTTCTATAATCGACACAAATTGTGAGCTTCCCATTCTTTTTCGGGACCACTATAATAGGAGATAGCCAAGTCACCTGATTCACAGGTTTGATAAATCCGACTGCCAGTAGTTTATCAATTTCTTTCTTCACCTGTTTAGCAAAGTTAGGATTCATTCTATATCTTTGCTGCACTACGGGTACTGCATCCATCTTCAAATTAATCCGATGTTGATGCAAATCAGGGTCTATTCCTTTCATTTGAGTGTAATCCCAAGCAAACACATCTACATACTCTTTTAGTAAGCAAATGAGATCCTCCTTAAACTTTCCTTCCAATGTTTTACCAATCAGCACTATCTTGGGTTCCACTTCTGTTGCTAAATTAACCTCTTGAAGCTCCTCCTCCTTCACCCGCATAGAACCTGCATACTTTTGATCGTATATCTGTTCCGCCAGAGTTATTATTTCTTTCTCTTGTTCCATCCGTTGCTGTGCTAGAATTTCCATACTTTGCTGGAATATCTTTTGTATTTGTGCACCTGCAACCTGTTCACCTGGAACTGGCCCTTCTACATTCTGCACACCCAGATTATCCTTACTTAATACTCCTACGACATCAACCTCTAGTACCGGTACCACTGTTGGATTTGCTTGCAAAAACTTTTCCTCTTCATCATCTTCCATCTCGTCTGCTAAATTAATTGTCTGAGCCATGAGTGGTTTCTCTTGTACCGACATATTTCTTCTTCCTCGCATAGGGATTGTCAATTGCTTTTTCCCCTTTGTGATCATCACCACATTCACACCCCAATCCTGCTTGACTTTAGCAATCCGAAACCAAGGTCTCCCTAACAACATGTCATACGGATATGCTGACTCAGACATTCTAATGACAACAAAATTTACCATAAATGTCATTCCTAAAATGCTAATCTGTTGCTACTTCAGAATGCCAACCGGCTGTACTCGAGTTTGATCCGCCATTTTGACCTGAAAAGGTGTTGGAGCCAATGCCCCTCTTCCCATTTCAATAAAAATATGCTCAGGTAATATGTTTACCCCTGATCCTCCATCAAGCAACACTTCTTCAAATCGCCTCTGGTTGTACTGCACCTGAATTACTGGCACTACAAAGTCAACATCTGCTGGATCAATACTATTGGCCGAGGTTGAAGGTACCGTCCTAATTTCTGGCTCTGCATGCTGCCCAAGTAACCTCTTCAACAATTTCTGTCGAAACGCTGGTACCAAAGATAACAGTTGATCCAAAGACAACTGTAACGGTGAGCTAATGATTACATCAAACCAATCTTTTTCCAGGTCTTGCTTGCTTTGACCCCTATTCTGCTCTATTATTGAAGGTATCAAATCCACGCCTTGTTGTTGCTCAGTCTGACTTCCACACCTTACCTATTTATGGTGCTCGTCCTAAACTTGCTTCAAGACCTTGTCTCTGATACGCCTTTGTTCTTGCCAATTAGTAGGTCCTTTATTTTTTGATCTTGTAACTGCCAACACTTCGACTTCTTTGCCTTTCCCACATTGTTTACAATCACACTACCATTGGTTATCCTTCTTAACGTGTATTCTCTCAGATGTACCTGTTGCATCAGTCCCTCTATCGTCTTGATCTGGCCATTCAATAAGCATGGCATTTGCCTTAGCCGCCTGCTGCCCCTGTTGTTGATGTTGTCCTAGTTGATTATTCTGATTATACCTGATAACGGGTATACCTCTTTCTTCCCTATGCTTTACCCACAGGGGACAATTCGGCCCTATCCAATGATCGGGAGCTCAACAATATCCACAAGGCATTACCCTTGGTGGTCGACCCTGGTGATTCCCTTGTTGGTTATTCCCCTACTGATTCCCTTGATCTCTCCATGGAGGTCTTACTTGTTGCTGCCTCTAAAAATTACTCCGCCCTTGGACGGGAATAGCTTGATTGGTTGCTACTTCATTGATATTCCTATTATCTTGCAGGGAACTTTGCCCTCTATGCTTAGGGTTATACCAACACTGATTTGTTGTATGTCCCTCTTTGTCACAAATATCACAAAATCTCTTTTCCTTTGGAGCTACTATGGAATATCCATGTCTCTTTAACTTATTAATCCATGCCTCCTCTTTACTTTGCTTGACCTTATGCTTGCGATGCTTTTTCCCCACTATTTCTTCATCGTGGTCATCAGAATCAAAATCATTCGAACTCTTACCAAACTTCGTTTCTGAATCAGATTCAGTCTCTGAACCAGAATCAAACTGCCTCTTTTTTGCTCGTCCAAACCTTCTTTCCACACGTGCCGCAACTAATACATCAAAGCCATTTGCAATGTCCACACTTGCGACCGCATGTCTAATTGTGCTTCTTAATCCTTTCAGAAAATATCTTGCCAACATCTCATCAGTAGGTCGTTCATTACCTTGCAATCTTTCCATTAAAGTCCTGAACTTCTGAGCATAGTCTTCCACTAACATGGTTTTTTGTCTGATGGCTCTCAGCTTCCTTAATACATCGGAAGGAGTCTTTTCTTTTCTAAATCGTTGCAAAAATGCTATTTCTAAATCGTCATATGTAGCAAAATGAGCAATACCATATTGACTGAACCAGCTCATAGCTCGTCCTTCCAACGTGGTAGCAAATTGTTGGAGCTTAATGTCATCCCCATAGATAGCTGGGTATCCATTAGCTCTCCATTTGATTTCGAATTGAGCAACATGGCAATCAGCATCTTCTTTAGAACTTTCCCTGAAATGAGCTTCTTTGACTTTAGGATTGGGAGGCAGTTGAGCCATTGGCTGTGGTTGAGGTGTACGCCGAGTTCTTTGACCGGTCACCCCTGCAAGTGGGTCAAACTGGAGTCGTCTTCTTACACCTACAGTTGCTTCTGTTAGGAATGACGTTCCAAGTATACCGCCCACCAACCTTGCCTCTCTTGCACCTGTTTCCCCCTAATCCTCTTCAATTTCCAGGTTTTCTTCCTCCTCTGCTGTTTTCTTCCTCGTCCGGTTCGTACCACTCGTAAAATTCTGAGGATGACTCCACGTTCGCTGCTCTTGCCAGTGCTCTTGTAAAATATACTTTACCCAATCGTTTCTTTCTTTCCTTCATGCATTTCTTGGTTCTTTAGCAGTACAGTAGGATCGCCAATTGTGTTAAGGGTTCAAAAGTCCAACACAACTCGAACAATATTCAGAAATATCACACTTCTCACACTGGTCTTCATCTACAGAGACTCTACCATTGATCATATTATTTTTCATTTTTTATCTTCGTACCTCTATTGAGTCAGAATACTCAACCTCGCCATAATACACATTCTGCGATGTACAGAATCACACTCTAGAATTCCATACATGTCTGTGCAGAAGACTTTTATCATTCAAACTTCACGTATTTGAAAAAACACATTTAGGAAAATTCTATCGGAGGTTTCCAATTTCTGAGAGTTTAACGTTGCCAAATACAAGAATACAGTTCAGAGTTACATTCTTTGTAGGACAAACATTCTCACCACTCCAACTCACATGCTGTGCTCGTGTTTCTGCAGACCCTGTCTCACTTTTTTTTCTCGAACACCACTTCAATCCTTGCACATGCTCGATATAACGTCTTCTTCTTCTTATGACATGCCCACGAACTTCTTCTTTATATTCATTATTATTATTTTTAATATATATATATTATTAAAATTATTTTATATTTTTTATTTATTTATTATTCATATATTTATTTATTTATTTATCTATATATTTATTAATTTTAATTTTAATTTTTATAATTCTAATTCCTTTCTTCTTATTATTTGTTTGTTCTTTGTGCAAGACTTTATCATGGCTGAGTTTGCCCTTCACTTCCGGAAGTGATAGAAACTCAGTTCATTGACTTTGTTAGAGATCTTGATTTAGAAAGACTCTTTATTAAAGTCTGCACCTACTCTAGGGCATTGATGACGTGAGTAGAGATGTCATAGCTATTTGTCCAAGCTATGCATGGTAAAGTTTAATTCTGATACTTCTTGTTTAGGACAGACATAGAAGTTGATGATGCACATTTTATTTCGTTTTGTTTTTGTTTAATTTGCTTATATACATATATTTATATATATATAATCATTATTTATTTATTTATTTATGGAATTATTATCTTTTATTTATTTTCTTTTTAATTTAAATTCTATTTTTATATATTTTATATTTTTTATTTTTTATTTTAATTTGTTTCTTTTTTAATTTATTATTATTTTTTATTATTTAATTATTTATTATTTTTTATTTTTTATTTTTTATTTTATTTTTATTATTTATTTATTATTTTTTGTTTTGTGTGTGTGTATGTGTATGTGTTCGTGTTCATGTGAGTGTGTGTGCATCTCTTTTTGTATTGGTTTTCTTTCTTGGTTTTTTCTTTCTTGGTTGTAACTTTCATGTCTTATATTGGTCTTAAGTCTCTTGCTTTTGTTTGTTATTTTTTCCAATGTGTATGTATTTGTGTTCTCTATCTTGAGTTCATAAGTTTGGATAACTCTGAACTTATGAAGGTATATATAAATAATATCTAAGTTTAACAATCTTTTCATAATTCAAATTAATCATTTATCTTCCAAATTTCCCTGCCTTCAACATCCTGGTGTGTTCACACAAATCACTACCTAAATATATCAATAACACATGTGGAGAATCATACAGATAGATCATTGAAGAAACTTTGATCTGATGGAGGGGGAGAATACTTCTCCAAAGAGTTTGATGAATTCTTGTAGGATGAAGGCAGCAAAAGGGAAGTGATTACTAGGTATTCTCCTCCATTGAATGGAATTGCAGAGAGAAGAAACAAGACTCTAGATGGATCAGCTGGAATAATTTTTGAAGGAAAGAAGTTGTCACACTATTTATGGGCAAAAGCAATCTCAACAGTTGTATATCTTGTGAACAAAATCTCATCCAAAGTTCTTCAAGGTATGAATCCTTATGAAGCATGGAATGGTATAAAACCATGTCCAAGATATTTCAAGGTATTTGCTTGTTTAGATTTTGTACATGTACCTTTACAAATAGAAGGTAAACTTGATGAGGCAACCAAGGCAGTATTCATTGGCTATGATTCAACTCATATGGGCTACATTTAAGGAGTTACTTTCTATTCTATTGTAGGAAAACCAGTCTAGGCAGAACAGGTCCATTATGCATGTTGCAGATCAAGCTTTCCTAGCTAGTCAGAAGGGCAAAGGTAAATGGATCTCGTCTACTAGTAAGCAAAATTTTGCTAATTTTACACAATCAAAGAAGGATGATAGAGATGAAAAGAAAACAAAAAAGAAGAAATTGTTTTGCAAGTACTGTAAAGGAAATGATCATGTCATTAAGAGTTGTCTAAAGACATGCACCAAAAAACTCCTCTTATCCTATCATGGGAGTTGGTAAGATCATTCTAACTACTACTGATGGTAGCTCTTTTACATTGTCAGATGCTTTATTTATGCTACGGATCAAGAAAAATCTATTATCAATTTTAGCGTTGGCCAAGATTAGCTAGATGTGAAGTTCATGATCTATCAAATGGCAATATCATTATTGCTTCTGGCATTTTATGTTGTGGGTTGCATAAGCTCATAGATTATGCAAAATCTATGCTGCATGTGCAACTCAAGATTCTCAGACTATGTAAGATGCAAAGCTTTGGCATGCATGCTTTGGTCATGTAATGGGCACCCTCCATTCTGATCGAGGGGGGGAATATATGTCTTCAGATTTTAATACATTTTTTGTTGAACATGGGATAAAATGTCTGTGTACAATGCCATACACATCTCACGAGAATGGAGTTGCTGAAAGGAAGAACATGTCCCTCATGGAGATGGCGAGGTGTATAGTCAAGAGTCGCGCTTTACCACATAGTTTCTGGCTTGAGGCTATTATGTGTGTAGCATATGTACTTAATATGTGTCCCACTAAAGCATTGTAGTCTATCACCCCATATGAGGCTTGGCATGGTCGTAAGCCATCTGTTGCTCACTTGCGAGTTTTTGGTTGGCTGGCATATGGTAATGTGGCAACCTCTCAGCCTTTATAGGTTTCATGTGATGATGTAGATCATTCATTTTTTATGCAAATTTACATGATGCACTTGTTGATGAAAGATTTGATATTGAGTAGGCAAAAACTATGCCAAAATGATTGGTGTAGACTTTCTGTGATAGCAAATTAGATGTACCTCTATCATATCATACTTTTTCAGGCTCTCATAGTGCTTCTTTTCCATTAGATTGCTATGCTATGGCTGACTCTAGTCTTTGTGATGAGAATGAGATAGTTTCATTTGATGAAGCACAAAATTAAGAAAATTGGATGGCTACTATGCAATCAAAATATGATGCTACTATTAAAAATGGTACCTGGTCTTTATGTGACTTGCCTCCTACCAAGAAGGTCATTGTCACTAAGTGGGTGTACAAGCTGAAGTGTAAACCTGATGGAACACTTGACAGGTATAAGGCTAGGCTTGTTGTTAAGGGTTATGCTCAAGAAAGAGGCATTGATTTTGATGAGAATTTTGGTCCTACATGCAGAATGACTACTATACATAGCATCTGTGCACTTGCAGCTCATCATGGTTGGAATGTACATCAATTGGACATTAAAATTGCATTTCTAAATGGTGACTTGCATGAAGAAGTGTATGTTTTTCAGCCCCATGTCTTTGTGCAAAAAGGGCATGAAAATAAAGTGTGAAGGTTGAAAAAGGCATTATATGGTTTGAAGCAAGCACCACGTGCTTGGTATGAAAACATACATGCCTATGTGTTGCACATGGATTTGAGAATATCCCAACTAAGAGCACCTTATATGTTAAGCGTGCAAATGATGTGCTTCTGATTATTATTGTCTACATTGATGACATGTTGCTCACTAGTCCTCATGAGAAACGTATTGCTGATTTTAAGGCTGATTTACATGCCTCATTTGAGATGTCTAATTTGGGGCATTTGCATCATTACTTGGGAATTTAGTGTATGCAAGTTGATGGCAAAATAGCTCTGTGTCAAAAAAATATATATTGACAGATTATTGCAGCATTTTGGCCTTGAAGACTATAAACCTATTGCTACTCCTATGGAGACAGGTTGACAATTGAGTCTTCATGATGCTAGAGATGCATTTGATGTTGTTCTCTATCAGTAGGTTGTTGGATGCTTCATTTACTTATGCATTACTTGGTGAGATATTCAGTTTTTTGTCTCATAGATGAGAAGGATTTTGCATTGTCTAGGTGTCAAGCATTGGAAGGCGATTAAGCACATCTTTCACCACTTAAGTGGTACCCGACTACTTGGGTTGTTTTATCCCAAGGTGGGATCACTACCGCCAGATTTACATGCTTAGTGGGCTAGTTGCTATGACAGTGGTGTGTCCACTACTGGCTTTTGCTTCATGCTTGGTAGCTCATGTATATCTGGGTTGAGCAAGAAGCAACCTATTGTGGCCACTTCCAATTGTGAGGCTGAGTATAGGGAACCTTTCATAGTGACTATTGAGTGTGTGTGGCTCATATGCCTTATGGCTGATTTGGGTGTTGGTCAGTCTTTTGCCACCACCATCTTTACTGATAGTCAGAGCGCATTGGCAGTTGCACTTACAACCCTGTGTTCCATGCTCACACTAAGCACATTGAGGTGCACTATCATTATGTGAGGGAGAGGTTCTCTACTGGAGAGATCGAAATGTGCCCACATAGGAGAACATTGCAGACCTTTTCACAAAGGCTATGCCTAGGGAGACGTTTGAAACTTTTCGCAAAGCTTTAGGAGTACTTCCTTTTGCGTATTGATTCCACATAGCTTGGCACTTCCTTATACATGAGTGAGAGCTGCTCATTCACGGCATCACTCCTGAGGGGGATTTTTTGATATATTTAGGTAGTGATATGTGTGAACACACTAGGACTATCGGGAACTTTTTTCCCTCTTTTCGAGGTTTTTTTCCCCCAGCTTGTATATATGCCTATAGCCCTAATGGGTTACTTATCTTTGTACATTCTATTGGTAATACATTCAATATTGTGTGTTGTGCTCCAAGCTTCTTCTTCTTCTTCTTCTTCTTCGTCCTTGTGCTATTTGTGTGCTTCCACAGACCTGAAAATCCAACATGTGCTAGGTACTTCTTGAAGCAATCAAACACTTCATTCTTATTCTTGATAAAGTACAGAATGGTCCATCTACTATTATCATCAACAAAGGAAACATAATACCTTGATCCTGCCAATGAAGGTTCTTAACTTGGTCCCCACACATCAAATTGTACTAAGTCCTAAAGGTTGTTTTGAATGCAGCCTTTGTGCTTGGTTTTCTTTGTGCCTTCCCAATCTAGCATGCATCACATATGTTGATCATGTGTTGGTTTGATTTTTTTGGCAGGCCTAGAACATGTTGATCCCTGCATATATCCTTCAAGGTTGTCCCCTTCACATGAGCAAGTCCCTTATGCGACACTTCAAGCTCACTTAGGGTTTGAGACCCAAAGTTTAGTAGAGTTATGTTCTTGGTTTCTCCTACTTCAAAAGTAAACAGCCTTCCATGCTTCTCACCTCTAGCTATCTTCTTAAAACCTTGACATTCATCTTCCACAAAAGCTCCATGTTGGGTGAACCTAACTTGCAAGCCTTTTTCAACTATTTGGCCTATACTTATAAGGTTTTTAGTGATAGTGGGTACATACAGAACCATACTCAGAATGTTTTCCCTACCATTGGAAGCTTTGACATTGCCAATCTTCTCCACATTGTGCTTAGTGTCATCCCTTGTTTGTACTGCATGTCTATGCTTCAAACTTTCCAAGTTAAATAGAAGACCAATGTTGCCTACAACATGGTTTGAACATCCTCAATCTATGTAGAACAAATGACCGTCTTCTTTACTTTCTTGTGGCTCAGATTCATTAGAAGCAATGAGTCTTCATGTGGTTGATCTTCTAAATAATTTTTAAGTCCCTTCTATTGTGGCTCCTATTTTTGTTGTTGAAGTTGTGTTGACCTTTGCCTCTAGTGTTGCCAAATCAACCTCTTCCACCTCTTTTCTGAGTCCTTCCATTGAACAAGCAATTTTAAGTGGTGTGGTTGGTCTTCTCCCAGATGGCACAAGGTTGAATATTCTGAACCTTTGATTTTTCATGCTTTGCTCCTTTCTTCTTCCCTTTCCACTTGCTCTTTCTTGCATAGTTGGCTTGGGAAGCCTCTTCTTCATCATATTCCTTCTTCTTGACTTTATGCTTCTTATCTCTCTTATCTACATAAAGAGCACTTGTAGTATTACCTTGATAAGAGTTACCTTCCTTCATATTATTGTTGGCCTCTTGGTTTAAGAATTGTTCAAGGAATATGTTGAAATCTAGGATTTTACATCCATGTTGAGATCATAAGCTATGGTGCACGATTTCCATTGCTTATCACTTCTAATTCCATTTAGAATTCACCTCATGATGGCCTCTTTTTCAATTAGCTCTCCAATGGATGCTGACTGATCTCCAACCTCCTTGACCTTGTTAACAAACTATGTGATAGTTTGTTTAGGTGTCTTCTTCATTTGGTTGAACTCATTCCAAGGATTATCCTTTCTTGCTTTGGTACTAGCACAAAATAAAGTCAGTCGGGCATCCCAAGTCTCTTGAGATGCTTTGCATCCTCTAATATGTGGTAATAGAAAATAAGAGATAGCTTTTAGCATGTATGAACTTGCTTAACCATTGCTTTCACACCAAAGTGTGATTCTATTTGTCTCTGGTTGTGTAGGTCCTCCTTTGGATCTTGGAATAGGCATAGCTTCATCACCTGCAATAGTTCCATAAAATTTTCTACCTTATAAGTAAGCCTCTATTCTAATTTTCCAAGCACCATCGTTGTGTCTATCAAGCTTCTCAATCATTGATGGAAAGCCATCACCCATCTTGATCTTGCTCTTATACCACTGAGAGAACTTGGACAAGCTTGGAGGAGGTAGAAAAGTCAGTTGTGAAGTGATGAAGTTTGGTCTTGTCAACCAGCACAGCACCAACCTTTAGCTTTTGGAGAGTCAAATAGACCTTATAGGCATGTTATATTAGTGCATTAAAATCCACCATTTACTTTGAATCATCAAGGAGAAAGATTTGGCACAAAATAGATAAGTTTAACTTTGACTAGCTCAAAAAAACTTGTTATCTTTGGTTGAAACAATCAACTTCAAATGCTCATAGCAGCTAGCATGATTACAATCGGAAACCTTCCTTTTGGAGGAATTTCATACATAGGGTTGAGTTTGTAAAATGCACAAGAGTAACATTAATAATCAAGATATGATTCTCGAATGAACTTAATACTCAAAAGAGGTACCCCCAATTTTTTAAGGTTGTGTAGAGATAGACCCCAAGAAATTAAAACTGATATTTCTCCCTCTTTACCAAAGAAAATTCTATGACAACTTGTACATAAAATCTAGACTCTAATACCTTTCCAATGAATGCTCGCTCATCCAATTTAAGTTTTTTGAGAGAGCAGCAACATCTACAAGTTCACTATTGTTGAAGAAGATGGTGCAGAGAAATGGAGCAACACAATGATGACTCAAAGTCTATGTATATTGCTTCAAGGTAATGTACAAGTAATTCTAAGTCTACATATAGAATTTTTAACATTTCCATGACTTCTACAATTTGAGTTTGAACTCAAATCAAGGCAAGATAGGTTGTTGAAGAGAGTCAATTCACTTTCCTATAATCTAGGAAAAGCAAAGATCTAATCCGATCTACTTTTTGATGATTGATTGTAAAGATCAACACTTCAAATTTTTGGAATTTGAGCTCTTTTTTTTTTTCTTTTACAAGTGTAAAGCTCTAGGTTTTTAGATTGGTAAATGATCCATAAAAAATTCTTATGAAAATACCATAAAAATAGATATTGATGAAGGACCTCTTTAAGGAATATCTTTGGTACATTCCACATGATGGCTTGATGAAGTACAAAAAATCCACCTCAAACATAGTTTAATCTTGATGAATGACTCCTATCTATAAGTACTCTCCAATTTGTTGAGTATCGACTAACCAATTTAGAAACTTCTTATTTTTATGTACCTTTTGTGAGTGTTTGAATGGATTCTTCTTCATCACATCCTCCTTCCAACTCCGCCACTTCTTTTTGAATTCACAATAGAAGAGTGAATTCCCTATGGAAACTTCTTTCTGTGCAAGTGGATGGTTGGGTGATTATGTTACCTAGTTGTAGAGGTGCACATAGAGTAAAGTGAGGGAAAAGGGATGGTGCAAAAATCATTGGAAAGGTCCGATCCTAGGTTTCAATTTGAGGAGACATGGTTGGTTTGATAGAGCTCAACATATGTATAGTGCAAATGATTTGGTGCTTAACAATCATCTACATTTCCATCATACTATAAGTAACCTTTTACAATGAATCTCTTTTAAAAAAAAATTCATGTTATTATTGTGTTTCAAGAAGTCCCTTTACATGTTGCAAATATATTTCATATTGTGCTCTAGAGTGGAAAGCAATTGAATGTTTAATAGGAACATACAAAGTGATTCATAAAGATTATGCAGAGATAATGTAGGCAAATAAATCTCCTATGTTTTCCAATGACATGAAACTACTTGTTTATTTTGTAGACTATCAAGTACCATTGCATATGCATATAAAGAACTTGTTGATCTATTAGCTCCTACCATTTTTTCTTTGGATTGGGACTCCCCTAAAAAATGGAAATTTTTCAAATTTCCAAAGCATGATCAAAGATGAAATTCAAAGGCCAATCACTAAGTTGAATTCCAGGAAGGCTTAAGATTCAACGGTTTTGGCCTCTTCATGTTTTTGTAGCATGTTTCATAAACATGAATTTATGAAACCAAAAGTAATGTGGTTGAACGGGAGAGTTTTAATTGTAAAAAATGATAATGTTTTAGGTAAGGATTAAAGTACAAAAGAGGCTCCAAAATTGGGAGACATCAATTTATGTAAGTCTCAATTGACTATCAATGTCATATAAAATCTTCCAATCTATCTATCTATCTATCTATCTATCTATCTATCTATCTATCTATCTAAAATGCTTTCTTACTTACATAACGCAATTTGAAAATATAGTGCAAATAAAAAACACTTCGTATAATCATCCATTACAAAAAGCTTCATTGAAAATTCTAGTGTTTATGCAAATAATTTAATGATACAAAACAATTAATCGTGAAAATTTTACAATCAAAAATTATGAAAAAAAGGTGAATCATGAAATAGAATGCTTAACTTGTTTAAATTTTAATTAAAAACTCACAATAAAGGTTCACTAAAAGTTATGAAACTTGTGAAAGCTCCAATTATGAGGCTTGACACATACTCACATCTCATTAATTACCTCTTCATAATTCGTTTATTTCATGTAAGCTCAAAAGGAAGCTATGCCTTGAAAATATAGAGAGCACACTTATAACCTTAAAGGAGAGTGTTGAATTAGATGTGCAAATGTATTTATGGCTTGGATAAAAGCCAAATGATATGATTAGAGAGATGGAATACTCAAAAAAGGCATGAAACCTTCCATATGGAGTGACTTGGAGAACCAAAAGTCACCCAAAAAAATGGAAGGACAAAGGACAAGAAGGTGAAAGGCCAAGAGGTGAGAGAAGATACAAGGTAGGTGAAGAGGCACAAACTCCCATGTAAATATCTCTATATATAGAAGGCCTTTGAACATGAAATTTTGTGGAGATGACAAGAAGATGGTGTAGACACATCTGTTACCCATTCTCACACCAATGGATACAAGTTGAGCCCTCAATAGTGTGCTTCAAAGCACATATGTATTCTAGCCACAGGCCTTTTTTGTACACAACCACCTTGTGAAGGTTATATCTCTCTATATACTTATCTATTTAATGGATATGATATCTTATTGAAATTTTCATCTCTCACATTCTAGTGACCGGCATAGTTAAAAAATAGGTCCTATGCGCTATTTGAGAGGGTAAACGGTGTCTAAAAATAACCAAAATTGATACGCTCATTCTACCTAAGCTCCTCAAGCTCGAGGACTCCTCGGCTTGCACAAAATGGAGCTATGAATTAAGAAAAGGGGTTTTCTATGTTACATATGTTACAATAGTGATAAGAATCACTGTTGGAGGTTTTTGAAAAGTATTTTAAAACATAATAGCCCAGCAAAGGAAGGGCAGGAAAGCGAATGAGAGGAACTATCCCCTGCCTTCAGGTGCCAGAATCACCCTCACCACAACCATCTCCAGAGCAGTCTCCGGCAGAAGCCACTCCCACAGTACAACCTATTC
The DNA here is from genome assembly GCA_020310875.1 of Ceratopteris richardii. Taxonomy (NCBI): domain Eukaryota; kingdom Viridiplantae; phylum Streptophyta; class Polypodiopsida; order Polypodiales; family Pteridaceae; genus Ceratopteris; species Ceratopteris richardii. Next base: position 65,102,738 of record CM035424.1, read on the forward strand.
GTATACAGTTATCAAGACCAGTTGTAACGGAGGGCACTACCAGCACAGTTGCTCCTCAAGCAGCCACAGTTCCAGGACCTACCAGCACTACAGCAGAAGTTCCCACCACTATTGGTGCGGAAGATTTCTCTTTCCCGATACCCCATTTAGAAACAGAACAAGCAGGCACCACATTTGATTTTGAGATGCAGGACATATTTTCAAGTGAATTTCAGTTTTCAGAAGGCCAGATCTTCTCTCAGGAATATGGAAGGCCCAGCTACCCTACCACACCGCGAGATCAACCACAAGGACAAGTAGTGTCTAGTTCCGAGGAAGAAAGAACAGAAACCGACGAAGATGAAGGCGATGACGAAGCCAGTCAGGGAACTCATGAATCCCAAGAACATGTGCAAACAGACGAACAAGGACAACAAACTGACACCCAAGGTGACACGAGCACACACGAAGAAGAAACCTTCGAAGCAGCAGCTTATACACTGGCCATTAAAAAGTTATACCGTACTATGGAAAAGGTTTGGGCGCGCAAGAAATTGACTGACGAAGAGAGCCAAACACTTATAGAACAGGAGCTTGTCTCGGGCGGGTTCGAAGAAGTATACATCAGAGGTTTCAGAGAGCTTGTCAAATCAGTTGGACCCACTGAAGCCTTAAGATATTTGCAGAGAAAACCGCTACCGCAGTATGACCCCCGCAGAATCCGCTTACTAACCAAGCCTGGTGAATACATTCGGGTACCCACCGGCGGTCAGTCTTCAGAACAAGCCAGGGAAGCACGTCTTGGCCCTGAAGGCTCTTTGGCAAAAGAAGCCATTCTCGTAGATTCCCCACCCCGTGCTACTACTGTACATACCTCCACAGTTACCGAAGTACCTGTCACCCCAAATGCTCATCCTTCACCTCCCATCCATCCAGCCTCCCCTATTCACCCTCCTTCTCCAGAACAACATCTTCCTTCTCCGGTGGAGTAGCAGAAGTCGTCCTTACGCCCATTCATCCCACAATTCCCGCACCCACTCAACCTAGTCTACCACCTAACACATCCACCTTTCTATCCAACCCATTTCTCCATTCATCTTTTCCATCCTTCCCCACATCTCCAAGACCCCTTTTCCCATTCCCACCTCCATTAACCTTCTCCCCAGTCTCACCTCCCCGACCCACCGTAACCCCTCTTTCCCCTTTCCACCAAGCCGTCCAAGACAACCCCTCTGTAAATTACTCGTCCACCTTTGTAAACCCTGTATTTACACCCACACACTTACCCACGATCACACCACTATTCACAGTCACAGCACTCGACACCACATCCAGCGATATGGATATATCACCCCCACTGCACCTCCACTTACTTCAATTGTGGCACCACAATATTAAAGCACACCAAAATTTTCCACAATCACCACAGCATCCACGTTCCCACCCCCATTCCCCGTTCCCTTTGCATCTACACCCACTGCATCTTCACTTAGCACACCATTAATATTATCACCCACCATAGACACAGCATTTCGACAGATGTTCACGTGTATGCCACAAGTAAGAGATGAGTTCACATCTCTTGGAAATAATTATCAGCAGCTGCAGAGGACAACCAACGATTTGCAGTCGCAACTTAATTCATTGTCAATTGAGAATGCATCATTGAATACTCGGTACCAAGAATTACGCGAGGCATACCACAAATTGGAAGTAGAAAGTGAAGAGAAAGCCAAGGAGGCCACTGCTGATCTTGACAATTTGTTAAGGGCCCAGACAGTTCGCAATGCGACGCTTACATGGAACATGGGTTTACTCAGAAGACACCTAGCAGCAGCAAAGGAAGAGAACCAGCGGCTACAAGAGCAGAACAGAGAAAATTTAGAAGCTGCTCTCGGTCACCCAGACCAACCATTAAGTCCTAGCCGGTTCAAAGCAGTGCCCTCCGAATCAATGAAAATGTTACTCGATGATCACATCAGATTGCTCGATGAATACGATCGAATGAACGAAGAATATCAGAAGCTGAAAGAAGATCATAAACTACTCCAGCTCAGAGCACCTGCAACACATGGACTACCAGCAACACAAGGATTACCAGCTCCTGCGGACCCTTCTCTTGAGATCTTAGAGGAACTCAATGCCTTACGGGCCCAGGTATCAAATCTTGAATCACGAATCGCAGTCTATGAAGCACCCCCAAGACCAGACTCCCCACCGGACCTCCCAGCCGATGAAGAAAATGTAACCATTTCAGTGGAAGAAACCTTTGAAGAAGCCTATGAGCCACAACCCATCCCAGGTGGACGCGTCACGGCTGAAGGCCAGATGACTTATGAACTTCCAACCCCCGCATGGATGAAGACAATTGAAGAGCTTGGAACCACCCACTCAGCACGAGTAGAGGCGCAGCTACACGCAATGGCAATGATTGAGGAAAGAATTTTACAGTCGCCCTACTTTGCTCACTTGGCCCCTCGCAGATACATATCAGGGCATGAGCTACAGTACAAACCGTATTTTATGCTAATGGCCGAGTATCAATTGGCCATAGAGAAAGAAACATGCAAGAAACCATCTCACGCTACTCAGTTTGAGCCTGATGATTTGCCACTGGATGCGCAGCAAGGCGAGATTTATCAACCAGATTGGCGTAAAGATCTTTTACAAGAATATCCTGAGATGATGAGTACTTGGGTAAAGGCACCACTACATTTGAAATACAACCCATGTTGGGGACCAATGCCACATCGTCGCTCCTGGACAGCATTTGCTATTAAAGTACAAAACAACAAGCAGTGCCAGGATTGGTTAAATTACCCATATTTCAAGCCACCCATAGAACTACCGACAATGGGATACATGATGGCCACGATTCCTCACTGGCTCCCTCGCTTGAAACACATGGACGATATAGTAGCGCACATGACTGTCAAAATCTTTGACATGATGCAAATGGTTTTCAAAGTCTTCCGTCGTGTAAAGGCACCTCATGTAAACACCCCGGGCTTCGAGCATGGCAATCTAGATCTTGCATATGATATGAGTACAACACCATCGCTACAGGTGTGTTATGCCTGGCATTGCAGAATTAAATACTTACCGGCGTGCTACAAGCAGACCTTCGAAGAAATGTTCACAACCGGTTTCTGGGAATACCATTCCGAAGTGTTCATTAGCAGGCCCACACATTTGCTGCAATTATTCGCCTATGAAAAGATGGTTTATTCCACACATTATCGACTCCCACCATCTGATGAACCGCACCCAATCGATTGGGAGAAACTCGAGGCAGATTTGGCCTGAGGCATTCGGATATCAGAACACACCCTCGCTCAGGAACTACTACAGAACTACATCCAGCAGAACGTACAACAAGGTTCTGTCGAGGACGACAGAAGTTAGAGGGAGGGGGGTGTTGGCAGTAGCCAGAGGCATAGAAGACGCGGAAGCATGTAAAGATAGAGTAGGGAGTCAGTCGGATCTTTTTTCAAAGTCTCTAGGACGCTCAGATAATCCCTTTCATGAATACATTGTCTTAGGTATCCATCTCATCCTCGTTTGTATAGATTATCACCAATAAGTGAATAGTCTTGAGCTTCATGCTCTAGACTGCGTTGTCGTGCTAAAGTCCTTCCTTGAGGGAATGTGTTCGTCCTCAAGTATGTCACTAAAGGTTCACTCCAGTCTGGTGTGAGAGACACATGATATAATGTAGCAAGTTCTACTGGTGGTCTTTCACAACAAGCATGGCATTCTTTACACAACTTGTAGACATCTGCTTCCATCGTGGGTCAATATACTCCTAGTTTATGCAGAGTGTGCAATGTACGATGTTTTGAGTGATGTTGCATCAATGCACCTAAATGTGCTAATTGCAACCAATTCGCATGTTCTGATTCATCTACACAACAAGCAAGAATCTTTTGATTATCCTGTTTATATATGCTTCCTGCTATGATTTGGTATCTCTGAGACTTGGTAATCTCTCCTTCCTTGATCCTTATCCTAGGATTCTTGGGTCCATACGTGAGAATAGGGACTATCGGCTTAGCCCATTCTGGTGCTATCTCAAGGTTAAACAAGTATGCATCGGGCAATTCGTCCACTATTCCTTGAGGAGCTTCTCCTGAGGTTAATCTTGAAAGGTGGTCAACTCTGAGATGTGTCTTTCCTTTTCTGACTACTACTTCAAAATCATACTCCATGAGTAATAGAAACCAACATATCAGTCATCCTGTGTTACATGGCTTTGTGACTAAATACAACAATGCTTGATGGTCTGTAAAGAATTTGAACTTATTTGCCAACAAATAATGTCTGAATTTCTTTATCACGTAGATTATCCCTAATCCTTCTCGTTCCATAATGGTGTAATTTCATTCTGCTGCGTTCAACTGTCTGCTCGTGTAAGCTATGGGGAGATCTATGTTACCTTCACTCGTGGGTTGTGCTAACACACATCCTATGGCATAATTGGATGCATCCACATGCACATGGAATGGCTTACTCCAATCCAGGGTTGTTAATATAGGTGCTGAGCACAAACGTCGTTTGAGTTCATTGAATGAATTCTCGCATTCGTCTGTCCATTCAAAATGGGTCAAAAGAGAGTACAAAGGCTTGCCTATGATTGCATGCATGTGTATGAATCGTCTATAATAATCGCAATGGCCCATAAATGCCTGTACCTCTTTCACGTTAGTTGGTCTAGGTAATTTTGCAATTACTTTCACCTTTTCTTCGTCTGTGGAGATTCCATTCTTTGACACAATGTGTCCTAAAATTTTGCCTTGTCTGACCATGAAAACGCATTTTTCTGGGTTCAAACAAACCTGATATTCTCGACATTTGTCAAATATTTGTCTTCACTTAGGGATATGTGTCTATCTTATATTCGAATGAGCACATAAGTCATCAACATAAACTTCCAAATTCTTGCATAAGAATTCCTTGAAAACATGACACATGAGTCGCTGGAAAGTGGCGGGTGCATTTGTTAAGCCAAATGGCATCACATGAAATGCAAATATGCCCCATTCAGTGGCAAAAGCCGTCTTGTGTTGGTCTTCTGGAGCAATGGCTACTTGATTATAGCCTGAGAAACCATCAAGAAAGCTGTAAACTTCCTTGCCCGCAACTCTTTCCAATAAGTGTTCTGTGATAGGAAGAGGATAATTGTCTCTAATTGTGGCAGCATTAACTTTTTTAAGGTTAATACACACATGCAATTTTCCATTTTTCTTGGGCACTACCACAATGGGGGATACCCATTCGGTATGCTCAATTTCGTAAATAAATCCTGCTTCTATCAAACGATCTATCTCCTCTTTAATCTTCGCAGCGTAGTTATCATTGTACGTGTATGGTTTCTGTTTCGTAGGTTTTGCATCTGGAGTCATAAGGATTCTATGAGAACTTATATCTGGCTCTACTCCTTTCAAGTCCTTGTAACTCCAGGCGAACACATCTCTATATTCGCGCAATAAGGCAACTAATTCTTCTTCTTCTTCCTTCGTCAAATCATGCCCTATGTAAGTACACTTTTCTTCTTCTCCTTCTATGGCTACTATGATTTTCTTGGTTTTCTCTCGGTTATCATATACCTCTCCAACTTCAGTAGGCATTCGTACCATTATTCTTTTATCTTCGATTTCATACTTCTTGAAGTTCTCGGGTACTTCAAATAAAGATTCTTCTGTTTCTGACATGGTTTCTTTCTTCTTTCTCTTCTTTCCTTCACTCTTGTCAGTCGCTTGAGTGGCTATCCTCACATCATTCATAATTTCTTCGTGTGTCTGAGGATGAGTTTCTACTTTGTAAAAATATTCTTCCTCTGATGCAAAGGGTGGGTCCATGATAATTGATTCTAAATCGAAATCACTTGCATCCTCAAATGCATCATTGCTAGGTTCACATTCTTCTAGAATTGAATCACACATGATTGGCTCTATCGTGAAAACTGAAATGTCATAGCCATCTTTGTCACAGTGGGGTGTCCATTGTTCTTCATTGATGGCTACGTCCATGGTTGCTCGGATTTCTGCCCAACCATGGGGTTCAAACTCTTCGTCTGGAAATACTACAGGTGCATATGCTGGGTCTTGAAGGGTTCGTGGATGTTGTTCTGCACCTAAGGTCCTGGCTTCTAACTGTTCTTCTTCTTGTTTTGCAACTTTACACATCCATAGATGAGTGTCCTCGTGCAACCATGAGGGATCTGACTCTAATGAGTGTACCGATTCTGTTTCTACCTGTGTCTTATGGATGGTATTCGATTGTATTGGGGGTACATCCCTATGGGAATAGTCTTTAAGATTGACTTTGGTAGTCACTCCTAAATGTTGCAAGTAAAAAGAATTAGTTCCCCAATCTTCTACAATTTGCAACTGACGCATGAATGGTCGTCCCAATATCATCTCATAAGCATGATTTTTCACAAAATCACAAATGGCAAAAGTATGCTCAAACTCCACACCACAAGTGGTGAGAGATATGCCTTCTAGTAAGCCTAATGGTTTTTCTATGTGTCCATCAGCCATTTGTAGCTTCATCCTGGTAGGTCTGAGTGCTGGCTTACCCCAACGTTTCCATAAAGTGGTGGTAGCGATGGCTACTCCGGCTCCTGAATCTAAGATGGCTTTCGTGGTGTAGCCCTGATGAGTTATTGGAAGATAAGTATTACCTTCCTCTCCTTCACTTACGTCTCCGATCTTTTCTACTGGTATCTCTGGTACCTTCTTATGTGATCCTATCTGTGAGGGAGTAGTAGCAAGCTGAGGGAATTGATTTGCTACATGTTTCCACAGTTCTGGTTTAACCTTTAACAACTCCTCTAGAGTGAGGTTACATTGAACTTTGGTGTTCTTTATCACTTTTGTGTTTCTATGGATCACTGATTGTTCATTCCTCACTATTATCGTGGGTGCTCTCATACTTATAGACTTTGCTTCCCAAGGTCCTGTGAATTGAGGTAATTCTTGTAAAGAATTGGATTCAAATCCTGTGTGTTCACTCAGTTGCTCCTCCTCTACATCATCGTAAATAGAGGGAATATCTTGGGGAAATTGTTCCTGCAAGTCGTCTATTTCTTGAATAGGAGGATGGGTTCCTTGTTCTTTTCTCCATTTCTCTTCTTGGATTTCTCTCAAAAATTCATGTGAGTACCTATGTATGGAAGACAGGTTGTCTTGAATTTCTATGTGTGGCACTTGAGATAGGGATGGTGCATTCCTTTCTTGTGTCTCTAGGACACTAAGATTCCTATGCTGATCCTTTTTCTCTTTGCTTTCTATCAAGTATTCTAGCCTCTCCATTAGACCTTGAAAGTGTAATTCAGGTTTTGCCATGTTATTCCAATTAAGATATCTTGAGGCTTCGAACAAAACTTGTGCTAATTCTACCATCTTCATGCAAAGTTTAGTTCTCTTAATTTCTAAGTCTGCTCGAGGGTAGTTCTTACTCATTTCAGCTGCTTGAGGTCCCTCTTTTAATCTAGCCTGATATGCACGAAACATCATGTCTAGATTTTTCGGTATGGGTTCCGCTAAAACTGATCCTGATTTCTGAGCTGGGTTCTCTTGATTCAACTCCTGTGAAGTCAATTCTAAGATTTTGGATCTAGATTCCTTTAAACTTCCTTCCAACTCAATTATCCTTTTACTCCATTTTCTCTTGATTCTTTCTCTAGAATCTTTCCAAGATTTCGTTTTTTTACTGCTAGATTCTGCAACTTCACTAGTTCCGGCTATTTTCTCTTGATTAAGTTGTTGGTTCTGTAAGAGCGCCTGGGCTCTAGTTATAGCTTGGATAGGCACGTATGTAGGGTTGGATCCATCTGCATTGTCTACAATACCTATCACGTTGATCGGTGTCACATTTGAAGCGTTAACTGGGTTCTTAGGAAAATCTTTTATGACATGCTCTTTGCCACAATCGGCACAAAAGCCTTGTATGTTATAGTACTGTGATTGCCCTGCTATCAGGGGATGTGGACAATCCTTTATGAAGTGATCTCCTTGGCACCTAAAGCATGGTCCTCTAGGGCCCTGTGGTCTTTGCTGTCTCAATTGGGGCCGTGGGTTTGGGTTCATGTACATCACATTAGCGTATTCGGGCTCCCAACTAGGTTCCACTGGTGGACTATCATAATGATATGTCTCCACGTGTTCTGGTGACTCCGTGTAATAAGCGGGTGGACTATCTATATGAGTAGAGTCAAAATTGTTTGAGTTCGGGTCACTCTCTATGATCAAAGGTGAAAGGCACTAAGGCCCTACTTAGGTTCTCTTCTGCAGCAGCGTATTTAACAGAGATGACATTCGCTGGTGGGGGTGGCTGCTGAGCTAAGACAGGTTGAGGTCTTTGTTGTGCCTGATACGGGTATTTCTGAGGAGGCCTATAGTAATATGGCTGAGCATTGTATTGGCCTTGATACCTACCTGGCTACAGGTATGCTTGCGGGTAGTTCTGTCTCACTGCCTACTTGTTGTATGGGCAGTCCTGAGCCGTATGATTCGTGTATCTTCTCTCAATAGTACAATACTGGCCACTAGGGTTGTCTTGCAGTTGTGTCGCATTGGGACACACGTTTGCCATATGATCACCACCACAGGTGTAACAACGCTTGTTTGTTGTTAACCTAGGCATCTGTTTACTAGAAACTCCTAGTTTCTGGGCCACTTTTTCTACTAGGTCCTCTATAGAGCTAGACAATTTCGTGGATGCTAGAGAAGAACAATCTGAGTCCTTGTAGACTTTTGAGAGTTCCAACTCATCTCCTAAGTTATCCTCAATGTCTATGCAAATTCTCACACACTGCTCTAGCGTTCTGGGTTCTTTCAAGTATACATAGGAGCGTAGTTTAGAGCTCAACAAGCCGTCTAGAAACAATGACACTTGCTTGGCCTGTGAGGGTAACTCTTGCATTGGACATCTTTCAACATATTGTCTAAACCTACGTCCTGCCAGTCTAACTGTTTCTTGAGGGGTCTGTTTGAAACTATGAATCAATGAAGACGTGTCATGTCTGATCCCACTTTTAGAGAATTCAGTGATGAATGACTCTAAAAATCACAGATGCGATGGCGTGAGCCAATCACGATGGTCCAAATTTTGAGTTGTCGCGATGGTGCAAGGGTCTCGTCGCGATGGCATGGCTAGTGAGCAATTGCAATGGTCTAGCTTGCCACATGGCACTATCGAGGCGATGGCATGGGCCAATCGCGATGGCGTGGGGTCGACGAGATCGTCGCGATGGTCAAGGACCGTCGTGATGGTTCAAGTGAACCGTCGCGATGGCGTGAGACCGTCGCGATGGTCTGGCCGAGCCGTCGCGATGGCGTGAGCCAATCGCGATGGTGTGACACAATCGTGATGGTTTGAGCCAATCGCGATGGTCCACCAAAGTGTGAATTTTTAAAATGCAGCAATGGATTCCTAGAGGCGCAAGGGTTGCCTACACGCCCATGAACTCGCTTACCTCAAATTCCGAACTTGGCAGACCATCGCGATGGTCTGACACAGTCGGCAATTTCTGACAGAAAGTGATTTTCTTACCTTTTTGCAGCCTTCCTAGTGCACTAGAGCTCTGTACCTGCAAGAAAACTCAAAAACACACAAGTACACACAAGCACAAAAGCTCTCTCTCTCTTGCGCATGCACAAATGAGGGGAAATGAGGAGAATGGGTGGATATGGTGAATTTTCTGATTTTTTTGGAGTTGGAGATGATGATGCGGTGATGAAGATGGAGTGTGGGGGAGGTGAAAAACACTAAAAACTAACTAAAAACAACAACAAAAACTGAAATTTTTACCTTCCAACGCCACTTCTTGCTATACTCTTACCATCACACATTCATCCTAGACTCGATCCCCGGCAACGGCGCCAAATTTGGTGTTGCTCTAGCACAATGGTGAGAACCACGTTAAGAAGCTCCACCTCCTTAATGTCAATCCACGAAAGAGATAGGAGTGATATGAAGATCGTGAATGTGAGATGAAGTGAGAGTGAAGGTGAGAAGCATAGAGATGCACACACACACATACACACACACTACGAAGAGACAAGCAAGACACAATGGAAGGTGAGAAATCAACTCTATTACTCAAGAACACTCTTACAAGCTCAAATTAGCTCTAAGCTCACACTAACCACCCTCAAAAATGAGCTCTCTAGCTCTTTTTATAGTTTCTAGACTAGTTTTGACCGGTTTCACATCTAGTGACCAGCATAGTTAAAAAATAGATCGTATGCGCTATTTGAGAGGGTAAACGGTGTCTAAAAATAACGAAAATTGATACGCTCATTCTACCTAAGCTCCTCAAGCTCGAGGACTCCTCGGCTTGCACAAAATGGAGCTATGAATTAAGAAAAGGGGTTTTCTATGTTACATATGTTACAATAGTGATAAACTCAATACTACTATTTTGGACAAGCCAAACCAATGTGTGTGAAGCTTGGATGAAGCGAGGATATAAAGCTTGAAGCCAAAGTGAAGGAAGGAGCTCAAGTTAAAAGGTTATCAAACACATAGTGTGTCACACTTGAAGATTGGATCCAAAGCTAAAGGTGTTCAAATCAAGGATGTCTCTCCATAAGAAGAATTTTGAAGAGTGTAAGGATTATAAGACTCCAAAGGAGGGCTGCCATAAAGTGTTGAAGATTCAACAAGGACTTGAAGACATTCCCCACCATTGCAAGGAGCATCAAGCAAGCACCAAGAACGAGGAGTCATGCATGATAAGTGTGACATGAAGAAGGTAAAAAAAGTTCATTTGCAAAGCTAAGGGCTGATGTAAAGGGTTGAAAAATATCCACATTGTGTGTGGTGGTAAGTTCTAAGCATAGATCATGTGAATATACTCAAATAATGTGTGACCTTATCCATGGAGTGATTTGGAGCACCAAAAGTCACCCAACCATTTGGAAGGACAAAGGACAAGAAGTGAAAGATCAAGAGGTGAGAGAAGATGGAAGGGTAGGTGAAGAGACACAAATTCCCATGCACATATCTCTATATATAGAAGGCCTTTGAATTGGAAACATTGTGGAGATGACAAAGAGATGGTCTAGAAGCATATGCTATTCATTCTCTCACCAATGGATACAAGAAGAGCCCTCAATAGTGTGCTACAAGGCACATAGGTATTCCAGCCTCATACCTTCTTTGTACATAGCCACCTTGTGAAGGTGATATCTCTCTATGTCCTTATCCATTTAATGCATATGATGTCATCTTGGAAAGCATATCTTACATAGTCTTTGCATCTTAAACATCTCTATTAGATGATTCTCTAATAGCAATTGGGAACATTTCTTATGAACCTCAGTTTTTTGCTTAACTTGCATTCATAGGTATTCTATATTTATAAAGTTGATATCCTGTCCATATGAAATCCAAATGGAGTGTGCTTTAGCTTATTAGAAAGATGCCACGACCACTATGTGTGATTGAAATTTGAGAGTCATTGGATTTTGGAGTTGTTATTGTATGGTCCTAGTAAGCATTCTTCTTACAAGGCAGTTTCTAGAAGAGGTTCTCTAACTTCCACTACGTATAATGGAGTCAAATTTCTCTACAAGGTTGATATGGCATATGATTTGATGTAGAATTCCAAACACTCTGTAGAAACCCCCCCCACACACACACACACATCAACTTTGAATTCAACAACTTCAATTGACTCAAAGTAAGAACATATATGCTTAAAGATTGTTGGTGCATACCAATCACCAATTGAAGTTTGGAAGACAAAAAGATGGAGATAAGATCAATTCTTGAAGCAAAGAAGGTGGTTACATTCACAGGATGAATGATATGTACACATATGTACATTAGTGAAGACATAGATCACTTATACTTCTGTTTAGTTATAAGCTTGTACATATTTGCCTATAAATACTTTTGAAAAATATCGGGGCAATAGAGGATACAATAGGAGAGTATGAGAATAGTGCATTTGTAAGTTGTAAGACTCAATAGAGTTCATAGGAATGAGAAGAAGTCTCTCTCATAACTCAGTTGTAATTTTCTGAGGAATAGAAGGAAATTTGCGCCCGAAGTTTTCGTGTCTTCTCCTTCTCTGGTAGATATTCTGTGGGATGCTTTTGTACAAGTCTAAGTCTAGAGTTGATTGATCTGTGTACAAAATTTCAGCTTCCAATTGTAATCAGGTTAAGAGAATTGTGTGTAGGAACATTCATATGTAAAGAATGTTCACAGTCTTCTGAAACAGGCGCAGATTTCGAGTTCAATGAAATGAGTAGTGCTCAGTGCACAGTGTAAAGTTTTACACATATGATAGCTCAAAATCTAAGTTGAGAGATAAGCTATCTATAGCTAAAAGGATTTGATCAAACGGGTTCGACATTGTGAGAACTAAAGCTAAGAAGTTAGGAGTGTCCAAATCGACTTCTCAGAAGTGCAGATTTAGACATAGGTAACTTGTGAAGTAGATTTCTCAAGATCTACTGAATCTTTTGGAGTGATTTGATTTGGAGGAGGTGCGCAATCTTTAGGCGACACCTTGTGCAAAGTTTCATCAAAAACTTTACACATTTACTTAGTCAATGAGAAAGATATATGCAGCAGACTTTCTAAGTAATCTCCTTCTCCACAGATTGTTCAAGAATTTGATATTTGGTCATTGATCTTTTAAATTGGTGAAGGTTTTGACTTACTCTTGATATAGAGGTGTTCTAAGTTCAAGAGTAGGTTGTTCTTTTGGAGATTAACACTCTCCATCAAAGATGAAGGTCTATATTGATTATAAAAAGGATTCGTATAAAAGATCAATGTGTTGGAGATCCAGGTCTCTAGAAGCACATGATAGCACAAGGAATAAAAAGAAGCTTGGAGCACAAAAAAATACTGAATGTATTACCAATTGAATGTACAATGGTAAGTGACATGTTAGGCTTATAGGCATATATGTTTTCTTGGTGGTCCTAAGCATGTTCACACATATCACTACCAAAATATGACAATACATTCCCCTTGGGAGTGATGTGATGAACGAGGAGTTGGAACTCATGTATACGGAAGTTCCAAGCTATGTGGGAAGAAATCAATCCACAAAAGGAACTGGGCCCAAAGCTTTGTGAAAGCTTCATACATCTCCCAAAGCATAACCTTTGTGAAACGATATGCAATATTATCCTATGTGGGACATAAGTGAAAGTGATCTCTCCAATAGAGAACCTCTCCTTGATATAATGATAGTGCATATCAATGTGCTTTGTGCGAGCTTGAAGCATAGGGTTCCTTGCAACTGCTAATGCACTTTTATTGTTAGTGAAGATGGTGGTGCTGTTAAGAGTGATGGATGGATGCACTCAGGAAATCAGTTGGTGCTGCAAAACCTGCTTCACACCTGCCCTCTTGTCTTTCCAGATATGCTTAGTACACAAGCCTAGCTTCCTAATGACATAAAGAAACCATATATGTACTTTGGAAATGATTTGGGTAATGACCAAATCAAAACAGATAACTTGGTACTTCACAAATCAAGCAAAACCTTCTATTCCTGTAATGATACCTGCTCAGACTTTTACTCAGTGTGTCCAGCACACTTAAAATTGGCACAATTCCTTTTGGGAGTATCAATGTACCTTAGTAAGCTACCAATCACAAGTGGAATCACTTCAATTGATAAAGTATGCACTGAGAAATAAGTTTAGCAAAATTATATCTACCCCCGACTTTTCAGGAACTCTGCAGACAAATACCAGTGTGCACCTCGACTCGATTTTCTCCCAAGTGGCTGTATGAAATCCTTTGAAATTTTGTATGCTTGTAGTAGACTTTGAGCTGGTTCCAATGAGCTATAGAACACTTGATTTGGTTCAGTAGATCCAGAGCAATGCTTCTTTGAAGTTGACAGACTTGGAGTAGATGACTCAGACAAAACAGAGATGATGAATGTATACTTCTATTGATATATGTGTTTGTACAATCCCATTAGCTTGCCAAGCACAGCTAAATGAGGTATTGTGGTGTTGGCTATGGAGTAACCTTCACACACAATGAGTTACAATGAGATTTTGCCTCGGGGAGTGAGCTGAAAAATGAGAGTGTAACCCACGACTTTTTCACTACATCATTTATAGGAGTTTGATCTTCATTTGAATTTGAAATTCAAACTTAGGCTCCCTTGAATCTCTCCTCTAAAAGTAGGGAGATATTCTCTCCATCTCAACATTCAAATTTCCACGACTCTAGTGGTAGGTGGATGACTTAAAGTGATTACAACCAAATGATAAGTCACTTAGACTTTTACAAGGGGTAAACAAGTAGAAACACATAAGCATATATTCCCATGAGTCTTCCTTCAATTGAAGTCTAGATAATACTTTGTCCATGCTAATCTTCCATAAGTCCAAGGGTCCAAGCCAATGTGTGTAGGCTTGTCTTGCACCAACAGCTCCCCCTCAAGCCAAACACTTTGGCTTAAGTCTTCTCTTTCATTCTTCAATCACTTCCTGCAATCCAATCATAGATTTGAATCTGCATAGCTTGTTTCCATCCAATGCCTTTGTAAGTAAATCTGCACATTGCATATTAGTAGATACATATGTCAATTGAATCTCTTTACTCAACAATTTCTCTCTCACATAGTGGTAATGAACCTCTATGTGTTTGGTTCTGGCATGATAAATTGGGTTTGCTGCAAGATGAAGAGAGCTAGTGTTGTCTCCAAATATGATAGGTGGTCTTGTGAATAGACCTAACTCTGTATATAGAAGCTTCAACCAAATAGCTTCTTGAGTAGCATTTGCAAGTCCTCTATACTCTGCTTCAGTGGATGACAATGCCACTGTAGGTTGCTTCTTAGCTGACCAAGAGATAGGCTTATCTCCTGCAAAACAAATGTATCCTGAGGTGCTCCTCCTATCATCCTTGCATCCTGCCCAATCTGCATCTGAGTAAACCTTTATATCAATATCTGATGTATAAGGAAAATACAAACCATGACTTTGAGTTCCCTTGAGGTACTTCAAGATCTTCTTTGCTGCCTCTAGGTGAGGTACCCTTGGTTTGTGCATGAATTGACTAAGCACACTTACTCCATATGCTATGTCAATTCTAGTCAAGGTAGCATAGTTCAAGCTACCCACCATACTTTGATATCCTGTAATGTCTTTGATTTCTTCTCCTTCATGAGCACTTAGCTTTTGGTTAACCTCCATTGGTGTAGTAGATACCTTAGCATCCTGCAAACCAAACTTCTTGACCATATCCTGTACATACTTCTTTTGAGTAATGTAGATACCTGAATTTGTATAGATCAATTCAAGACCTAGAAAATATTTTAGTAATCCAAGATCACTTATCTTGAATTCTTTCATCATCTGTCCTTTGATGTGTCTAATCCCATTGACATCATTACCTGTAATGATGATGTCATCAACATAGACACATAAGTAGATTACCTTTGTACTACTTCTCTTTATGAATAGAGAAGTGTCTGCTTTGCTCATCACAAATCCTTGGTCTTGTAGGTAGGTGGTCAATCTGTAGTTCCATGCTCTAGGTGCCTGCTTCAAACCATACAGAGCCTTCTTTAATTTACAAACATAATGTACCTTTCTTGGATCTTCATAGCCAGGTGGTTGTGACATGTAGACTTCTTCAGAGATCCATCCATTTAGGAATGCATTCTTCACATCCAATTGGTACATGTTCCAATTCTTGGATGCAGCTACACTCACCAAAACTCTGATAGTTGGCATCTTGGCCACAGGAGAAAATGTCTCCTCATAATCAATGCCTTGGGTTTGTGCAAAACCCTTGGCTACCAACCTAGCTTTATACCTGTTAATTGTCCCATCTGAATTCTTCTTCAATTTGTAGATCCATCTGGATCCTATTACCTTCATAGAATCTTTCTTGGGTACCAAGTCCCAAGTATCACTCTCTTTGAGGGCTTCTATCTCCTCATCCATGGCTTCTCTCCATTCTGGCTTTGTAATTGCTTCTTCATAGGTACCTGGTTCTTCATTCAACAAGTCTTTTGCAAGATATACAGAATGTTTAGTTACAAGTGATGTGTCATACCCAAATCTGATAGGTTTCTTCTTCTCTCTCTGAGATCTTCTCATAGCTTGAGTAGAAGTTTCTGCCTTGTCCTCCAATTGCTTCATCTTCATCTTTCCTTTGGATTTCCAAGCCTTGAACTCTTCAAGGTTTATGGTATCATCATCTGAGCTTGAGTCTTCTTGCTGAGTTGGCTCTTCCTTGGTAAGCTTTGGAAAATCTTCCTCCATGTCATAGGGTAAACTCACTTTCCTGCATTCATTCTCATACCATGAGTCATTCTCATCAAATATGACATCTCTGCTTACCTTAAACCCTTTGTTTGTGGGGTTGTAGAATCTGTATCCTTTTTGGTTCAAATCATAACCAATGAAGATACATTTCTCTGCCTTTGGGTCTAGCTTTCCTCTTACCTGTGAGGGAATATGCACATATGCTATACATCCAAAGATTTTGCAATGATCTAGAGAGGGTCTCTTACCATGCCAAGCTTCATATGGTGTCATGCCATCAAGTGATTTGGATGGCAACCTATTGATGAGGTAAGTGGCAGTGGACACACTCTCTGCCCATAGGTAATTTGGCAATTTTTTTTCATTGAGCATAGACCTAGCTGTTTCTACTATAAGTCTATTCCTTCTTTCTGCTACCCCATTTTGTTCAGGTGAGTATCTTGTAGTGATCTCCCTCTTGATGCCTCTTTCCTGCAAGAAATTTTCAAACTCATTGGAGAAGTATTCTCCTCCACCATCTGACCTTAGTCTCTTCAAGCTTCTACCTGTTTGATTCTCAACAAGTGCAAGATACCTCTTGAAACAATTAAACACTTCATCTTTATGCTTCATAAAATATAAAATGGTCCACCTGCTATAGTCATCAATGAAAGACACATAATATCTTGAACCAGAAATGGAAGGGTCCTTGCTAGGTCCCCAAACATCTGTGTGTACCAAGTCTAGGTAGTCTTCATGCATGAAACCTTTCCTTGAGTAGGGTAATCTGTGAGACTTACCAAATTGACATGATCCACATTTGTATATCATGTGTTGCTTGGATACATTAGGTATCCCAAGCACACATTGATCCCTGCACATTTGCTTGAGAGTTCTTTCACCTATGTGCCCTAATCTTTTATGCCATATTTCTAACTCTGAGAGTGTCTTATCCTTGTAATTATACAAAGCAATGTTTTTTGTATCTTCTAGCTCAAATGTAAATAATCTACCTGATTTCTCCCCTTTGGCTATCCTTCTGAATCCTTGTTTTGGGTCCTCCACATATGCTCCATGTTGTGTGAATCTGACCTGCAAACCTTTCTCCACAATCTGACCAACACTCATCAAATTTTTAGTTATTGTTGGTACATAGAGTACCCTGCTTAATAGGTTTTGATTACCATCACATGTCTTCACATTTCCAATTTTGACAACAGAGTGCTTAGTGTCATCACCTGTTTGTACCTGATGTTTGCCCTTGGGCTCTTCCAAATCAGAAAGTAATGCCACATTGCCAGCTACATGGTTAGAACATCCTGAGTCAATGTAGAATAAATGATCATCATTTGTACCTATCTTGGAGGTCATGTTCATGATCAATAAGGAGTCATCTTGCTCCTCTGTGTAGTTGTTGTAGTCTCTTCTATTTCTGAATCCACCTTGGTAGTTTCCATTGTGGTTGTTGTTGTAGTTGTTGTTGTATTGGTTGTTGTACCCATTGTAGCTTTGATGTTGGTTGAATCTGCCTCTTCCTTGAGAGTATCCACCTCTTGAGTAGCCTCTTCCTCTCTGATTTTTGTAGTTCTTGTAGCATTCATCTGTGGTATGATTGGACAACCCACAGATGTTGCAAGGTGATGAGTTGTAGGGTCTCCCCCTACCTGACTTACCTCCTCTGCCTCTTCCTCTAGATGACCTACCTCTCCCTGCATAATTGGCTTGAGAGGTAGAGCCTTCTTCATCCTGTTTCTTCTTGCCTTTATCTTTAACTTTCTTATCAGTAAAGAGAGCAGAGGGGTTATTACCTTTTGATTGATCTCCAGCTTTGGTGAACTTTGCTTCATGTGTAAATAGTTGGCCCATGAGTGTTGTGAGATCAGGGGTATGCATGTCCATGTAGAGGTCCATTGCAGTGGTGAAGCTTTCCCACTTATCATCTGCCTTGAGTCCATTTGTCACTTGCCTGACTATTTGCTCCTCTTCAATTTCCTCTCCAATGCTTGCTAGTTGGTCTGCCACATCTTTGATCTTTGTCACATAATCTGAGACTGATTGCTTGGGCTGCTTCCTAAGTGTTGTGAACTCTATCCATAATTGGTTCTTCCTAGCCCTTGTGTTGGAAGAAAAGTAATTTGACAAGGTTTCCCAAGTCTCTTGGGAAGTCTTACAGTTCCTTACATGAGGTAAAAGAAAGTCAGATATAGAGTTTAAGAGATAAGACCTTGCCAAAGCATCCTTTGCACACCATTGGTTAAGTCTTTCATGCTCATCCTTTGTAGGTAGTCCTCTAGTCTTGAATGAGGGCAACTCTTCATCTCCTGATATGTATCCAAATAGACTTCTCCCTTGTAGATAGGTCTTCATTCTCAATGACCAAGCTTGATAGTTGTTTCTGTCCAATTTGTCAATGAAGGAAGGGAAACCATCACCCATGATTACCTTCTATGCTCTGATACCACTGTTAAGAGTGATGGATGGATGCACTCAGGAAATCAGTTGGTGCTGCAAAACCTGCTTCACACCTGCCCTCTTGTCTTTCCAGATATGCTTAGTACACAAGCCTAGCTTCCTAATGACATAAAGAAACCATATATGTACTTTGGAAATGATTTGGGTAATGACCAAATCAAAACAGATAACTTGGTACTTCACAAATCAAGCAAAACCTTCTATTCCTGTAATGATACCTGCTCAGACTTTTACTCAGTGTGTCCAGCACACTTAAAATTGGCACAATTCCTTTTGGGAGTATCAATGTACCTTAGTAAGCTACCAATCACAAGTGGAATCACTTCAATTGATAAAGTATGCACTGAGAAATAAGTTTAGCAAAATTATATCTACCCCCGACTTTTCAGGAACTCTGCAGACAAATACCAGTGTGCACCTCGACTCGATTTTCTCCCAAGTGGCTGTATGAAATCCTTTGAAATTTTGTATGCTTGTAGTAGACTTTGAGCTGGTTCCAATGAGCTATAGAACACTTGATTTGGTTCAGTAGATCCAGAGCAATGCTTCTTTGAAGTTGACAGACTTGGAGTAGATGACTCAGACAAAACAGAGATGATGAATGTATACTTCTATTGATATATGTGTTTGTACAATCCCATTAGCTTGCCAAGCACAGCTAAATGAGGTATTGTGGTGTTGGCTATGGAGTAACCTTCACACACAATGAGTTACAATGAGATTTTGCCTCGGGGAGTGAGCTGAAAAATGAGAGTGTAACCCGCGACTTTTTCACTACATCATTTATAGGAGTTTGATCTTCATTTGAATTTGAAATTCAAACTTAGGCTCCCTTGAATCTCTCTTCTAAAAGTAGGGAGATATTCTCTCCATCTCAACATTCAAATTTCCACGACTCTAGTGGTAGGTGGATGACTTAAAGTGATTACAACCAAATGATAAGTCACTTAGACTTTTACAAGGGGTAAACAAGTAGAAACACATAAGCATATATTCCCATGAGTCTTCCTTCAATTGAAGTCTAGATAATACTTTGTCCATGCTAATCTTCCATAAGTCCAAGGGTCCAAGCCAATGTGTGTAGGCTTGTCTTGCACCAACAGGTGCTAGAAGATTGAATAACACCTAAACAAGCCAAGTGGCTTCTAAGTCACACACACTAAACACTCACTAAGAAATTTTTCATATACTTAGTCCCACAACTAGAGGTAGCAATTGTAGGTTACTTCTTGCTCAACCAAAATATGCATGAGCTACCAAGCATGAAGAAAAAACCATTTTGTACACATAAATTGCATAGCAAAAAGCCCAATTTAAGTTAAATAAAAACAATTAAATTTGGTAGTGATGACCCCCCCCTTGGGATAAAACAATATTAGTAGTCAGGTACCACTCCAGTAGAAAAAGATGCACTTAACTGCCTATCAATGCTTGACACCTAGGCAATTCATAGAACTGCTCATCTGAGAGATAGAAAACTAAATATGAGGCTACGTTATGCATAAGTAAATCAAGCATCCAATAGTATCCTTATAGAGGACAATACCAAATGAATCTCCAACATCATGAAGACTCAACCATAAACCTATTTACATGGGAATGGCAAAAGGCCTGGGATCTCCAAGGCCAAAATGTTGCAATAATGTGTCAATGTTTTGTTTTTGACACAAAGGTATTCCCCCATGAACTTGCATAAACAAAATGCCCAAATAATGATGCAAATTCCCCAAATCTAAAATCTAAAAAGAGGCATGCAAATCACCCTTAAATTCAGCAATATGCTTCTCATTAGAACTTGTGAGTAGGCATGCAAATCAGCCTTAAATTCAGCAATATGCTTCTCATTAGCACTAGTGAGTAGCATATCATCAAAATATACAACATATATCAGAAGTACATCTCCATGCTTAACATACAAGGTGCTCTCAGTTGGACTATTCTCAAAACCACGTTCCAGCAAGTAGGCATGTATCTTCTCATACCAATCACGTGGTGCTTGCTTCAAATTGTATAATTCCTTTTTCAACATGCACACCTTTTTTTCATTAATTTCCCTTTTCACACAAAATCATGAGGTTGAAATACATACACTTCTTTAAGTAAATCACCCTTCAAAAATCAAGTTTTAATGTCCAACTAATATACATTCCAACCATGATGAGCTGCAAATGCACAAATGCTATGAACAATGGTCATTTGGAGTGTGGGAGCAAAAGTCTCATGAAAATCAATGCCTCTCACTTGAGCATAACCTTCGGCAACAAGCCTAGTGCACATCCGACAGATGTTCAAGAAACTAGTTTGCATAGGAAGAATCTCCTTTTGGACCTATCAGGCTATTTCTAAAGTTATGCAACTCTTGGAAGTTCGGGGGGCAGCATAAATACACAAACTTGGTGGGAAAGTTCCACAAGGGATACACGGAGATAGGCACATGGACCTAAACAAGATATAGTTGGACACTCTCTATAAATCTTCATGGATGGATAGATTAAATATAATCAGATTGATATACAAATAAAAGATTGGCCAAATAAGGTATTTGTCACACCCTCGAGGACATATGTCTACACCAAGATGGTCTTTGGACTCCGAAATGCGCGAGCCACTTTCAACAAAACCATCTCTATCATTTCTGGCAATAGACTATTAGGAGCCTTGCATATATTTATGGATGATTTCTCCACGTCTTCAAGAATTAGGAAAGTCATTCCAATCAAGAATTTTGAAGAACATGTGGCTCACCTCACCCTCATCTTTTGGAGGTATCAGGAGACTAACCTAAGACTGAACCTCAGCAAATGTCATTTCCTTGTCACAAAGGGTATCCTCCTAGGGCACATGGTCGGCCCTTGATCCTAAAAAAGTTATGGTCATTCTGAAAAATGGCATGGCCCTGATGTAGAAAAGAAGTTCAAGCCTTCATAAGATACACCCACTACCAGAGGAGATTCATCTCAATGTACATGGACATCCCCAAACCTTTATCTAGATTGACCAGAGTAGCCACTCCGTTCCAATGGGTGAAAGCATAGGAGCATCGTTTGACAATCTAAAAACATGGCTGACCTAGGCCATATACTAACCTCTCTAATTAGGATAAACCTTTCCATCTCCATGCAAGCCTCAAGTTGGTGGGAGCAATCGTGGCACAGCCTGAGGAGGATGAAAAGGTAGATCACCCTATATATTATGCCATCCAATTGCTATGTAAAGTAGAGAAAAATTACAACACCATAGAGAGGGAATCTTTGGCTATAGTGTATTTTCCTTGAAAAAAATTCCCACACTACCTACTAGGGGTAAAGTTCATGATAATTTTTATCATGAGGCCTTGAAGCACATGCTCAACAAGCAACACATCACGAGAAGGATATGGAGATGGCTTTTACTATTCCAAGAGTTCAACTTTGAGATCCGCATTCTCCCAACATATTTCCATGTATTGGTGAATCACATGTCTAGAATTACCTCGCAAACAACCCCAAGGGTGGGGATTCTTGATGGTTCCCTTGAGATCTTGTCGTTGAAAATAGAAAGCTCATCTGAATGGTACCAAGAGATCACAGATTGATTGATGGAAGGTGTTTTTCCCCAAGGATCTACCCCACTAGAGAAGAGGTGATTACTATAGAAGTGCAAAGATTACAAAGACATCGATGCATCTATTGGAAATTTAGTAGGCCCATAATTAATACCACAGGTCCATAGTCCCATAGATCCAAAATCTACAACATAAATTCTAGCAATCTTCCAATATTGACAAAACATGAACATACCGCACTTAATCATACAAATGATGAGACAAAGATAGAGAAAGATTAGACAACATGTGTAAAGTGTTACATAAGCCACTGCTTACTCACACTATCATATATACAAATGTCAATTTACAATGTGGGAGCAAAACTCTTAACCACATTATGTGAACAGAAATAGATGCATGGGTGAATGTACAGAATTTACAAGAATATTCAGATGTAGGAACAAAATCTAAATATGTATGAGATGTATGACCTGATAGGTTGTAGAAGAGTGTATATGAGTGACAGAAAGAGGAAGGATCAATCTAAAACTGATAATCATCAAACCTCATCTGAACTTAGCTATGGAAGACCCTAAGTCAGATATGTGTGTGAAAAGATCACATACTTACAAAAGTAGCAAAGAATGCTAACAACTTTGCTGCCAAAAATCCTCAAACTCATATGAACATACCTTCTCGAACACCTCATCCAAATATACATAAAGCATACGTGTACTGATTCTCTTGTACCTATGCCGAATAGGACTCCTCCTGATATGGATGCAACTTCCATATACTTCAAGTAGTACCTGTGTGCATAAAGAGAATATGTACCTGAATTCTTAACATAAGATGTAAGTCTTATGTTAACCACCATCCAATGTCTTTGAAGTAACCCAAAATCTTCATGTAGAAGACAATCTTCAAATAAATCATGTAAATAGCTGATCCACACCACCAAGATACTAATGGGTAAGTCCTCTCCATAAGCAAGAGTGTGAGCACACTCTTCTCCAAGAAGTACTCCATAGCTGCTCCTCAACATGCTCCTAGAGTGCACCATGGTTGCCCCATGTGTGCTAGAGCACCACCTCTACGGAGGGACCAAAAATTGGTGTTGCCAATTGGTGTGTGATGATTTAATCAATGAGACAAGCTCTTCTTATATAGCTTTGATGATACCTTAAAAAGCACTCCAAAAGCTAAAGATCGTTGTTGGCAGTAGTCAAAGCATCCAAGGACTCACAAGACAAGGAAGCCAAAGAAGGGAGCCAGAGAGGAGAGAAGGCACAAGCAAACAAAGTAGTCAACGAAGATCTGGCAAATAGGCCATCCAAATTTCCAACCAAACCTCATTTGAACAGTGATTTTCATCACTACCTTAACCTTGTAAATACCGTTTTTGGATAGTTTTGACTCCATTTTGTGCAAGCCAAGGAGTCCTTGATCTTGAGGAGCATTAGAAGTACCTACCTATCAATTTTCATATTTTTTAGACTCCGTTTGAGCCCTCAAATAGGCCCTAGAACCTAATTTTTAACTAAGCCGGACACTAGGTCTGAACAGGGGCAAATCTAGTAAAAAAACTATAAAAAGAGCTAGAGAGCTCATTTTTTAGGTTAGCTTGTTGTAGAATTGAACTTTTAAGAGCACTTTTGAGCACTTTGTTCTTGCCGTGTGTGCGTGTGTGTGTATGTGTGTGCATGTTGGTGTGCTTCTCACTCACACATTTGTGCCATCACTTGTTTGAGGTCTTCATACCATCCTCACATCTTCTCGGATTGACATTAAAGGAGGTGCTATTCATCACTGAGCTACACCAAATTTTGGTGCCGTTGCCGGGGATCGAGCTTTGAGGACGAGCATGTGATGGTAAGACATAGAGTTGAGGCGTTGGAGTCATAGGTATTTTCTTCAGTTTTATCTATTTTCTTTTGTTTTCTTCATCACCATCATCATCATCACCATCTCCCACCTCCATCTCCATCATCACGAAAAAATTCAGTTTTTGGTCATATCACCCTACCCATACCATTCCCCTCATTTTACTTGTGAGAGAGAGCAAGAGAGCATATGTGTGTTTGTGCTATTATGTGTTTTCTGAGATTTTCTACAAGAACCAGCATCCCCAGCAGCTGCACCAGCTCCAGCAGGTAAAAAACTTGACTGTGCAGGTTTCGAGGCATTGACCTCTATCAATCGTGATCAACAAAAAAAGTGAAAATTTTGCCAAACTAAGTACATAATCATGATGTGCATGCCTAGAGCTTCCTAAACATGTGCTTAAAATTTTTAAATTCCTCAATTTTCTGTCAATCACGATCGACATGTCAATCGCGATCGACAAACGACGATGGACACCTGTCAACGGACTCGTCAATCGCGATCGACACCTCGATCACGACCGACAGAGTCAACGACCGATTGACCACGATCGACTGAATTTATGCGTGCCACGTGTCAATCACGACCGACCCATCAATCTCGATCGACCCATCAATCGCGACCGACAATCCCGACAGACCTGTCAATCGCGAGTGACCCAGTCAACGACTATTTGACCACGATCGATAAAAACCCTTGCAACAGACCTATCAATCGCGATCGACAAAGTCAACGATCCTTTGACCACGACCGACTGAATTTTCAGGCCACGTGTCAATCGCGATTGACCCATCAATCGCGACTGACAGCCATGATGGACCTGTCAATCGCGACCGACACGTCGATCACGAGTGACATATCAATCGCAATTGACAGACCACTCGATCGCGATTGACGGGCAAATTTGACCAATTTTTTAGGGCAAAAAATATTGATCTATTTTTGGCTAATGTGTGGAAGCATTTAAGGTTTGGTAGAGCATTATGAGGCCGCTACACAAAGTATTTCGAGAAGTCATGTTTGCCTAATAGCCTGTTTGAACCCTGTTTTAGCCCTAGAACCCTGAACTGGCATAACTTTCTCATACGAAATCCGTTTGCTATGATTTTTGTTTTGTTGGAAAGCTCGTGGGGAGTATTTTGAAGTGACCATATCCAAGGGAGAAAAACTAAGGTATCTTTAGGATTTTTTTCCATAAAACCAAAGAATAGTTTGATCTCTGAATTGCATGAATGAACATTGTTTATTGTGTCAATTGAATTTAAGTCTTGAGCTAACTCTGGAACTTTTACAGGTCCTTTGAGAGCATTGAAGGGCATTCCAAGCAAGAGTAAGTGCAAGCTTGGGAACACACTTCCTGGGCACACAAGGGCAACCAAGGAGAGAGACTAAAGGTTGGAAATTCTCAACACCCTCTGTCAATCCCTAGCTTAGGCTAAGTACGGATAGAGGTTTTGATCAATTAGGGATACGATTAAGCACGATCAAGTCCAAGAACTCTATTACTCAAGTGCAAGTATAAAGAAATTCCATTTGCGAAACAACCTAAGGGAAAAGAATTCAAATCACGTGACCAAACTCAAGTACTATAAAACCTAAGTGTTTCTTGCGACAAAGATTGATTGGACAAGAAGTGACATCCTAAGAAAAATTAAAAAGAATAAGTGATTAATACAAAAGAACCAGCAACGAAATTGTACTTGGGAAATTTGGGATTATTCAATTGGGCATATGAACCTTAGATCAAGATGACACCTAGGAAGAGATAGACAGAGTCTTATGTCTTTAGAGGCTAGTGTCAATCATACTGCTCGGTCTTGGGCCCAGCAGTTGAGCCATTATTCACACTACCCTAGCTCTGAGACTAGTGAATCAGAGATGTCTCAAGGTATGGAGAGATCCACGGGAAGTTCAGGCGTGCCATACCTACAGAGATTGAAGGCCCTTACAAAACTCAGTTGGAATACCTTAGGACCAACCGATTAGGTGCTTGCATCTATGAGGACGGCCTAGGAAGATCTGCGTATCTAATGTCTCTTATGGCCACCCAGGATCTGGAACATCCCAAGCTCATGGAGCTCAAAGAGACAGGCATAGAGATAGACCTGAGGTAAGCTTTGCCAACCCAATAGGAAGAGAACGAACGCGAATAGAGATGGATCGAGAAGAAACCGAGAGAACTAGAGTCCTAAGAAACCTAAGAAATGCTGATGATTTTCCTTTGCCAAGGCCTAGAGAACACACTAGGAGCTTGAGGCCAACTCACTGGTTAAGTCCATGAAGAACTACTTCGATGGCACTGGAGACCCATACGATCATGTGGCCGAGTTTAGGCAAGTCTTGAGAGCTGAACAAGTAAAGGACCTATTCACGCAATACAATGCCTTTGGTCTAACCCTTCGGAACACCACCCTTACATGGTTTCAACCACTAAATGAGAGACACTGTAGGAACATAGTCCAACTTCTAGAGGCGTTCATTACTGAATTCTCTACGAGTGGCATAAGGCATAACACTTCCTCACTAATTCATAGCTTCAAGCAAACCCCTCAAGAGATGGTTAGACTTGTAGGAAGAAGGTTTAGCCAATACTTAGAGAGGTGCCCTATTCCTTAGTTACCCACACCAGCCAAACAAGTGGCTTTATTCCTGGATGTACTGCTGAGTACAAAGTTGAGATCATATATGTAGACACACACATATACCTGAACTTAGGCAAATCTTTGACAAATGTAGAGAATATCAAGTCTGCCTGAACTCAGAAAAGTGTGTTTTCATGGTCAAGCAAGGCAAGATTCTAGGACACATAGTGTCAAAGAATGGCATATCCACGGATGAGGAGAAAGTGAGAGCTATTGCAGAACTACCTAGGCCAAAGAATGTCAAGGAGGTACAAGCTTTCATGGGGCATTGTGGTTATTACCAACGTTTCATACACATGTATGCCACCATTGCAAAGCCTTTGTACGGACTTTTGACTAACTTTGAGTGGACTGAAGAATGCGAGAACTCCTTCAATGAGCTTAAACGGCGATTATGTTTAGCACCAATCTTGACCACACTAGATTGGAACAAGCCTTTTCATGTTCATGTGGATGCATCCAACTATGCTATTGGATGTGTACTCACACAACCTACTGGTGAAGGTAATATGGATCTTCCAATTGTCTATTCTAGTAGACAGTTGAATGCAGCTTAACGAAATTATACCACTACTGAGAGAGAAGGACTAGGCATGGTATATGCGGTCAAAAAGTTTAGACATTACTTGCTTGCAAATAAGTTTAAATTTTTTACTGACCATCAAGCATTGTTATATCTCGTGAACAAGCCATGCAATACAGGAAGATTCATAAGATGGTTTCTTCTACTAATAGAATATGACTTTGAGGTAGTGGTAAGAAAAGGCAAGACTCATTTGAGAGCTAACCATCTTTCTAGGCTCACCTCTGGAGAGGCACCGCAAGAAGTATCAGATGATCTTCTTGATGCTTACTTGTTTAATTTGGAAGTGGTACCTCAGTGGGATAAGCCATTAGTGCCAGCATTGACATACAGACCTAACCACCCAGTAATAAACACACAAGATAGGGAGATAGTAAAAGCCCAAAAGTACCATATCATGGCAGGGAAGTATGTACAAGCATACGGGTCAAGGAATATTAGCCTCTTGTGTGGAAAAGGAGGAGTACGCAAAGTGCTTGCAATTAGCATAGGTAGGTGCATTAGAGCAACATTACTCAAGGCAACGAACCCTACAGACGCTGAGGAGACTCAGAGTGCATTGGCCAACTATGGAAGCAGATGTCCATAAGTTGTGTAAGGAATGCCCAGTCTGTCGTATTAGAGCACCTGTGGAGCACACTACTCTTTACCAAGTGTCTTTAGTACCAGATTGGAGTGAACCATTAGTAATCTTTCTGAGGATGAAAACATTCCCTCAAGATATGAGCCTGGCGAGACAAAGAAGTTTAGAACAAGAAGCCCTAGATTACTCACTCATTGGTGATAATCTATATAAGCGTGGAAAAGATGGATATTTGAGACTATGTGTCCATGAGAGTGAATATCTTAAGATCTTGGAAACTGCCCACCAAGGTGTGGCAGGAGGACACTTTGAGAACGATGCTCAAACGACAGCTAAGTTCTTATTTGAGAATGTGTTCACCAGATACGGGCTACCTATAGAGTTAGTTAGTGATAGAGGGACTCACTTCTTAAATGAAGTCATTGAAAATCTTCTTCAAGAGTTCTTGGTGATACACAAGAAGTCAGCCCCCTATCACCCACAAGCTAATGGCCAGGCTAAAAGCACAAATAAGATTCTATGCAATGTACTGACAAAATTAGTGAATAATAAACGCTCTGATTGGGACAAACAGCTACACCATGCTGTTTGGGCTTATAGAGTTGCTTATAAAACGGTACTACAAGCCACCCCCTTTCAGATGATGTTTGGCCAAAATGTTGTGCTACCATTGGACTTCTTGATACCTACATTGAAAGTAGCACAAGAGCATGATTGGACAGGCCATGAACTCTCTTCAAGGATCTTTGATGTTGAACGATTAGGTGAAACATGATTGACAGCTGCAACAGGAATTTATGCAGCCAAGAAAAGACAAAAAGCATATTTTGATGCACATGTGAAGGATAAAGGCTTGAGAGTGGGAGACCTAGTCCTAGTTTACACTTTGAAACAACATGCACGGAAATTAGAGAAGAGAGGCTATGGACCTATGATTATAAATAGGATCTTGACTAGTGGAGCAGTTCAATTAGCTACTCTATAAGGTGATGTTCTCCCTAGTTACATTAGCGGATGCAGAGTCAAACTATATCAAGAACCCCTCACTGAGGAAATGCTCAATCGACTCAACACTGCCAAGAAACGTAAAGAAGAGGAAAAACGAATTCGAGAAGAGGCACAGACAAAAGCATTGGAAAGCATCCAAATGATGAAGTTGAGAAGACAGGGTAGAGATCAGCCTAGGACAGATGCCTATGCAGCTCAAGGATATCATATGGCCATGTGTGAAGTTTTAGGTATTAGCACTCATAGGATAATTGATCGACGTCCTTTTGTAACCTTAGAGATAGGACAAGGAAAGAGTGCAAAGATGATAAGGGCCTTGATTGACTTAGGTGCAGCCACTAGTGCTATTAAACTTTCTTAGTGTCGATATTTGAATTTAACTATCAATCCTCTGGAAGCATATCTCATAGGATTGGGAGGTGTGGAAACCCCTTGCATGGGCGAGGTGGAACTTCCCCTCTACATTCAAGATGTTTTAACGACAGTTAAAGTACTAGTGTGTCAAGATGAGGACCTCACTGAGCCTCTTGTGTTGGGTCAAGACTGGATTTATGATCACACAATCAACCTCAACCTAAGAAGTGGACTTCTTCAGGTTTGGGTAAATCAGAACCGCATTACACTTGAATTAGAGAATGAAGCACTCAAGGAACTAGGAAAGGCACAACCTCCTGGTCCTTCCAGGGGTACACATGAAGATGACGATGTTATTCTTGTCCAAAACTATCTGATGCAGAGGGATGATTGTCTCAACAAAGAAGTCAAGGATACGATGGAACTCCCTTCTTTTCCAAAGGCCATCGGGATGCAGCAACCAGAGGTAGAACAAAGGCAGAAGAAGCACATGACCTATGCTCGAAGCCACAAGAAAGGACGAAGCACGGTGTCTCAACCACCAAAACAAGTGTGGATGCGAAAAGGCGAGCAGCATGGCACGGTCAAGTCACAACCAGAGGCTCAGCTTCATATTAGTGGGCAACGACAGGACACCAATAAGAAGTCTTTCAAAAAGTCTTCCACTAAAGTGAAGTCTATCTGGATACCCAAGAAGTCGATGAAGGCTGACCCACAATCAAGACAAATTTGGGTGCCTGAGGCTTGCTTGCGGGCTCAAATAGCTACACACAGATCACACCATGTACAACATGGTTCACTCACTCGAACAGCTGATACCCACTCTTATTCAACACGCACGAACACATATTCACCCATGAGCAAGAGCAGAATCACTTGTAAATGGGTCCCTAAAAAGCCTCATTTCCACGCAGACACTCTCATAAAGCCCTCCAGAGTCTCCACAAAACCAAAACCAAAAGCCATCCATTGTTGTGTACCTGAGTCAAGAAGACTCAAGGACTTGTGTCAATGAGACTAAACCCCAATTGCCACACAAGTGCGTATAGTGGGAAATTGACACACGCTTATTTGTCAATCCGATCAAACGACCTAACCAAGTGTATGAGGACATGTGCACACATGATGGAGAATGAAGTGTGTTAGACGACCGCCGGAGTGGGACAGACGTAATGACCGCCTGATATACCGGAATTATCAAAATCCGTGCAAAAAAGTTGGTACGCGCATCTTGAAAAAAGATATATAAAGCAATGTAAAGAGAATGGCGAGAGAGACGCTTGTGTATATGGTTTTAGAGAGAGAGAGAGAAAGAGGGATGCCCTTTCTGAGATTGTCAGAGTTTACTTACACTATGGTGAAGCTCTGAGTATTGTTTGTGTTGATTTCTGTTCTGTCTGCGTCGCCTGCTCATACTGAAGTTCATCGTAGTAAATGTTAAATGTCAGGTTATGTGGTTGAGTACTGTTTTCGTATCATAAGATGGTGTGCTCTTCGACCGTTGAAGTACCCTGAGTTAGTATAAGTGAATGTAGTACTGCATAAGTTGATTTGATACAGATTATTGCTTTTGGTAAATGTAACTTTTAATTGAATGTCTCGGGAAGTATTGTGGTGAGTGAATCTGTCTGATTCACTCTGTTTGATATATTATATGTTCATGAATCTGTAGAAGGGACAATTGTTCTGTTCTTCGAGTAAACTGATCTGGAGAATTTCGGACGTAGGAATCTAAGAACCAAGTATCGATGTTGATTAGTAACTGAGCTAGACGAGTAGTCACGCTTGATGTTATAACAAAGATTTGGGAAAATAGTACAGGGCCTCTGTTTAACAGACCCCTACCACTCCCAAGAACCCACGACGATCTGGTAATGTCTTACGGTAATGATAATTAGAGTTAACCATAGTTTACGGTGAAGCTCTGTATTACGTTAATCTTTGTTCGATAACGACTTGTGTTTGTCAGTAACACAGCATCGCTAGTTCAACACTTTAACACTTGGCGCCGTCTGTGGGAAAGTGGCATCAAGATTGCCAGTCATCTGTCAGAATCAGATTATTGTTTGATTGTCAATAGCAACAGAACCAGATTGTTGCAAACTATTTCATTAGTAATATCCCACGATTAATACGGAAAATGATAAATGCCGGTGACTCGGTCTGGCGAAACGTATCCCAAGAACCATCAGTCTGGAGTACTAAAGACAACTCTGGAAGGTAGAAGTACAACTAGGACCGACCCAGTTGTCAAGAAAGTTCAGAACGTTAAAGCTGATTCCGGTCATATTCCGGTAGAACATGTTACGTCTCTGGTACATTCCAGTACTATTTCGGCACAGTCTGTCGAAGATATAGTAATTCCAGAACCTACCAAGACGCAGTTGGAATCTAGTTTAACACTCTTGGAAAAAGATTTAGATTCACTTACGATTAGACACACCCTAGGCAAAGAAATCAGTGAAGGCAAAAAGACACTGCATTCGGGCACAAGTTCGGTTTATCCCGGTGATATTTCGGTAAGAGAATCTCAGTTATTCGGTGACGAATTAGCATTTTCTGCTGAATCTTCAGCCCAACTGCCGTGCTTGGAAGCAAGTTCTCATACACTGGACATCAAGGAAGAAGGAAGGCTGTTTGAAACAGAAATTCACAGCATAGTAAGCAAGCTCATTTCACCGGAAAGTGTGCCATCAGACGATATAAATTCCGGTAGTTCAAATATTCAGACCAGAAATACAGACGAAAGTTATAATATATTCACGATGAACGGACAACAACAACAACAACAACAGTTATGTCAACCCAGGCCACCTCCAACGGGAGTGACATACACGAAGTTTGGTGGATTTCCAGGAGATGATCCGGATGCTCACGTACGCACTTTTGAGATAAGCTACGTCGTTCTCAACCATCCACCAGATCCGGCCTACAAAGCCATTGTCTTCCAATCTACACTTGTCAATGAAGCAGCCAGGTGGCTCACAGAATACGATATTAATCATTTTGGCACCTACGAAGCAGTTCGAGATGCTTTTCTGCAGCGATTCAGCCTAAAAAAGAATCCAGCCGAAATTTTTGATTATCTGCAGAGTAACAGACAGAGGGTGAATCAATCTGTACAGGAATATGCTACCCTTTTCAGAACACACTTAAGGCAGCTACCACCGGCTCATGCTAACTTACCAGATGATGTTATTACTCAGTGGTTCATCAATGGCTTGGTTCCTCAACTTAAGCAGATCATGATCATAAGATGTGTCGGAGCTATGACACTTGATGCAGTCATAGCAATGACTCTGCAGCTGGAAAACAAAGTCGGCGGATTTACAGAAGATCTAGAATGGGTAAAAACAAACAGACATGTTGCCGAAGATATGACCAAACAAGTATATTGCACCACATGCAAAAATTCAGGACATACCAGCACCAATTGCGCACTTAATCAGACATTCTGCGCTATCTACAACATTGCCGGACACACCACCAAAAACTGCGCATACAACGCTAGAGTACAGGGAATAGCGATTGTCAATGCAATTATCCAGGAACAAGGGAAGCCAGCCAATCATTATGTGCCTCCACAAATGAGAAACAACGAGCAGCAAGGATATCGAAATTACCGAGGATAGAGGAATAACAACTATAACCCAAATCGCTGGCAGAACGGGCCACCACCGGAAAATCCCAATTTACCACCACCACGCTGTCATTTTTGTGGCGAATTTGGACATATTAGGAGATTTTGCAAAGATGCAGCTGAGTATGATCAAAGGAAGAAGGAACGTCAAAATCCAATGGCCAACATGGTAAAAATCACACCGGTGGAAACACAGGCTGCTGTAGTCCAGACCCGTTCCGGTAAACAATTGCAACCGGCAGCAGAAATTTTTGAACCAGGGATACGTGAACAACACAGAATGTATAACAAAGCTAGTCAATGGACCACAACAGAACCACCAGTCTTTCCAGAGCCTATTCCGGTAGCCCAACCCTCGTTAACAAAGGAAGGAACACAACAAAGGGAGTTAGCAGCAGAAACATCATCAACAGCAGATACATTGCCCACTGTAGACACCTCCGCATCCGCAGAGGCATCAACTTCAACATCAGTAGAGCCTGTCAATCAATCTCAACAGGCTTGGGAAATCTTATCTAAGGCATCGATCACTCTGCCTTTGGGCCAACTATTGGCATTAGTACCTGGAATTCGACAACAGTTCCAACAACAGTTCAGTCCGGTACCTTCTTGTATTTCGGCAACAGCAGCAGTTCAACCGGAACCTGATTCTATGGTTGATCATTCAGTTCCCTTGATTACAGTATGGTATAAGAATCATAAGATTACGCAGGTATTAATTGATGGAGGCTCTAGTGTTAACATTGCGACTGCGGCATTATGCAAAAGATTAGGATGGACCGAAATTGAGCCAGTTCAATTTTTTGTCAGAATGGCAGATCAATCAAGAGTCCATCCTGTAGGACTTGTGCGAAATGTACCCATCACTTTACAAGGTACGACCTTTAAAATGACCTTTGTTATACTAGATCTGCCAGAATCTACTTTGGATTACAACCTTCTTTTCGGCCGACCTTGGCTGAAGCATGCAAAGGTAATACAGGACTGGTCCGCACAAGAGCTTACGTTTAAAGATGCCAATCATAGATATGTGGTAAAATTAGATGCTATACAACCTTGCGAGCTACACGCTAGATCGTATTTTGCTGAACCAGTCCATATGCTAGATGGATTGTCATATGATGAAGAAGAAGAGTTTTGAAGAGTAACGCGGACTTAATTTCCTTAGGGACTATTGATCTACAGTCCGTTGTAGATAATTGGAACGCTTCAGTTTGTACAGTAATACCCATCACAGAAGAGGCTAAGAAGGAAGACACTGTTTCGACACATGACAATGAATTGCGACAACTTTTTAAACCAACAGACGACACAGAGAAACATCACCAGTTCTATGACCCCGAAGATCAGCTGATTACTTACAATTTAGGAGATGAAGATCATCCGCGTCCGGTAAAAATAAAACAAAATTTACCAGAAACATTTCAAGCAAGCTTAATCCAGTTACTCCGAGAATTCACTGACATCTTTGCATGGGACTACAAAGACATGAAAGGATTGGACCCCCGTATCTACCAGCATAGGGTCATGCTGAAGTCAGAAGCAAGGCCGATAAAACAAACCAGCTACCGGATGAATCCCCATTATGCATCTCAGGTAAAGGCTGAACTAGATAGATTATTAAAAGTTGGATTCATTGTACCTGTAGGACATGTTGAATGGATTTCACCAATTGTGATCGTGCCAAAGAAAAATAAGCAACTGTGAATCTGTGTAGACTACCAAAAATTAAACGCAGCAACAGTACCGGATCCTTTCCCGATCCCCTTTCTGGATACCATGCTTGATAGGGTAGTAGGACATGAAATGTATTCATTCTTAGATGGATACAGTGGTTACAATCAGGTTAGAATGGTTGAAGAGGATATACCAAAAACTGCCTTCATTACCAATTGGGGTGTCTTTGCTTGTACGGTAATGTGGTTTGGATTGAGAAACGCACCAAGCACATTTCAAAGATGTATGCAAGAAATATTTTCTCCTTATCTGACTTCATTTATGCAAGTATATCTCGATGATTTTTCAATTTTCGGTAAGTGGATAGCACATATGTTCCATTTACGGTGCTACTTTCAGAAATGCCGAGAGTATAGACTCTGCTTAAACCCAAACAAATCTGTGTTTGCGGTTTCATGTGGCAAGTTACTTGGCCACATTGTATCTGCACAAGGTATCCAAGTAGATCCAGATAAAATTTCGGTAGTATTAGAAGCTCCGGTGCCCACTACACCAAAAGAAGTTATGCGCTTCATGGGTCAAGTGCAGTGGCATGGCAGACACTTACGATGGCTTGCTCATCTGGCTATACCACTGAACAGGCTAATCACAAAAACTCCCCGCCAGTTCGAATGGACTCAAGAATGCCAAACTACATTTGATCGACTCAAGTATCTATTGACGCAGGCCCCAATCTTACAACCCCCGGATTGGGACAATCCGTTCCATGTTTTTGTTGACGCTTCAGATATTGCGATCGGCAGTATTCTGATGCAGCAAACACATAAGTGGTTTCGCCCTGTTTATTATGCCAGCAGAAGGCTTGCACCTGCAGAAAGGAATTATTCTACCACCGAAAGAGAATGTCTAGGATTAATTTACTCCATCAAAAAATTCAGACATTATCTACTAGGCCGGAAATTCACATTCCATGTGGATCATGCTGCCCTCGTCTATCTAGTAAGACAACAACATTTAGGCGGACGCTTAGCACGATGGGTGCTACTCTTGTAGGAATTCAATTATGAAGTTATTCACCGACCCGGAAATGCACATGCCTTAGTAGATTTCCTATCTCGTCTAGATTCCGGTGAAGCTCCGATAGGCATAGATGACACAACTCCAGCGATCTATAGTTCTGAGCCACTGACTGATAAGACTGTCGAATCACAAGTACCACCTACATATTATGATCAGATTCTAACTTTTCTCACCGAAGGATGCTTTCCATCCGAGACCGCTAAGGCAGTACGAAGGAAAATTGCAGTTTTTAGTCGCCGATTTCGGTTAGTTGCTGGAGAACTATATTATGTAGATCACACCGGAATCCTACTCCGCTGTGTCCCTCTGCATGAAATTAACTCAATCATCACGATGGCTCACTCGACCCCTACTGGTGGTCACTTTGCCACAGATTTGACTCACCGGAAAATTCTGCAAGGAGGTCTCTGGTGGCCAATTATGTACAGAGATGTGGCCCAATTTGTCAAACACTGCGATACTTGTCAAAGGTCTGGACAACCACTGCAACGACACTTCTTCCCCTTGCAGCCTATTATGCCACTTGAACCATTTCAAAAATGGGGATTAGATTTTATCGGTTCGATCACACCTCCAGCAGTCTTCAGCAACAATAGATACATACTAACCTGTACAGATTATGCAACAAGATGGGCAGAAGCTTGGGCTTTACGGACTGCTACAGCGGTTGCAGTTGCAAAATGTCTGTTAAATGATGTTTTCCCATGATTTGGCTTACCACTCGAATTGGTGACAGATCAAGGTACTCACTTTGTAAATCAATTAATGAAAGCACTCACCCAATCCTTCCAGGTGACACACAAACTCAGCTCTCCGTATTACCCTCATGCCAATGGTTTGGCCAAAAGTACAAACAAATCACTATTGAATATCCTCTGAAAACTGATCATGGAAGCACCAGAAAGATGGGATCAACTACTACCTGCAGTGTTATGGGCATACCGAACTACCTACAAGGTAAGAACAGGATTGACACCTTTCAAATTAGCTTACGGCTTAGAAGCAATAGCACCAATGGAGATAGTTATACCAAGTTTACGAGTAGCCATTACCCAAAAACTGCTACCGGAAGACTCACTGTCATTTCGGTTGGACACGCTCAGAGAATTAGACGAACACAGATGGCTCAGTTTCTTAACAATGCATGAAGTTCAACTAAGACAGGCAAGGACACACGATCGAAACCTGAAAACTCCAGTATTTTTGGTAGGACAGCTTGTACTTTTCTATAATGCAAAGTCAAATAGATCCGCAGGCAAATTCAAATTACGGTGGTTCGGCCCTTACAAAATCTCAGAACAAATCGGTCCAGCCACTTTTCGGTTGACTACGTTGACCGGAAATTCACTTCCAAAAGCAATCAATGGCTCGAAGCTGCGGCCGTATCAACATGCCGCTAGCCCACATTAAAACATTCAACGGTGGACCGCATCTTTTTTGTTTTTTTTCTTTATTTTTCCTGCAGTTTTTTCTTTTTTAATAGCCGCATTTTGTCATAAGCTGCCCTCCTTTACTCAAGCATGCACGCCAAATTGGAAGCAGTATCATTCCAGCACCGCACAATGATAACCCTCACTTCCTACCCCCACCGTAATATCTGTACTTAAGCTCTTCGATTGCGCCAAAAAAAACGCTATGGTGTTTTTGTGCTTGTGATTGTGTTTTCTGTGTTCTGTGTACTCGCGCTCTGTGCTCTATGTATTCGTGTTCGCGTGCCCAATGGAAGCATTGGCGAACTACACAGCCTTTTGTGATGGTATCCCTACTGAGGTAGGAGAGTACCTGCGTATCCGAGGGTTGGCCAACTTCGCTGAGCTGCCATGGCACTCAGTGGAAGCCCATCCCTTCTTCGCACAAATCATCTCTGCCATCGCCCAATCCCCCATCACTGACCGACAATGGCTCTTCCCCTCCCTACCATCTAGAACCGTAATAACCTTCCAGGCCTTCGCCGCAGCCTTCCGCCTCACTCCACAAGGCCGCGAGAATGGCCCAAGTATCCCCATAGGCCGCATGACCGAACTTTTCCCCCGCCATTCATCATATGAATACGCCATTCTCTGTCGCCCCGAACCTGAAAAAACCGCATTACAGTTCTTAGTTGCCATTCTTAACCTCCAAAAACGCACATACGGTATCTAAGGCCTATTCAAGAAATTTGGGAATTATTCATGTCCCATTTATATTACTTACTATCTGACTTCTTAAGTTTGAGCCCAACCTGATACTCCATTTATAATATAACTATGTTGAATAGTAAAGTGTCATTTTATTAATACCCCTATCAAGAGAGAATAATATGTTGTAATGTGTGAATGACTCAAAAAGTAAAACATTGGGACACAAATAACTGTCTCAAAATCCTGTGTAATTCCCACTTTTCCTGAATAGGCCTTATCTCCCGCCCATTCTATTCCACCATCGATCTTTCCGCACGAGAACCCGTTAATGTTGCCTCATTTTTCTTTCACCGAATCCATAAGGAGTGCGTCGCCATCATGAAACAAGTCAACAAAGGAACCACCCCTCGATCCAGACTTCCCCACATCCTTTCTTTCCTCTTCCCAACCATACTCACTGCTCAACCACCACCACGAGGACCAGTTTGTAGGCCGGAAGAGTCAGTTCAGCTACTAGAAGATGAGGAAGAAGAAGATGAAGAAGAGCTCAATCAGTTGTTTCGCCGGAAATGAATCAGGATTAGTTCCTCCGAAAGCGAAGCACAAGGCTCAGCCGGAAAGGACAGAGAGGACGATAAAGAAGAAGAAAAGAACGAAGAAGAGACATTCCATGATACAGCTACTTCAATGCATAATGAATCATCGACTGAGCAACACGAACAACAACATCAAGCAGAAACAGAAATAATTTCGACCGGAAAAGAATCAGAGCAACAGGTAGATGAACAGCAATCTCATCAAGATGCACTAGACAATCTACTGAAGGTAGTGGAATCCATAGAAGCAAACAATGCAGAAACAAACAAGGTACAAACTACTGACTCTACCCTCCCCAAAACACCGCCTGTTAACCCCATTTCCCAACCTGAACCACCCCACAGTCCCATCAAGCCCAGTCACCACACCGGAACTTCTGAAGCCTCCACATCCTCCCTCAACTATTCACCTCTAGATTCACAACAACTCCTCACCGGAACCTCCTCGCAACCTCGCCCTCCTCTGCCACCCCACCCCGTTCCAGTTTTTTCAGAATTAGAAGCTATGGGTAGACTACTGATAAACCTATCTCAACAACTGCCCCAACACCTGAAACAAGTCACAGACGATGCACGAGAAGAATTCCAAAGGAAATTGGAATTAATGGAGGCGGATATCTCCCCTCTTCAAGAAGAGTTACAAGCAGCAAGAGCAGAAAATCATGCACTATGTGAGCAGATCAAGCAACTACAGGCTTCGCTCCAAGCACAAGAAGAACACTCAAACCAGAGAGATAAGGCACTGGCAGAAAAAGACGAACTACTGACAGCTGCCGACACCGAAATACTAAAGTTAAAGCAAACAATCAAAGATACAGACAATACAAAAATAGCACTAGGAAATCTACTGGAAGAAACAAGACTCCAGTTACAGGACACCATACAGAAATACCAAGAGCAGCAGAGAGAAGCAAAGCAGGCAGTAGAAGAGTTACAAAGAACAAAAGAATCCTTAGACGATGTCAACAACATGCTGAAACACCAACTAAACAGAGAATCTAAATATCAGAAGGACTTAGCAAATGTCCACAGAGAACGGGATGCTTACTACCAAACCATAGAATTCCAGACCCAACAGTTTGGAAGATTAGATAATCAGGTACGCAACCAGAAAGACAGAATCAATGAGATGCAGAAACAAATAACGGACATGAAGACAGCAAGAGATGCGGCATTATCAAACGATTTTTATTTACAGGAGGCCTTTTTGCAAACACAGGCCGAAATCTTGCTCACTGAAGCAATTGCACTTAGTTCCGTCAGAATAGATGCGCAGATTTTAGAACCCGACACTCTGAAGCAATTATTAGAAACCCTTAAGAAAAAAATAGCTCGTACATTTAGATTAGCCAGGAATATGTACCTC
The DNA here is from genome assembly GCA_020310875.1 of Ceratopteris richardii. Lineage (NCBI taxonomy): Eukaryota > Viridiplantae > Streptophyta > Polypodiopsida > Polypodiales > Pteridaceae > Ceratopteris > Ceratopteris richardii. The sequence goes on from CM035424.1 coordinate 65,142,498, forward strand.
GAAGGTCTCATAGAAGAATAGTAAAATTCGGTCATGCGATTTCGCAATGTAATGATGAGTTCGAATTGAGTATGATATCAAGGTTTTGTTTCATGATACTTTTTCGCACATGTAAAAGACTTGCTAAGTCCACCATCGATCTACGGAATAAAATGCAGAATGATGATTTTTACTTATGCTACAATTTTGGTAAGGGGAATGAAGTGTCATGTCCGAATGAAATATAATCATTCCAGCAAATGGTAGTTCAAGCTCTGGTGCTTATAAAATGTGTATGCCTAGCATAGTATTTTTCAGTATAGTATTCTTCGAGCTTGGGTGCTAGTTAACAAACTTCCAGCATATTATTTTCGGCGAGTCTTGCAACCATGTCTGAATCAGATATCCTAAGATGGCGACTCAGGAGGAGAGCAACTGCACAGAGAATGATAGTGCCTACATCAGACGACACTGATACTACATTACAGAATGATAGCGATGATTCAATGACTTGTGCAACGACAAAGGCACAACATAACAACAAAGCATTCTTCACCGATTTCAAAATAGAACTCGACATACATTCTATGAGGAATAAGAACTGGCTTCAGAGAATCGGACTACTACAGTTTGCCAAGCTACCATGGGAGCGTTGGACAGGTAATGAAGATGCAACGACTCAGTTGCAGATTATGCGACAAACAAAAGGACAAATTCTAAATCAGGTACAATTTTCACCGCAATTAGTCACAGCAATATTTCAAGTGCCTGTGTATGACGTGATGGGGGAAGTATCTCAACCCCTCAGCAACGATGAAGCGCGAATGACCTCCACAGGTATCCTTCTTTGACCTCTGCACACCAAAAATGCTCTTACTCAGAGCTTATGCAGAGAACTCCAGTGAGCTTTTGTAGACCTGTAGTAGACACCAAGGGCTTTCCAACAAAACAAATTTCACTTGAAATGGATGCTTACACAAAGAGAAACAATGTCTACAACATGAGCTAGTTGAATGCTCACAACTGCTAGTCAAGCAGAGACCTCACTTCACTCCAGCAAACTTTTCTCAGAGATTATACAGAGAATGAATCTCAAACTTAAGTCAACTTTAGAGGACTCTAATAGCTACCCAATGACACCAAAATCATAGCAAATGGATACATAGAGAAGGAGAACCAGCCCTTACAACAGAGAGCAAAATATTTCCAACAGAGCCTACACAAAGAGAGAGATATCAATCACACAACTTCACTAAAATGAATGTTGCTCCCAGCTTACTCAGAGAATGCTCCAGAGAATTGGTAAGCATAAAATAGACTCTTATAGCTAACCAATGAGACAAGAATTACATCAAATGGATACCATATGAGGGAGAACCAATGCTAACAACTCAGGGGTAGAGAGTTGCAACACTGCTAAAGCACACACATAGATATGCCTACTAAAAGAAAACAAACAAGCAAGCAAGGGGGTTGCTTAAGCAAGGGGCTTGCTTATCACAACTCCAGCACTTAGTGCTCACTTTACATGAGCTAAAACTCCAAGAAGATGGCCCAAAAGAAGTCGGGATACATGCTCCTTTTATAGTGAGAGGTGTGCCCCTAAAATCTAGGAACTACCTTTCCAAATCAGCCTCCTAACTTGGAGGAATTAGTTGAGATGACTTGGGGAGTGGTTGAGTGACTTTTCTTGATGGAATCTCGTGGCTTTTGGCTTCCTTTGATTGCTCCACATGTCCATAAAAGATTCCCCACGAATTTTTAGCTTGAAGCTTGACTTTTAACACTCCCCCTCAAGCTTCAATTCTTCATCCTCATCCAAGCTCCTTCATGTTGATGCATTGCTTGAATTTTGAAATCTTCATCCCATCCAAAGCCTTTGTAAACATGTCCGCAACTTGGTCCTTAGTACCAATATGATGTACTGAAACTTCCTTGGATATCACCTTTTCCCTTATGAAGTGATAGTGCACTTCAATATGCTTGGTTCTAGCATGATAGACAGGGTTCGATGCTAGATGAATGCTACTCATGTTGTCACAAAAAATTGGATATGTGTCAACCTGCAAATTAAGCTCCATAAATAACTTCTTAATCCACATTAGCTCACATGTGACTTGAGCCAAAGCTCTATACTCAGCCTCGATGGAAGATAATGCCACCGTGGGTTGCTTCTTTGAAATCCATGAGATGATCTTGCTACCTAGCATGACTAGGTAACCACTTGTACTCCTTCTATCTTCCTTCGAACCGGCCCAATCGGCATCGGAATAAGCTTTGACCTGCATATCATCATCAAATGAGTAGAACAATCCTTCATTTATAGTGGCTTTGAGATATCGCAACATTCTTCTTGCAGCTTGCAAGTGTGTAGTCCTTGGACTATGCATAAATTGTGATAACACTCCAACTCCATATGCTATGTCAGGCCTGGTTATTGTGGCATAATTGAAAGAGCCTACAATAGATCGATACAAAGTTACATCCTCTAATGGCTCTCCATCAATGGAGCTTAGCTTTACATTAACTTCCATGGGATTTGAAATAGGCTTGCAATGTAGCATCCCAAACCTCTCAAGTAGGTCTAGAATATACTTCCTTTGTATGAGCATAATACCTTCTTCTTTGTATACAACTTCAATGCCAAGAAAATACCTAAGATCTCCAAGATCAGAGATCCTAAACTCCTTTCCAAGCTTTGCCTTGATCTCCTCAATGCCCTTTGTATCATTACCTGTAATGATAAGATCATCTACATACACACACATGTAGACCACAAGTTCTCCTCTTTGTTTGATGAAGAGAGATGGATCCGCCTTGCATTGATTGTAACCACATTTGATCAAATAGTCCACCAATCTTTGGTTCCAAGCCCTTGGAGCTTGCTTTAGGCCATAAAGTGCCTTCTTCAACCTACAAACATGATGTGGAAACTCTTTATGAACAAAACCTAGTGGTTGCTCCATGTATACCTCTTCTTCCAAGTCTCCATTGAGAAAGGCATTCTTGATATCCAATTGGAAGAGCTTCCATCCTTTGCTAGCAGCCATTGCAATGAGTGTCCTAATGGTGCTCATCTTTGCCACGGGGCTGAATGTCTCTTCAAAGTCCACTCCATAGGTTTGTGCAAAACCCTTAGCCACCAATCTTGCTTTGAACCTAGAAATAGATCCATCTGAATTCCTCTTTACTTTATACACCCACTTATTACCTATTACCTTCATGTTCTCCTTCTTGGGCACTAGAGTCCATGTTTGATTTTCCTCAAGTGCGTCGATCTCTTCTTGCATTGCCTCTTTCCATTCGGTGTACCTGCTTGCATCTTCATAGCAATCGGGCTCATGATCTTCTACTACTTTGTTCATATATGCATAATGTGTTGCCATGTATGAATCATAAGTAAACCTTTGAGTTGGATACTTAACTCTAGAAGACTTCCTTTCTTCACCTTTTGGAGGAATAAACCTCCTTTGCCTTGGGAACTTGATCTCTTTCTTTGACGTGGCTTCTTTCTCCATCATGTGTCCTTCATCATCTTCAACTTCATTACCTTCTTCATCCAACTCCACCAATGTTGCTTTGCCTTTGTTGATTGATTGTGCTTCATAGCTTGATGAAGATCTCCCCCTCCATGGTGAGTTCATGCTTGAACTATCTTCATTGATGGAACACCTTGGGCCGCTTAGCTCTAGGTCGATTTGTTCTTCATCATGTCCATGCTTTTCTTCTTCATAGTCCTGCATACAATCATACTTCTTATACCAAGGGAGTAGCTCATCAAATGCTACATCCCTTGATATCCTCAAGTCCTTTGTATTTGGGTTGAAGCACCTGTAACCTTTATGATCATTTGAATATCCTAGAAACACACACTTTTCTGCCTTTGGTTGTAGCTTGTGCCTCAATTCACTTGGCACATGTACATAACAAGTACATCCAAATATCTTCAAGTGGGAAAGATCAGGTTTCTTACCATAATAGGCTTGATATGGTGTCAAGCCATGGATCCCTGAGGTAGGAGCCCTATTCATTAGATACACGGCGGTATTTGCTGCATCACTCCAAAACATGTTAGGTACATTCATCTCATTAAGCATTGCTCTAGCGATCTCGGCAATGTATCTATTCTTTCTCTCTGCTACTCCATTTTGTTGGGGTGTGTACCTGCATGTTACTTGCCTCTTGATGCCTTGATCCATTAAAAAATCAGAAAACTCATTTGAGAAATATTCTCCCCCTCCATCGGACCTTAGCTTCTTGATATATGTACCTGTTTCCTTCTCTACCATTGCCTTGAATGCTTTGAAACATGTAAACACATCTGATTTGTTTTTGATGAAATAAACCCAAACCATCCTTGTGCAATCATCTATAAAAGTGACAAAGTACTTGTTACCTCCAATGGATTGCTCTTTCGTTGGCCCCCACACATCTGTATGTATCAACTCCAATGGATGTTGGCTTATGTAGCCACTCTTCTTGAATGGAAGTCTCGCTTGCTTCCCTAGTTGACAAGATTCACATAAATGCTTCATACCTTGTCCTTGGAAGTTGGGAAGACCTTCAACCAGCCTCTTGAATTGCATTTCCTTCATTCTTTGTATGTTGATGTGACCTATCCTCTTGTGCCACAAGTCCAACTCCGAAATCCTCTTGTTTCCATATGTGAAGTAGACATGTTGAGTAGAATGAGAATTTACCTCCAAAGTGAAGAGTCTCCCTTGCTTCTTTCCTCTTGCTATGACCTTGTAACCTTGCTTAGGGTTCTCCACAAAGCATCCACCTTTGTTGAACCTTACTTGATAGCCTCTTTCAACCATTTGCCCAACGGACACCAAGTTCTTTGTGATGGTAGGTACATGCAAGACATCCTTGAGACATCTTCCTTCCTCCTTGTCATCCAAAGCTACATCTCCAACATGGGAGATCTCATGGGCTGTATCATCACCTGTTTCTACATGTCCTTTACCTTTGGGAACATGTAGATTAGTAAACCAAGAAGCATTGCAACTCATATGGTTGCTACATCCACTATCAATATACCAAGTGTTATCTACTTTGCTTGAATTCCCATTCATGTGCATCATCAAGAGATTGTCATTTTCTGAACTTGTAGAAGCATAATTACCTTGGCCTTTGTATGAAGAACCTTGATTATAGTTCCTTTGGTTTCCTCCTTGGTAGCAATCTCTAGCATAGTGGCCAAACTTGCCACATATGTAACATCCTTCGCCATCTTGATTCCTGTTTTGTTGATGTCGTCCTCCTCTTCCTCTTGATCTTCCTCTCCCTCTTTGTGATGAGGTGCCTTGGTCATGTCCTTGATTTCTTGAGTGGCCTTGCCTTCCTCCAAACCTTCCTTTGCCCCTTCCTTGTCCTTGTCTTCCTTTGCCCCTTTGATTACCTGCATAGAAAACTTGTGCATCTTTGCTTTTAGTTGAACTTCCACCTATGTTCATTTCTTCGGTGACCATGAGAGCAACCAATTGCTCAAAATCGGGAAGATTATCCCTTACATAAACTGAAGTGGTAAAGGGTTTCCACTTCTCATCATCTCTCAAACCATTGAGAGTATAAGCCACAAGATCGTCATCGTCTACGTGGCTTCCAATGGATCCCAATGCATCTGATAACTCCTTGACCTTAAGTATGTAGTCATTTATGCTACTCCCTGAGCTCTTCCTAAGGTTGTTGAGCTCATTCTTGAGTTGGATCTTCCTTGCTTTGGTGCTTGTTGAATAAAGCCTTTCAAGTGTCTCCCATACCTTCATGCTTGAATCCAGGTCTTGGATATGGCCGATCATGCTATTGCTAATGTGTTGGGAAAGAATAAAGATAACCCTCTTGTCTCTTTCATTCCATTCCCTAAAGGCCCTTCTCTGGTCATTGGTTGGATTCTCATCCAACCTAGGTCTTGGTTCACTTCCACTAATCAACCCCCAAAGGCCCTTGCCCATAAGATAGTTGGAGACCCTAAATCTCCATGGTTGATAGTTACCTTTGTCTAGCTTTTCAATTTGAGTGTTGAAGTCTCCCATATCTAGTCTTTGATACTTGACCTAGCCCTTGGCTAATGCTCCAATGTGTGTAAAATGAAAATGAGGCTCTGAGGTTACCTCAATCCAAAGCTTTCCTTAGATGGACACCTTGTGCTCTTGCAAATTTGAGTAGAATAGCTCCCCCTTGATGTGAGCTACCTCCAAGAAGCTTTTGTTGATGCAACTCTTCAACCACCAACTCCAAGAGGTCTTCTTGCTTGTATGTGATACCTCCAAGATGCCCAAATGCTCTGATACCACTGATGGGGGAAGTATCTCAACCCCTCAGCAACGATGAAGCGCGAATGACCTCCACAGGTATCCTTCTTTGACCTCTGCACACCAAAAATGCTCTTACTCAGAGCTTATGCAGAGAACTCCAGTGAGCTTTTGTAGACCTGTAGTAGACACCAAGGGCTTTCCAACAAAACAAATTTCACTTGAAATGGATGCTTACACAAAGAGAAACAATGTCTACAACATGAGCTAGTTGAATGCTCACAACTGCTAGTCAAGCAGAGACCTCACTTCACTCCAGCAAACTTTTCTCAGAGATTATACAGAGAATGAATCTCAAACTTAAGTCAACTTTAGAGGACTCTAATAGCTACCCAATGACACCAAAATCATAGCAAATGGATACATAGAGAAGGAGAACCAGCCCTTACAACAGAGAGCAAAATATTTCCAACAGAGCCTACACAAAGAGAGAGATATCAATCACACAACTTCACTAAAATGAATGTTGCTCCCAGCTTACTCAGAGAATGCTCCAGAGAATTGGTAAGCATAAAATAGACTCTTATAGCTAACCAATGAGACAAGAATTACATCAAATGGATACCATATGAGGGAGAACCAATGCTAACAACTCAGGGGTAGAGAGTTGCAACACTGCCTGCGCACACACATAGATATGCCTACTAAAAGAAAACAAACAAGCAAGCAAGGGGGTTGCTTAAGCAAGGGGCTTGCTTATCACAACTCCAGCACTTAGTGCTCACTTTACATGAGCTAAAACTCCAAGAAGATGGCCCAAAAGAAGTCGGGATACATGCTCCTTTTATAGTGAGAGGTGTGCCCCTAAAATCTAGGAACTACCTTTCCAAATCAGCCTCCTAACTTGGAGGAATTAGTTGAGATGACTTGGGGAGTGGTTGAGTGACTTTTCTTGATGGAATCTCGTGGCTTTTGGCTTCCTTTGATTGCTCCACATGTCCATAAAAGATTCCCCACGAATTTTTAGCTTGAAGCTTGACTTTTAACATGACGATGACAGTATTCCTAATTGTTCGAATGACGACATGAGAAAGGACTTTGGAAACTGTGAAGGTCGTAGAAAATATTACCTGATGAAAAGCAGCATGCATTCGGCGTGAACAATTCAAATGGTATTTAGAGAGACTGTGTTTTATCGTCAGATTTGATTTAATGTCTAGAGAGAATTTTTCACCCTTAGTACATGCAGAAGGAGGTGGTAAAGTCAGCTGGGCTCATTGGTTGTATAACCACTTGTATACACAGATTTTTGTCGGGGACAAGCGCAGGTCCCAAAAATGTAGTCGTCTGTCAGTCTTTTTAGCTGCTTTATTCGAATATGCACACTTAATCAAATATCAACAGGTAAGTAATATTTGTAATCAGACACTAAGCAGACCAGGGCAAGAACAGATAGCAGAGCCCGAGGACATAGCAGAAATGCCGGACAGTCTTTTTCCGATAACAGATGGCGGTGAACAGTCGCCTATTTTGGGAACCCCTTTTAAATTATCAACCAAAAGAAGAATGGAGGATCCATCACAACAGGTAAGTGCGAAAATATTGCAGAGTAATTGTTCGGATAATAACATGAGAACAATGCAGAATAAGTTGCAGGAAGTTTCGGACTTCCTACTGCAACAACAGGAAAGCATTCAGAACATACAAGAACAGGTAACTGTCAATAAAAATCATTCCAATTCATTGATTGAACAGAATAAACGATTACAGGATGCTGTGAATAGCAAGGACGGTTTATTGAAGGAAATGCAGAATGACCACAAACAACTAGTGCTAGCTTTGATCGAGACCACAAGGTCTATTCAAGATTTTGAACCATGGCAGGTAGCAGTGCAGAAACAAATCCAAGAAGAGATGATAAATTTTTCCATGATGAATGCTACAATGCAGGCAGAACATGTAGTTCTGCGTTCCAGAATACAAGTTTTACAGGAAATGGAAACCCAGTTATTAAATAATGAAGGCGTTGAATTGGATGCCACGTTGATGACAAAGATAGATATAGAGTCACTGAAACAACAATTGTATAATCATGTACATGATACTTGGAAACTTTTTCGTAGAAGATGGCTGAGTATACTTGTTCCCCAAATTGATCAAAGGCGGTCCTGTTTTTTGTCCAACCATGAAAACAATCTCATGACGGTCATTAAACGACAAGAAAATCAGCTTGAAGAATACAAACAGACGATTCAAGAATTGCAAAGAGAACTGTTACAGGTGCAGACACAGGTGAATCGGGAGCAGAACACTGACATAAACAATCAGACGCACCAAAGTGGCGAAGAAAATACTATTAGTTTACAGAATCTACAGGGTGCTCCCAACATCATTAATGAGTCTGAACATAACTCTGAAAAAATTTTTGTGGAACTTGCGAGTTCGAGTCCACCGTGCGTGCCAGTGTTAGACGACCACCGGAGTGGGACAGACGTAATGACCGCCTGATATACCGGAATTATCAAAATCCGTGCAAAAAAGTTGGTACGCGCATCTTGAAAAAAGATATATAAAGCAATGTAAAGAGAATGGCGAGAGAGACGCTTGTGTATATGGTTTTAGAGAGAGAGAGAAAGAAGGATGCCCTTTCTGAGATTGTCAGAGTTTACTTATACTATGGTGAAGCTCTGAGTATTGTTTGTGTTGATTTCTGTTCTGTCTACGTCGCCTGCTCATACTGAAGTTCGCCATAGTGAATGTTAAATGTCAGGTTATGTGGTTGAGTACTGTTTTCGTATCGTAAGATTGTGTGCTCTTCGACCGTTGAAGTACCCTGAGTTAGTATAAGTGAATGTAGTACTGCATAAGTTGATTTGATACAAATTATTGCTTTTGGTAAATGTAACTTTTAATTGAATGTCTCGGGAAGTATTGTGGTGAGTGAATCTGTCTGATTCACTCTGTTTGATATATTATATGTTCATGAATCTGTAGAAGGGACAATTGTTCTGTTCTTCGAGTAAACTGATCTGGAGAATTTCGGACGTAGGAATCTAAGAACCAAGTATCGATGTTGATTAGTAACTGAGCTAGACGAGTAGTCACGCTTGATGTTATAACGAAGATTTGGGAAAATAGTACAGGGCCTCTGCTTAATAGACCCCTACCACTCCCAAGAACCCACAACGATCTGGTAATGTCTTACGGTAATGATAATTAGAGTTAACCATAGTTTACGGTGAAGCTCTGTATTACGTTAATCTTTGTTCGATAACGACTTGCGTTTGTCAGTAACACAGCATCGCTAGTTCAACACTTTAACAAGTGGTTCAACTGATATGTATGAGAAAAGACTAATCCACCTCTCTAACTCACTGAATTACTAGAAGTGTCTGCCGTGATACCACTTACAACAGTTTTCAATAAATCGAGGGTTTCTCCTAGCTCCAAACTCGGAATATAGTCAATAGGTACTCCTTTCGAAGCTCTCGACGAGACGCTATTGGAGCTATTTCATTTGATTCTGACAACTGTGCTTCTAGTTATGACCAAAATAGTGAATGGTGGGAAGAACCCACACTCACTCCACAACTTCTACAAGCTCACACACACACTACAGTAGTTCAAAATAGTGGGGAGGGATCAAAGAGAAGATGGAAATCTGTAGGAAAGAGGCAAATTCAAAATTCAGGAGCTCTCCTTCTTCACAATGGCAAAAAGTCTCTACAAAGAGTCACAAAGTGACTTATATACATGTGCCCTAAGTTTGGTCTTTTCACACAAGAGACCGGCACTTTATTCCTAAAAAGTGAATTTCCTACTAATTTACAAGGGATATTTTACAATAAGTTGGGATTATGCAACTAGAGGACTCCTCTAGTGCATTTACATGGCTTGAGGGAATTTCCTAAGACTTTGAAGAAGAAAAATTATGCCCATTAATTTGAAAACTTTGGGGCTCTTCTTTTGTGCTTCTTTGCTCGGCAACACTCTCCCCCTCTTTGTCTCTGTCGTCCCTTGATAGGCTTTACTTTTTGTCCTTAGCTTGTTTAAGAGTTCTGAATACATGCACCCAGCGATCGAAGCGGCAACAAGGACTATCAAACAATTGGTTATCTTATCCGAGGTATGTCCTTTGCTTCTGTTTGCCCCTTGGTATTCCTTATATCACAAATCTGGATTGTTGTATTCAGTTGGGCTGCCACGCACGCCACCAGTGACTAGGAATGCGCTGTTCTTAGTCACCCTCTTCAACTTTTCCGCATCTACCTCTTTCTAACTTTTGGTCTTCTGATTTGTCTTTGTCTTCATACCTCTGACCTGTTGTATTGTTTTGAGCCTGTTTACTTTGTTGACAACGCACACTATCAGCGGAAGGATTATTACCTGCCAAATATTGTCCTACACTTCTTCATGGGTAGTTCCTGGCCCTGGTCCATCCTTCCCATGAAATGTCCTGGTTCTGATTGTTCTTTAATTCCATTCCTCAGGACCTGGATGTTTCGCGTTGTTGCCTGATGCGTGCCCCTGCAGGGCTCTGGGCAGAGGGTGGTTCTCTCACTTTATGATCTTCATTCTTTATTGAGCAGTTTTTTACTTTGATCTTCTTCTTCTTCTCTTCTTGCTCGATTCCCCTTCCACACATCCCTCCTCCTGAACTTTGTCGTCCCCGACAGGCTTTTTGTGGCGATGTGAATAAGTTTGTATGGCTGCTTGCTCTCTTTGATTCAGCAAATTAGCATAGCATAGCATAAATTCTTTCCACTGGCTTGACTTCACTCCATCCTCTGGTGCTTGTCGGTGATCCGCAAAAAAGCTGGTTTCATACGCAACCAGTCGTGCATTCAGGTTCGAAGTCATCTTGAAAAAAAATTCTGAATCTATTTCGAAGAAGCCGGTGAAAAATGCTTCTTTGAAAGTCTGCATGTATGTTGACGGAAAAAACATAAGTCTTGAATAATACGCCATGAGGGTTAAGCGGCTCGAAATAGTAGAGAGATCAAAAATGAGTGCTTCGGATCCTTGTGTAATGCCGATGAAATTCAAAAAGGTGTATTTTGCATGTTGGAAGACTTTAATTACAGTTAATAGCATGCTGAAAATCTTATTGGTCATTTTAGTTGCTAAGTCCGGGACAGTCCCATATCTTGTAATCCAAAATTCCATTGTTTTTACCATGTACTCTTCCGTCGGTAGGTAGCTATGTGGTGGACTAGGTAATAACGGATAATTCAACCATTGATTATTTATGCTTTCCTGGCGTTGTCCTTCCCAAAATTGGGACCAGGAGCGTCTGCGGGGTACGAGACAAAATGCTGGATTGACCTGAAGCACGTATGCTAATGCTTCCCATTGTACCCGCAGTGTGGGATTCTTTTCCAAAACTTTGCGCCTCCATATGGGATCAGCTTTTTTGAATTCTTCTTGAGTATACTTGAATGTATCATGGCTGAACTAGAGGTTGTTGTCCGGATCCTTATTCATCGTAGTCTTTATATATTGTCGTGTTTGTTCTTTAAGTAGTCCATATGGTACATTGAAAGGCTTCAAAATTTGATCCAAGTGTTTTGTTTCGATTTGGGCCTCCTTCATTACCTGGATTATCTGATCTTCGAATTCAGCAGTCAGTTGGGACACCAGTAGTGCCCTTTCTGGTCGGCTCAGTTCTACAATGTGTTATGTTCAATTTGGACTTCCTCTTCCTCCCTTAGTGGCGAATGATATAACGGGGGAGAGAGAGGACGTACCTCAGTCTTCTCAGTAGCCTTTGCAAATTTTAGAACTGCTGGTGTCCCTTGAATTGTCTTTTGCTCTAATTGCTCTTGTAGTTGCTTAATCATCTCATCTTTTTGCTTGATTTCTTCATTAGCATTAGCAATAGTATCCTTGTGTTTGAGAAGTTCTTTAGCAACAATATCCAGATGATATGTGTCTTCCTTACATTGCATGAGATAGCGATTTTCCGCCTTTTTCCATTTAGTCCTTAGGGCTGCGGTATCATCCATGTACCTCTTTTCCCATTCGGCAATGGTGGTCTGCTCCTGCTTGAGCTGATCTTCATACTTAGCTATCTTTTCTCCCAATTCTTTGATATCCTTTTCTGGTCTTCCCTGAACTTCTATGGGCTGATCACTTAGAAGAGCTATCATGAGCTCCTTATTTCGGTTCCTTAGGTTTTCTGCCTCTTCCATACATACCTTTATTTGTGATTCCAGTATTTTACTCCAGGCATGCATTCGTGCCTTCTCAGCCTTGCTAGCTTCATATTTCTTCGTTAATTCCTGGAGTTGTTCTTTCAATCCTTCATTTTCCGTTTCTAGAGTTTTGTACTATTTTTTGACCTCTTGGACTTCATTTTCTTTCTGTAAGATCTGCTCCTGTGCTATCTTTAACTCAGTAGAAAGATTCTTACCAATTTGTTGAAGTTCATGCTTGTCCTGCATCACTTGATCGTAGTCTTCATCAGCCTCAAGCATTAATTGTTGTGTATCCATTGCAGTTCTAATCATATCTTGCACTACGGGCTTGAGCTGAGCGATGTCAACATTTAACCATGTTCGTGGTATGCTTGGAGCTTCTCCGGTTTGCACATCTTTTCCTTGCTCTACATGGATGGTTTCGTTGTGGGGTTGTCTAATTTGTAATTGTATTTTTGGTTCTTTTCTTTCTTCATCTAAATCAATAACTTTTGTGGCGCTCCCTTGAAAAGTGACATCCATGGGGGAGGGTTCTGCCACAACCCTTATTGGTGTGAAGGGTTCTGCTTCTTCTATTGTCGCTTCTTGAGGCCCTTTCTTTGGTATCTTGATTGATACCTCTCTTGTAGGTGTTGTCTCCTTGATATGAATTGTGGAAGTCTCATTGATTTTAATCACATCCATCTTGTCTTGGTTTGAGGCCTTGCTTACGGTGTCCTGATCTGGATGGTCAGTTGTGGCATCCATCTTTGGGCCCTCTTCTTCATCATTATAGTTGACTATATTCAATTCTTCCCATTGGCCATCATCCTTTGATAAACTTTGAATATCCACATTTAATAACGATGTGTCAGGTTCTTCTTGTGCATCTGAAGATGAGCTTGAATTTTCCAACCCTAATTCCTTGTAGCGGTGTACTTTTGTGAGCTTCTTTTTGGCCTCAATGTCCTGTTGGGCCTGCTGATAATGGTGCCCTTGCACTGGTAAATTGACTTGCCCTTCTGTATATTGATGTGTATCTTCTAGAGCCTTAGTTAAATCTTCTTCTGTAATCAGCCTTTGCTCTTCAATCCTTGTCTTTGGAAGTACGTGCGCGCTTTTCATGGCTGGAACTTCTTCTTCCACTTGCTTTACTTCCCTTAATCTCTTTGTGCCTCTCATTCTGGGTTGAGAGCTAGTTTCTGTCTCTTCAACAATTTTGACTCCTCTTTTCTTTTTTGGTACTATCGCGACTTTGACATACTTAGCCATTGCAGTTGAGGATGGCATTTCTTGTAGGTGCTTTCTAATGCCTAAAGCATGGTAGATCAATATTGTCAAAGCTACACTGCCATTAAGGAACTTCTTGCTGTTCCATTGCTTCTTTGCTTCGAATAGCCTTTCCTATATGTAAGGAGTCAGATTAATTTTATTTCCAATCTGCTTGATGGCATGTGAGAGGAGTTGAACAATGATTTTCTAAGGGGCAGTGTATCGATGCATGTTTGGGAAGTAGAAGTGCTGATGAATGAGTCTGACTTCCTCTTCTATGTCGACTCTGTTAATGTCGGTGAACGTTCTGGTTTTTGCCCCTCGACTCTCTTCTTTCACTATCGTGTTTCCATCCTTTTCCCATCCAAAAGCTTCCTTAATCAAGTCATGTGTGAATTGAATAATTACCCATTCGCCTACTTTATCCATCACTCTGGCCTCGGGCACCAACGGATCATGTAGTGCTGGCTGTAATGTGTTCATGACTTGTGTGCACCTTTGAAAGTCAAACTTATAGATTGGCAATTCAAAATATTTTTGTATGCCCGCTTTCTTCATGATGTCTATTGTAGACGGGAGTTCATGCAACCAAAGGTTCTGTGAATTGATATTGTTTACCGATGAATCAGAATTCGACTTCCTTATCTGACTCTGAAATCTTGGGACATGATCGAAAATTGATGATCCGTATCCATTATTTTGATAGTCACCAGGAAGAGGTATTCCCCAGCCGATTGATCTTCTCTAAACCAATGTCCCTTTTCTTTGGTGATACTCTGGAGAGGAAATTCCAATACCTCCTCTTGAACTATTGCTTCAGAATCTTTAGAAGCCATCTGCACTTGTAAGGAAAAGTGCATTAGCTTCAATGGAAAGCATAGCAACTGTGTAGTGCATTGTAGTGATATGTTTTTGTTCTGTCACTCCGTTTCCCTTGGTTTGATAAGTGAGATCTCTTACCACATCTTTTTATTTCTTTTCCTGAAAGAAAACAAACATTAGTATAGCCGAAGCATTTATTTATGTACATAGTATGTCCATTCCTAAGGGAGTTGAAGCTATGATCTAATCCCCATTGGAGATTGTGCACCACTAACTTGTTCATGCACATTAAGTGCCGAATGCTTGGCCTTGTAATGTGGCCCTACTATGCATACTTTAGGTGCATTTGATACTGCATGAGTGCAATTGGAGTCCTTGTTGTTGTGGTGGTCCATTCCTTGCGGTTGCTTTGGCTTCCAAATCCACTTCGCGGTTATGTTGATAGGTCGTTTCCTTTCTTTGGTTCCTCGAGCTTCATGTGTTCTCTTTGTTTCCTCTAGTTTCCTAGTAATAGAGGTTCTACTCTTCATGTTTCTAGGACGAGTCTATTTGCCTTGTCATTCGAATGTTTTGATGTAATGTACCCTCCTGATTGTTTATCTCTTGCTTGGCTGTTTGTTTAACCTTCTTGGGAATCCATATCTACTGTCGTGCTTTCTGAGCTTCAATCAAAGGCTTAGGGAGCCATACTTGCAAGAGTATTTTTGTTTCAGATTTCTGTGATGCTGACTTGTTGTTCTCCTTTTTCTCCTTATGAGTTGGTGATGACGTCTCCACTTTCTGCACTTGATCTTTGCGTACCCATTTGAATTTGTTCTTCCCTTGATGCGAGTATCTGAAGGTTGTCTGCCACATGTATGAGAGACTCCATGAGAGTTGGTTTCCTTATTGTCTGGCTGTTTACCAACTGAATAGGGTGATTTCCCCTCTTCCCTGAACACATTAGGGTTTGAACTTTCTACTTCTTCTAGATTGGTTTCTGAGGTATTGGGACTGGGATCATGTTCCACTAGCTCTTCTTTGTGTTTTTCTGCACTCTCGATGGTTTTTGGTTGTAGTAAAGGCTTCTCTCCCAATAGACTAAAAATTTCCTTGTGCCCTATCTTGGCTAAAATATAGCCTTGAGCTAGGTTGATGCTTACTTCATTCTCAATGATCCAATCCTATCTTAGGATTAAATCTTCTATTAAATCTTCATGTCTGCACACTAATACTCGTTGTTCCATGGAAGAATTTCCTAGGTGGAGGGATACTATCGTTGCCCCAATGCATTGTATGATTTGACCTCCAACTCCTATCATCTGAGCTTTTGTGGGAGTCATAATCATTTGAAGATCTTTTATGACCGTATTACGTATGCAATTAAGTCCTGCTCCTGAGTCTACCAATGCATCTATCAATTTGTACTCTGTCTTGCCAATCCCTAGGTTTAGGTAAGGTCATGACCTGTAAGCACTAGTCGTGTCAAACGTATGGACTTGATAATTAGCCATAGGGATAGGCTCTTCTCCTTGGAGATATCGTTCATCTCTTTACCTAATCCATTCTTTCCTTTTCTTGATGCGTTCTAGGGCTTCTTGTCGTGCCTCCTCTCTAATCCGTTCTTCCTCTTTCTTCCTATTTTGAGCACCTACCAGACGTGCTAACATTTGATCCGTTAATGGCTCTATGAACCATTTCACTCTACATCCACGTATGTAGTTAGGAAGAATGTCTCCATCTAAAGTGGCTAGATTAACTTCTCCACTAGTAGAAATCCTATTTATGATCAGAGGTCCATATCCGTGTTTTTGTAACTTCTTGGCATGTTGCTTTAAGGTGTAAACCATGACTAGGTCTCCTTCTTTAAGCCCTTTGTCTTTTATACGTGCATCATAATATGCCTGTTGTCTTCTCTTGGCTGCATATATTCCTGCTATCGCTTGTAACCTAGTTTCATGCAGCTTCTCTATCTGGTCTAGTTGTTGGGATAATTCATGTCCGGTCCATTCATACTGTTGTGCTACTCTCAAAGTGGGGATTAAAAAATCAATTGGCAAAATTGCATTTTGCCCGTACACCAAATTGAAGGGAGTAGTTCCAATGGCAGTCTTGTATGCAACTCGGAAGGCCCAACTTGCATGATGCAATTGCTTGTCCCAGTCAGACCTCCCATTATTGACAATCTTTGTTAATACCCTGCATAATACCTTATTGGAACTTTCCGCTTGACCATTGGCTTGTGGATGGTATGGGGCTGATTTTTTATGGATCACTAAAAACTCATTCATTAGAGACTCTATCACTTCATTAATGAAGTGCGTTCCTCGGTCACTCACAATCTCAATTGGTAATCCGAAACGTGTGAATATATGCTCAAAAAGAACTTAGCCGTGGTTTGCGCATCATTCTTTCTAGTAGCCTTTGCTTCTACCCATTTTGTCAGGTAATCGGTGGCTACTATGATATATTCAGCATGTGATCCTCTAGCTGGTGGGTTGATGGGTCCTATGAAGTCAATACCCCATTTAGAGAATGCTCTCGCACAAACCATAGGTCTCAATGGCATGTCATCTCTCCGAATTGGGTATTTAGCCCTTTGGCATGTCTCGCAGCTTCGTACATATGTTTCAGCATCCATATGTAAAGTTGGCCACCACAAGCCCGCAAAGAGGATCATTTTTACGGTTCTCTCAGCCGAAAAGTGACCTCCTGCCACACCTGCATGTGCCACTTCTAATATGGGCAAATATTCTCCTTCATGCACATAGAGCCGTAATTGATTATCATTCCCTCTCCTAAACAATTGTCTTCCCATAAGTACATAATCCTTGCTCATCTCTTCTAGGGATCATTTCCTTGCCAAGCTAACTCCTTCCTCGTGTTCTCCTATCTTCAGGAAATTTACCTGGGTCTTGCTCCAATTGGGTGCTATTGTTGAGAAAGGTATGGATACATGATCTTCGGGGATTGTCTCTTGACAATATGCATAGTTACTTACGTAGTCATGGACATCCTTAGGCATGTCAGGCCACTATACTCCTAATCGCTTTAATTCCCTAATAGTCTCATGAGTTCCCTTGTGTGTCCCCCATTTGTTCACATGAGCTTGTTCAATCAGCTTCACTTGTTCATCCTCCTCAACACATCTCAGCAATACACCATTGGGCTCCTTATAGTACACACTTCCAGCAATAATGTGCAAATTTCTTGATTGGAGAATTTCCTTTTTACTATCCTTATTGATTGAGTGTTGTGGGCCATGGGTGAGTATCGGAATTAGTTTCTCTGCCCACTTTGGACAAACTTCTAGATTAAACAAATAAGTGTCTGGCAGATCATCGGGTACTCCACTGGGTGGTTCTCAGTGGGTTAACCTAGAAAGGTGATCTGCTCTTACATGCATGTTTCCCTTTTTCACTATCACTGCAAAGTCGAACTCCATCAATAGTAGGAACCATCTTGTTTCCAATCTTCCCGTGTTACAAGGCTTATTGACTAGGTACAATAGAGCCTGATGGTCTATGAAAAACTTGAATTTGTTGGCTAAGAGATAGTGTCTAAATTTTTTCACTGCATAGACCATTCCTAATCCTTCTCGCTCGGTAGTGGTATAATTTCTCTCCGCTTGGTTCAGTTGTCTACTCGCATAGGCAATTGGATGATCTAACTTCCCTTCATTGGCTGGTTGGGCTAAGATACATCCTATTGCATAATTAGAGGCATCAACATGAATATGAAAAGGCTTGTTCCAATTCCGTGTTTTCAGAATTGGAGTTGTGCTAAGTCTCTTCTTTAACTCATTGAACGCCTTCTCACATTCCTCTATCCAAGTGAATTGAGTTAAGAGACCATATAGGGGTTTGGCGATTATGGCATACATGTGGATAAATCGGCGGTAGTATCCACAATGTCCCATAAATGCTTGCACCTCCTTCGCATTCTTAGGTCTAGGGAGCTCTAAGATGACCTTAATCTTCTCCTCATCCATGGATACTCCATTCCTAGAGACTATGTGTCCTAGGATCTCCCCTTGTCTTACCACGAAGACACATTTGTCTGGGTTTAGGCAGACTCTATATTTTCGGCATTTATTAAATATCTTTTGCAACTCAGGAATGTGGTCCACCCTTTGATTTGAATATGTACATAGGTCATCTACATACACTTCCATGCTCTTTTTCAGGGATTCTTTGAAAACATGACACATAAATCGTTGGAAAGTAGCAGGCGCATTAGTGAGTCCAAAAGGCATCACTCGGAAAGCATAGACTCCCCATTTGATAGCGAATGCGGTCTTATGTTGATCCTCAGTAGCAATAGCTACTTGATTGTATCCAGAGAATCCATCTAAGAAGCTGTAAACTTCCTTTCCTGCGACTCTTTCCAATAGATGGTCCGTAATGGGCAATGGGTAGCTGTCACGTATGGTGGCTGCATTCACTTTTTTCAAGTTAATGCACACTCTCAGTTTTCCATTCTTCTTAGGCACAACTACTAATGGCGAGACCCACTCGGTGTGTTCTATTTCATATATGAATCCTGCAGCTAATCGCTTATCTATTTCTTCCTTAATTTTAGCAGCATAGATTTCATTGTATGTATAAGGGTGTTGTTTCGATGGTTTTGCATCTGCCGTCATTGGTATTCTATGAGAACAAATCGAGGGTTCCACGCCTTTGAGATCCTTATATGTCCATGCAAATACGTCTCGATATTCTCGGATCAGTTGTATGAGTTCTTCTTCCTCTTCAATTGATACATCTTTTCCTATGTATGTACATCTTTCTTCTCCATCTTCCACTGTTACGATAATTTTTTTTGTTTGTTCTTTGTTGCCGTACGCTTCTCCTTCGCGAGCATCTCTCTTAGGCATTTGGATGGCTATCTTTCGCTCTTCTACTTCGTATCTTTTACAATGCTCTGGAACCTCAAATAAGTCGGGATTCGGTCCAGTTTTACTCATTCTTCCCTCTTGCTCTTGTTCTAGGGGGGCAGCTTCTATTGCCAAGATTTTGGTCGGTTTTGGCTTCTCTTTGGTTCGAATGGTGTCTAGATAGCTTTCTTCTGAATCGAACTCTGGTTCCATTTCTATACTCTCGTATTCCTCTTTCCACTCTTTTTCCAAAATTTCTCCGGCTTCCACTTCTTGAAGTACAACCATATATAGATTTACATCATAGCCCTTTTCATCTATGCATTCGTTCATGGTTAGTACTTCCTCATTCACACATACATCCAAGGTTGCTAAGATTTCCATCCATCCATGTGGTTCAAAGGTTTCATCCGGAAAGATTTGAGGCATATACCTTGGGTCCTCTACAGGTCTGTAGTTAGGATGTCCTATTGGCCACGTCTGTCTTTTATTATCCTCTCTCTTGGCTTCTTTGCACATCCATAACTGGGCGTCCTCATGCATCCATGATTGATCGCTTGATCCAACACTATGAATGGATAGGTCATCTTCCTCCTTGTGTATGGGATTCCATTGTAGTGGAGGGACATCTGGATATGCAAATGTATGTAGATTTATCTTGGTAGTGTTTCCTTGGCGTTGTAGGTATAACGAATCTCTTCCCCAATCTTGCACTACCCGCATTTGTCTCATGAAAGGTCGTCCTAATATCATTTCATAGTTGTTAGCCTTTTCAAACTTACAGATGGCTAATGTGTGTTCAAATTCAACTCCACAGGTGGTTAATTTGATTCTTTTCAGTATTCCTAAGGGTTTCTCCACATGACCGTCTGCTTATTGGAGCTTCATGCATGTGGGTCGTAAGGCAGGCTTTCCCCATTTCTCCCAAATCTCCTTGGTGGCGATTCCTACCCCAGTCCCTGTGTCTAGGATTGCCTTGGTCATGTACCCATTGTATGTGACAGGTAGACACATGCTACCTTCGTCTCCTTCACTGAATTCTCCTACCTTATCAACTGGGATTTGTATCTTAGGTGAGTTTCCTTTTCCTTTTTTTTCTTCCTTCTCTTGTCCTAATTCCATTTGGCTCGCTAATTGCTTCCATAAATGCGGTTTAATTTGAAGTAATTCTTCCACGGTCAGTTTGCATTGTACTTTCGTCTTCTTAAGTTCCGTTAAATTGTGTGAACTCTTTTCTGAGTTTCCCTTTCCTTTTCCCTATACTGTGGGTGCTCGGATTATCATAGACTCCTTTTCGTATTCTCCCATGTAATTAGGTAAAGTTGAAATGCTCTGAGCTTCTTCTCTATTTCTATCTAGCCTTGACACCTCCTCATATACTTCCTCCATATTGGGATTGGGTTGATAAACATCCACATCTAATTCCTCAAAGGGATGCTTAATCACTCCATTCTTCTTCCATTCTTCTTCTCGGATTCTATTCCATAACTCTTTTGGCCAATCAGCTTCTAGGTCAGGTATTGTAGACATTGGTTCATCTTGGGTTCTTGTTCGCTCACGCTTGTCAACCAGCTCTCTAGGTTATTTACCCTTGGCTTTGACATATTCTTTGTATTGATCCTCTGCTATCCTCATTTCTGGAAGGGCTGGGATAGTCTTTTCTAGGGTTGCATGTGCTACCTCTATAAGTTGTCGACAGATTGCAAGCCTCTCTTTTTCTAGTTCTCCTTGTGGGTAAATCTTTTCATGCTGCTCTACCTTTGGTCCAGCCTTAATCCTAACTTGGTAAGCTTTTAACCACATGTCTAGGTCATCAGGTTTTGGGTCAGCTAAAATGGATCCTGGTTTTTTAGCTTCTCGGATAAGCAGTGGACTAGGCACTTCCTTCCAAATTTCTTGCTCTTTTTGTTCTTTCTTACTTCTGGTTTGTTTCTTATTGTCTTGAATTTTGTTTTTCATCCATTTATCTTTGAGCTTTTTTCTTCTTTCCTTCCATTTCTGCACTTTAGTGTTCTGGGTACTCTCACGTGGGTCCTCAGAATCTTCAACTATTTGAATTTTGGGACTTACCGTTCTATTGCCCTCTCGCTCCTGTTCTGGTTGTTTTCCTTTTAGTTCTTTCGTTTGAGCTCTTGTAATGGCCTTTAATGGTACTGTGTATTCTTTATCACTTCCGGGTGCTTCTATCATCTCAATTACATTAATTGGTGCACTGTCTTGGACTTTGGTTGGATTCTTAGGGCAATCTCTGAAAAGATGTTCCTTTCTGCAATCGTTGCAATATCCTTCCCAAGTCCTAGGGGGTGGTGGATTATATGGCGGAGGACATTCTCTAATAAAATGGTCTCCTCCACATCTATAGCAAGGTCCTCTCGGCATGGGTGGTTTAATGGGGGGTCTCACAGGTGGTTGTGCTTTAGGTGCGGTATACATCAACGTTGCTACCTCTGTTCCAAAAGCCTGATCATAACCTTCCATAGTAAGCCGAATCATAAGTTGATTCATGCTCTAACATGTTGGCTTCATAGGGATAATAATCTCCTGGGGGCAGCTCATATCCAGAGTTCGCTGATTCTACACTGGACATCGTTGAGGCTGGCACTATGGCTCTTTTCCTGGATATGTTACTTGCTCGTATGGTCTCGGTGCTCTTGCTGGTGTTGAATAGGGATTGTACCTAGGCATCTATCTGCCTGGCTCTCTAGGTGGATATCCGTATGGTCGATACTGAGGTGGTTGTAACGGTCGTGCATGTCTATTGAATGGGCAATTCTCTGTGGTGTGATTGGTGTATTTTTGCTACCAACTCTGCTAATTCCTCCACATTACTGGAGTTGGATGTAATAGTACTCCGAGAGTCTTCTGATTTAGTGGGGCTAGGTGTGCTCTTGAGATCCGCAGCTAGATTGTCTTCTAGGTCAATGCACTCTTGAAGACATTCACTAAGGGTTTGTAACCTTTCACATAAACTAGCGTTCTTAGGGTTCCATTCGTGAGTCCATCCAAAAATAATGAAATCATTTTTTGTTGAGTGGGCTTTTATGCTGTTGGACATCTATCAACATACTGATTGAATCTTCGGGTGGCTGTTTTCACTGTTTCATTAGGGTTCTGTTTAAAGCTATGGATTAAAGACGTCGAATTGTGTTTAATCCCTCTCTTAGTGAATTCCCCAATGAATTCCTGAAAAAATTGTTCCATGTTTCCAATTTGGTTTGGGTCTAAAGGCTGGAACCAAGTCAGAGCCGTTCCTGTGAGGGTGAGTCTGAAAGACTCATACTGCACGAAGAAGTCATCTACTTGTTCTACCCTTAGAACTTGTTTAGATTCTGCAATGTGATCATGGGGTTCTCCCAATCCGTCATAATCATTTCTTACACATTTGGCCACTTGAATAGGTCTCAGTCTTCTCATTGGTTCTGGCGGTCTAGGCATTACAGGGAAGGCAAGAACTATTGGTCTAACTGGGGGTATTCCAGGCTGCCCTCCTACTGGTGGTCGTAGTCTTATTGGTGGTCGGTATTGATTATCTACTCCATGGTGGGTCTGATTTTGCACTCCTGGAGTTGCAAATTGTACATGAGTATGGTTTGGAACACTCCGTTGGCTAGTTTGTCCTGACATGGTGTATTCTGCCTCTTGTTGAGTTCCAACGGGGTTCTGAGAAGTGGTTGCCTGCTCTCTCTGAGGGAATACGGGCAAACCCATGTATTTCAGTTGAGCCCTGTCTATGGCATCAACCAACCAATATCTTCTCCGATTTTTGTCTAAGTAGGTTATTCTAGTCTCGTCTTCTGGATCCTTTAGCTCATAAAATGTCATCGGGCTTTCTTCTCTTCCTTGGGCCGGTGAATCTGTTTGCAGCAACAAGTCCAAACCATGGATCAAATATACTTCCAACAGGTAGTCGTCTTGAGGTATCAAGTCTCCTCTCAAGACTCGTGTCACTTGGGACCTACCTCTAGGGGTTGTCACTAATTCCTCAGAGTTTGGTCTCCCTGAGTTTTCTTGTCCCTATAAATCTCCCCTTTCATTGATCAAATCGGGAAATTCGTTCACTATGTAGATATGACCTATCTTGTCCATGTATGCTCCTCCTTCATACTTAACAGCCGGTCTGGGCAAAATTGTTGCCTCCATTGCAGTCACCATTCTAGCCACAGATCGGTTTAAGCCATCCAGGTAGATGGGAATCTCCTAGGCATTAGTAGAAACGTATTGTAAGGAGGTACGGTACTCTCCTTCCACAGCGGTCATGAAGTTTCTACCCGGAGCGGGGCCCTGCATGTCTTCTGAGGCCATGGGTGTCTCCTCCTCTGAATCACTAGAGGTGTCCGAATAGACTGAGCGGTGAATGACCTGAGTGGCACTTCCTACAGAAGATATAACACTTCTTCAGCTACTTAGCACTCTCCCTGACCTCAAGTTCATTCACCCTCCTGAGGCTCTCTAGGTCTCTATAACTCTCCCTTAGTATCTCCTCCAATGTCTCAAGTTTGCCCTTCAAAAATGCTTCAAAAGCTCTGGACGATACCACTCTAGGCGATACTGTTCTGGGCGATACTACCCTGGGCGATACCAAACTGGCCGCGATACGATACCTGAGAACTAGGTGAGACGATACCACAGCAACAGGCGATATGATACCACTATTGATAATGATACGATACTGGCTACCCTGACGATACGATACTCGACGACTAGATGATACGATATCAGGCCTAGTCATGATACGATACCTATGAGTTCAATGATACGATACCAGGAACTTCCCATGATAGGATACTGCAAAGTTGGACGATAGGATACTGAAGACCCAGACAATACGATACCACTTTTTGGACGATACGATACCAAAAAGGGCACGATACGATACTGGATCTTGGCCCGATACGATACTACAACAAGTGACGATACCAGAAAGGGCACGATACCAGAAAGGGTCCGATACGATACCAGCAGTTAGGCGATACGATACCACCGAACGGCATGATACGATACCAAATGCTACGACTATACGATACCAGAGTGGGGCACGATACGATACCGGCAGTTAGGCGATACGATACCACCGAACCGCACGATACGATACCAGTATGGTACCGTGATACTAAACTGGACTTGAGACAATACGATACTCAAAAGTGGACCACGATACAATACCACTTTGGTAAAGTGAGAATGCGATACCAACCCGGCGATACGATATCACGAGTGATATCGCGATACCAAGGCTGGTAACCAACAATCCGATACTTGGGCGAGTATCGCGATACAAGGGAATTTTTGGTATTGCGATACCAAAAACTCAACCGACCGCGATACTCAAGCCAAAATACCTCAAAAATCAAAAACTTTTGTTGCCCCTTACTCTTCTCTCACCCCTCTTCACTCCTAGCTTACTGTCTCACTCCAAGAAGAACAAAAAACACTTTGTCCCTCCCCGCGATACCTGTAATGCAACTAATCACATTTTTGTGCACTTTTGAAAATGTTTTTGTCAATTAAATCTTAGGGAGTCTTACCTCAGTGAGGTCTTGCTTGCACCTTGAGCTCAATACCTAGCTTTGATGGCCTATAACACACGATACCACACTCGCAATACCGATCGCTGCTCGCACACGATACTGCGTTTCTCACAAGTGAGAAATGACTAAAATCTTTTGGTTTTTATACTTTTTTGAAGACTGAACCTGAACTACACTAATTTTGGCAAATTTTTTGGGATTTTTTGGTGATCATGACTTACTCCTACTTCTCTCCTATTCTCCTCTTCTCCTAACCTAACCCTAACTCTTCCTTCTCTCCCTTCCTGCTAACTCTAAACCTAAAAACGCATTACACACACCTCCAGGATGTGAAGTAACAAGTGCTGAAGTGGTTGACTACTTGCCACTGAACGAGTTCACTTCTACAAGTACGATTTCATCACACTTGATCTATAACCATCACGAAGGCACCTTGGCTGAGTGTTCCCCGGCAACGGCACCAAAAACGTGTGTACCTGAGTCAAGAAGACAAGGACTTGTGTCAATGAGACTAAACCCCAATTGCCACACAAGTGCGTATAGTGGGAAAATTGACACACGCTTATTTGTCAATCCCATCAAACGACCTAACCAAGTGTATGAGGACATGTGCACACATGATGGAGAATGAAGTGGTTCAACTGATATGTATGAGAAAAGACTAATCCACCTCTCTAACTCACTGAATTACTGGAAGTGTCTGCCGGTATACCACTTACAGCAGTTTTCAGTAAATCGAGGGTTTCTCCCAGCTCCGAACTCTGAATATAGTCAATAGGGTACTCATTTTGAAGTTCTCGACGAGACGCATCTATTGGAAGTGGGTTCACTCGATTTTGACAACTGTACTTTTAATTATGACCAAAATAGTGAATGGCACGAAGCACCCATACTCACTCCACACCTTCTACAAGCTCACACACACACTACAGTAGTTCAAAAACAGTGGGGAGGGATAGACAATAGTCCTACACACACATTCCAAGCCTTACACACACATAGAAGATCAAAGAGAAGATGGAAATCTACAGGAAAGAGGC
The DNA here is from genome assembly GCA_020310875.1 of Ceratopteris richardii. Classification (NCBI taxonomy): domain Eukaryota; kingdom Viridiplantae; phylum Streptophyta; class Polypodiopsida; order Polypodiales; family Pteridaceae; genus Ceratopteris; species Ceratopteris richardii. The sequence goes on from CM035424.1 coordinate 65,168,427, forward strand.
AAATTCGAAATTCAGGAGCTCTCCTTCTTTACAATGGCAAAAAGTCTCTACAAAGAGTCACAAAGTGACTTATATACATGTGCACTAAATTTGGTCTTTTCACACAAGAGACCGGCACTTTATTCCTAAAAAGTGAATTTCCTACTAATTTACAAGGGATATTTTACAATAAGTTGGGATTATGAAACTAGAGGACTCCTCTAGTGCATTTACATGGCTTGAGGGAATTTCCTAAGACTTTGAAGAAGAAAAATTATGCCCATTAATTTGAAAATTTTGGGGCTCTTCTTTTGTGCTTCTTTGCTCTGCAACAACTGTGTTTGGCAGCCCAAAGCTTGTAATAAACCCCCCAACCCCCATTTGTAAATTCATCTCCACCTACTAACTACATCATTCTTACACTACATCTTTTCACTTAGCTCATAGGACTACTTGTTCACTAACCACACACACAATCATCGAGCACTCACTGACCTACTAACCCATCACTAACCTCATGTTAATGTTGTAAGGGGGCAAAAATTGTTCTATCTTGTCCATTACAATGTTAATGCATGATTCTATAGTCTCACAGAACCAGCAACAAGAAGTAACATGGCAGAAGCAGGAGGTACCAATTCCCAGGCCGGGTCCAGCGCCTAGATAGTGGACATTGAAACCCTCCTCCTCGAACCACAACTCACCGAGAGGCCTCAAGAACTTAGAGTTGTGCATGTACTTCCCATTCAGGACCCTCCACAGGGACACACTTCTCAAGTGGGGAAACACGCACATTGGTTCAGTGATGTCGCAGGACCATTGGGAGAAGGCACCTACTTTTGGGAGGAAAAAATTGAGTTTAATGGTAAATGGGGTAGATACCATTTCTTCACCCATGAATTCGAGAAGTACCAAAATACAGAAGTCATGCGATCTGCATGGATCAAAGCAAGATTGGATAGCTACTTCCGGGCACTCCTACCTAAGCCAGACTTCTTGCGTTGCTCCTATTTGATCAGTACCATCACCCCTAGCAGAGCCAAGGGAGGCAATAGCACCTTTGTGCTTCCCTCATTGATGCCTGGCCATGAACTAAAGAGATTCAAGCTTACCCTCAACCTAGTACTGGAAGCCCTGAACATGCAAGGTATGCATATCCCCACTGAAAAAGAAACAATGATTCCTAGAAGAATGAAGCACAAGGATCTCAACAAACTAAAGGATATGGTAGCTATGACACCAACCATCACCCTCCACCTACGAACGATCATGCAACACTTCACCTTCCCCGCCCAAGAACGGTTCACTATGCCACCAAAAAGAATCTGGTTCAGCTTGTACTTCACGGAGACAGAGGATCTCACAATCAATTTACCACACTGGATCATAGATAAAATCCACCTAGCACATCAACGCTAGAATAAGAAACATAAGAATATGCTTCATGGATGTTGTGCGCTGACGAGAATCATTTACAGGTGCTTAGCTTATGACGTGCCTATTCAAAGAGCACTAGTGTGGTCCAGAGCTCAGGAGTTCCAGAGACGACTATCAACAATGGATCCTCCATCTAAGAAAATGAGAGGCTATGTCCAATTACTGTGTGCCCAAGCAAGGGGAGCCACCACCATACCAGAGGTAACCCCTCCACAAACGCGACGTGTCCGACCGTTTACAATTCGCTTACCCAAACAGAGTGCAGAAGGACCAAATCTAGTTTTCCCTCCGATCCCCTTTGACTTGGAGTTTCCACAGGGCTACACCCTTGATGATCTCACTGATGAAGAAATCGCTAGGATGATCAATGAATCTAACCTCGAGACAGAAGCAGAGCAGACCCAAGAACCACAACCTACTACAACAACTTCAGCCTCGACCCAACCAGAAGTAGTAGAGGTAGAGGAAGATGAAGAAGAGACTGAAGAGGAAGCAGACAAGGAACATGATCAAGAATACGAAGAAACTTCAGAACTAGCGAGTGCCCCAGCCTATTCGACACAAATAAAAAGATTGTATGAAACCATGAAGCGAGTCCAGGAACATCACAAACTGTCGATCGAAACAGGAAAGTTGCTAATGAGCCAAATGTTAGGAGAGGAAGGCGTTGATGAACAATTCATTGAGTCCATGAACCTGCACGCAGATGCCCTGGGCTTGGATGAAGCCATTCATTCAGCTATGGCTTATATTCATCACTTTGAGAAACGGGTGCCTACTCGTCCCATGCGCTCCTGTAAGCAGCTTCACATGGATGTATCGGCACCAGGAGACACTACACAGACAGAGGAACACCACAAGGCACAACCCTCACCACCTCTCACTACACACTTCACTTCACCACACGGCACTACCACCCCAACTTCAACGCTCACCACATATGTTTTGGGGATTCCTATCTCGCCAAGCACCCAATTTGGAGGGATCACAATGCCCACATTTACAACAATATTTACGAACATCACATCCACCCCACCCACGGTCCCCATCTACACATTCACACACACTTTTGACACCATGGAAACATCACCAGCCACAGCACCACTCCCTACCCCCTCTCTACCACCATCTCCCATACCCCCTCCACCCACATCACCTCTCGTGTCCACTTCATTCACTATCCCTTTCCCCCTCCTCATTCCCCCTGCATCCTCCACCTTCCCTGCATTCATAAATGTAAATAACAGGTTTTCTACATTACATCAGTGTGTACATCAGTTGCAGATAGAATACCAAACCTTGGAAGATCGACATCGCCAAATAACTACAGATCATCAGCAACTACAGAAGAGGCTTGCAGCTTTGGAAGCAGAAAATACTAACCTAAATCAATGCTACACTATGCTCGAGTACGCTCACCAAACCCTTTTGGAAGATCCCCAGCCATCTGATTCCAATGTAGTTAAAAAACTAACAGCTCTACTAGAACTTTATCAGTCAGAACATGTTAAAAGCCGTCGCAACCTGACCTTACTCAGAAAGCACATGGTCATGGCCCTCGAAGAGAACAAGCGCTTGCAAAGGCAGAACGAAGAAAATTTAGAGGCAACCATGGAGGGTTCCCCCAAGAGATCGACCCCAAAAGATTCAAAGTTATTCCATTCGAGACTATGAAGACAATTCTCGAAAGCTATGCAGATCTACTCGAAGCGCATGATGAGTTGGGCAAAGAACGAGATACTCTCCATCAACAGCTAACGATGCAGGAAGCCCAACCCAAGATCACCGATTCTACCACCACTACAGGAGAGGTAAATGCACTGAGAGAACAAGTCACGGAGTTGCAAAGCAAGCTACTCCAATATGAAAGACAACCCTCCCCAATCATCAAGCCAGAACCAGAAGAATTGGTACCCATAGAAGTGGGTGGCCATATGTTCCTATGACAATGCCGGGTGGCCAACAAACCTCTGAGAGATTGGACACACTAGAGGTAGAAAATGAGAAATGGCAATTAGCACAGACAGACCAGAAGGAGGGTCGAATGTTGCATATTTAGAAAGGCCTGAAGGACCCTATAGGACTCAATTGGAGTTTCTTCGAACCAACCGCTTAGGTGCCCGCATCTATGAGGATGGTTTGAAAAGACAAGTAGTGCAAATGCACAATCCCGATCAACCCATTGGATTGGAACGTCCAGTGGTGAAATTTGAGAGACGCGTACATAGACAAGGAAGGAACGATGTATATCTTAAGTACGCAGCCAAACAATACCAATGAGTTTGGCGTAATTCAGTGGGAAACAGAAGAAAAATCCCAAGGAAAAGAACCAGTAGGAGAAGAACCTAGAACACCTAGAGGGAAATCTGTACTGACACGAGTACTAGTTCCAGAATGGATCCCTCAGGACAACAGAAGCATAGAGTTGTTTGTAAATAAAGAAACTGACAAAGCATTTTGGAGATACAGAACAGAACAACCTAGTGAGGTAGGCTCCATTATAATCTACGAGTTCAAGGACCCGGATACACCTGGAAAGGTTTTATACCTGGATGAGACTTCAGAAAGAGTCTTTGTGGTGCCAGACCACGCTAGAAATACCTACACATGGAGAGGCGAACTAGTATTCCCTCCATCATGAGCAAACGTAAACGCGAGCCACCAGGGGCAGGAACATCCTCAGCCCATGGCATGCAAAGAGAGAAGAACAAAGAGAGACCGGAAGTAAGCTTCAATCATTCCATAGGGAGAGATAGAACCACTGTAGACACCGATAGAGTGGAAAGACAAAGAATGGAAGGTGGTAGAGATGATTTTCCTCTACCTAGACCACATGAACACGCAAGAATATTAAGACCCACTCAGTTAGTAAAATCCATGAAAAATTATTTTGATGGGACAGGATCCCTATGACCATGTCGCAGAATTTAAGCAAGTGTTAAGGGCAGAACAGGTTGAAGACATGTTCACGCAATACAATGCATTTGGACTAACGTTAAAGAACACCGCTTTAACTTGGTTCCAACCATTGCAACAAAGGCAATTTAGAGACATCCATCACTTTTTAGAGTCATTCATCACTGAATTCTCTAAAAGTGGGATCAAACATGACACGTCTTCATTGATTCATAGTTTCAAACAGACTCCTTAGGAAACAGTTAGACTGGCAGGACGTAGGTTTAGACAATATGTTGAAAGATGGCCAATGCAAGAGTTACCCTCACAGGCCAGGAGTTTCTAGTAAACAGATGCCCAAGTTAACAACTAACGTATATTGTTACACCTGTGGTGGAAATCATTTGGCAAACGTGTGTCCCAATGCGACACAACCGCAAGCCAACCCTAGTGGCCAATACTGTACTATTGAGAGAATATACACAAATCACACAGCTCAAGACTGCCCATACAACAAACAGGCAGTGAGACAGAACTATCTGCAAGCATACGCACAGCCAGGTAGGTATCAAGGCCAATACAATGCTCAGCCTTATTACTATAGACCTCCTCAGAACTACCCTTATCAGGCGCAACAGAGACCTCAACCAGTCTTAGCTCAGCAGCCACCCCCACCAGCGAATGTCATCTCAGTCAAATATGCTGCTGCAGAAGAGAACCTAAGTAGGGCCTTAGTGCCTTCTTCACCTTTGATCACAGAGAGTGACCCGAACTCAAACAGTTTTGACTCAACTCATATAGATAGTCCACCCGCTTATCACACGGAGTCACCAGAACACGTGGAGACATATCATTATGATAGTCCACCAGTGGAACCTAGTTGGGAGCCCGACTATGCTAATGTGATGTACACAAATCCAAACCCACGGCCCCAATTGAGACAGCAAAGACCACAGGGCCCTAGAGGACCATGCTTTAGGTGCCAAGGAGATCATTTCATAAAGGATTGTCCACATCCCCCGATAGCAGGGCAATCACAGTACTATAACATCCAAGGCTTTTGCGCCGATTGTGGCAAAGAGCACATAATCAAAGATTGTCCTAAGAACCCAGTTAACGCTTCAAATGTGACACCAATCAACGTGATAGGTATTGTGCACAACGCAGATGGATCCTACCCTACATACATGCCTATCCAAGCTATAACAAGAGCCCAGGCGCTCTTACAGAACCAACAGCTTAATCAGGAGAAAGTAGCCGGAAGTAGTGAAGTTGCAGAATCTAGCAGTAAAAAGGCGAAATCTTGGAAAGATTCTAGAGAATAAATTTTGAGAAAATGGAGTAAAAAGATAACTGAGTTGGAAGGAAGTTTAAAAGAGTCAAGAGCCAAAATCCTAGAGTTGACTTCACAAGAATTGAATCAAGAAAATCTAGCTCAAAAATCAGGATCAGTTTTAGCGGAACCCATACCAGAAAACCTAGACATGATGTTTCGTGCATATCAAGCTAGGATAAAAGAAGGACCTCAAGTAGCGGAAATGAGTAAAAACTACCCTCGAGCAGACTTAGAAATTGAGAGGACTAAACTTTGTATGAAGATGGTAGAATTAGCACAAGCTTTGTTCGAAGCCTCTAGATATCTTAATTGGAATAACATGGCAAAACCTGAACTACACTTTCAAGGACTAATGGAGAGGTTAGAATACTTGATAGAAAGCAAAGAGAAAAAGGATCAGCATAGGAATCTTAGTGTCCCAGAGACACAGGAAAGGAATGCACCATCCCTATCTCAAGTGCCAAACACAAAAGGGGAAGACAACCTGTCTTCTATACATAGATATTCACATGAATTTTTGAGAGAAATCCAAGAAGAGAAGTGGAGAAAAGAACAAGGAACCCATCCTCCTATTCAAGAAATAGAAGACTTGCAGGAACAATTTCCCCAAGATATCCCCTCTATTTACGATGATGTAGAGGAAGAGCAACTGAGTGAACACACAGGTTTTGAATCCAATTCTTTGCATGAATTACCTCAGTTCATAGGACCTTGGGAAGCAAAGTCTATTAGTATGAGAGCACCCACGATAATAGTGAGGAATGAAGAATCAGTAATCCCTAGAAACACGGAAGTGATCAAGAACACTAAAGTACAGTGTAATCTCACTCTAGAGGAGTTGTTAAAGGTTAAACTAGAATTGTGGAAACATGTAGCAAATTAATTCCTTGAGCTTGCTACAACTTCCTCTCAAATAGGATCACATAAGAAGGTACCAGAGATACCCGTAGAAAATATCGGAGATGTAAGTGAAGGAGAGGAAGGTAACACTTATCTTCCAATAACCCATCAGGGCTACACCACGAAAGCCATCTTAGATTCCGGAGCCGGAGTAGCCATCGCTACCACCGCTTTATGGAAACGTTGGGGTAAGCCAGCACTCAGACCTACCAGGATGAAGCTACAAATGGCTGATGGACACATAGAAAAACCATTAGGCTTACTAGAAGGCATATCTCTCACCACTTGTGGTATGGAGTTTGAGCATACCTTTGTCATTTGTGATTTTAGTAAAAATCATGCTTATGAGATGATATTGGGACGACCATTCATGCGTCAATTGCAAATTGTACAAGATTGGGGAATTAATTCTTTGTACTTGCAACATTTAGGAGTGACTACCAAAGTCAATCTTAAAGAGTATTCAAATCGAGATGTACCCCCAATACAATGGAATACCATCCATAAGACACCAGTAGAAACAGAATCAGTACACTCATTAGAGTCAAACCCCTCATGGTTGCACGAGGACACCCACTTATGGATGTGTAAAGTAGCAAAACAAGAAGAAGAACGGTTAGAAGCCAGGACCTTAGGTGCAGAACAACATCCAAGAACCCTTCAAGATCCTGCTTATGCATCGGTAGTATTTCCAGACGAAGAATTCGATCCCCATGGTTGGGCAGAAATCCTAGCAACCATGGACGTAGCCATCAATGAAGAAGAATGGACACCCCACTGTGACAAGGATGGCTATGACATTTCAGGTTTCAAGATAGAGCCAATCATATGCGATTCAGTTTTAGAAGAGTGTGAACCTAACACTGATGCATTTGAGGATGCAAGTGACTTCGATTTAGAATCAATTATTATGGACTCACCCTTTGCATCAGAAGAAGATATTTCTATGAAGTAGAAACTCATCCTCAGACACACGAAGAAATTACGAATGAGGTGAGATTAGCCACTCAGGTGACTAGCAAGAGTGAAGGCAAGAAAAGAAAGAATAAAGAAACCATGTCAAAAAAAGAAGAACCTTTGTTTGAGGTTCTCGAGAACTTCAAAAAGTATGAAATAGAAGATAGAAGAATCATGGTACGAATGCCTAACAGAAAAGTTGAAGTGGGAGAAGTATATGATAACCCAGAGAAAACCAAGAAAATCATAGTAGTCATAGAAGGAGAAGAAGAAAAGTGTACATACATAGGGCATGATTTGACGAAGGAAGAAGAAGAAGAATTAGTTGCCCTATTGCACGAATATAGAGATGTGTTTGCTTGGAGTTACAAAGATTTGAAAGGAGTAGATCCAGATATATGTTCTCATAGAATCCCTATGACTCCAGATGCAAAACCGACAAAACAGAAACCGTACACGTACAATGATAACTACGCTGCAAGGATTAAAGAGGAGATAGATCGCTTGATAGAAGCAGGATTCATTTACGAAATTGAGCATACCGAATGGGTATCCCCCATTGTGGTAGTGCCCAAGAAAAATGGAAAATTGCGTGTGTGTATTAACCTTAAAAAAGTTAATGCCGCCACGATTAGAGACAGTTATCCTCTTCCTATCACAGAACATTTATTGGAAAGAGTTGCGGGCAAGGAAGTTTACAGCTTTCTTGATGGATTCTCAGGCTATAATCAAGTAGCCATTGCTCCAGAAGATCAACACAAGACGGCTTTTGCCACAGAATGGGGCATATTTGCATTTCGTGTAATGCCATTTGGCTTAACAAATGCACCCGCCACTTTCCTACGACTCATGTGTCATGTTTTCAAGGAATTCTTACGCAAGAACTTGGAAGTTTATGTCGATGACTTATGTGCACATTCAAATGTAATACAGACACATATCCCTGAGTTAAGACAAATATTTGACAAATGTCGAGAATATCAGGTTTGTTTGAACCCAGAAAAATGCGTTTTCATGGTCAGACAAGGCAAAATTTTAGGACACATTGTGTCAAAGAATGGAATCTCTACGGATGAAGAAAAGGTGAAAGTAATTGCAGAATTACCTAGACTAACTAATGTGAAAGAGGTACAGGCATTTATGGGCCATTGTGGTTATTATAGACTATTCATACACATGTATGCAATCATAGCCAAGCCATTGTACTCTGTTTTGACTCATTTTGAATGGACAGATGAATGTGAGAATTCATTCAACGAACTTAAACGACGTTTGTGCTCAGCACCTATATTGACAACCCCGGATTGGAGTAAGCCATTCCATGTGCATGTGGATGCATCCAATTACGCCATAGGATGTGTGTTAGCACAACCCACGAGTGAAGGTAACATAGATCTCCCCATAGCTTACGCGAGCAGATAGTTGAACGCAGCAGAAAGAAATTACACCACGACGGAACGAGAAGGATTAGGGATGATCTATGCGGTAAAGAAATTCAGACATTATTTGTTGGCGAACAAGTTCAAGTTCTTTACAGATCATCAAGCCCTATTGTACTTAGTCAACAAACCATGTAACACAGGACGATTAATACATTGGTTTCTATTACTCATGGAGTATGATTTTGAAGTAGTAGTCAGGAAAGGAAAGACACATCTTAGAGCTGACCACCTTTCAAGATTAACCTCAGGAGAAGCTCCTCAAGGAGTAGTGGATGATTTACCAGATGCATATTTGTTTAACCTTGAGATAGCACCAGAATGGGCTAAGCTTATAGTCCCTATTCTCACGTATGGACCCAAGAATCCTAGGATAAGGATCAAAGAAGGAGAGATTACCAAATCTCAAAGATATCACATAATAGCAGGAAGTATATATAAACAGGATAATCAAAAGATTCTTGCTTGTTGTGTAGATGAATTAGAACATGCGAATTGGTTGCAATTAGCACACATAGGTGCATTAAAGCAACATCACTTAAAACATCGTACATTGCAGACTCTGCATAGACTAGGAGTATACTGGCCTACGATGGAAGCAAATGTCTACAAGTTGTGTAAAGAATGCCATGTTTGTTGTGAAAGACCACCACTAGAACATGCTACATTATATCACGTGTCTCTCACACCAGACTGGAGTGAGCCTTTAGTGACATACTTGAGGACGAACACATTCCCTCAAGGAATGACTTTAGCACGACAACACAGTCTAGAGCAGGAAGCTCAAGACTATTCACTTATTGGCGATAATCTATACAAACGAGGACGAGATGGATACCTAAGACAATGTATTCATGAAAGCGATTATCTGAGCATACTAGAGACTGCACACCAAGGTGTTGCAGGAGGTCACTTTGGACCAGATAGGATAATCAAAGCCATCCTCTTTGCAGGATTATGGTGGCCCACTCTTCACATGGATGCACATACCTATGTAAAGAGATGTGATGTGTGCCAAAGAACTCAATTTCCTACTCGCAAAGATGAAATGCCATTGAAACCCACGATGGGCGGACGTGTGTTTTCCAAGTGAGGTATAGACTTTGTAGGACCCATTAACCCCCCTGCAAAAGGTACACATGCGGAATACATTATTGTTGCCACAGATTATCTCACCAAATGGGTAGAGGCAAAAGCCACGAAAAAGAATGATGCACACACGACTGCAAAATTCTTATTTGAAAATGTCTTTACGAGATATGGCTTGCCTATAGAGTTAGTGAGCGATCGAGGAACTCACTTTCTAAACCAAGCCATTGAATATTTGTTACAAGATTTTATGGTGATTCACAAGAAATCCGCACCATATCATCCTCAAGCCAATGGTCAGGCTGAAAGCACTAACAAGATCCTTTGTAATGTACTGACGAAACTCGTGAACAACAAACGTTCAGATTGGGACAAACAGTTACACCACGCTGTTTGGGCATATCGAGTGGCCTACAAGACCATACTCAATGCAACTCCCTTTCATATGGTTTTTGGTCAGAATGATGTGCTTCCTTTGGACTTCTCGATACCGACCCTTAAGGTTGCACAAGTGTTGGTGCAGACCAATCACCAATTGAAGACTTGGAAGATTAAAGGATGAAGGAAGAATCAATTCTTGAAGTTTGGAAGAAGATTGCATTCAGAGGACAAGAGAAGTGTACACATATGTACATTAGTATAGTCATAGCTGACTTAGATTTTTTGTTTAGTCAGAACCTTGTACAAATTTATCTATAAATACTTTGAGAAAAGTCGGGGCAAGTATGAGAGCATATGTGACAATAGTTAGAAGTCAAGAATGAGGAAGTTAGATGTCATGAGATAGAGAAAAAGTTAGTTGAGTTTTCTCTCATCACTCAACTGTAAATTTTTCTGAGTAATCGAAAATCTTGCGCCCGATGTTTCTGCGTGTTCTCCTTCTACAGTAGATCAATTGTGAAATGCTTTTGTACAAGTCTAAGTCTAGAGTTGCTTGACCTCTGTACAAAGTTTTAGCTTCCAATTGCAATCAGGTTTAGAGAATTAAGGTTAGGAACATTCATATGTGAAGTGTGTTCACAGGTTCCTAAAACAGGCGCAGATTTCGAAGTTAATGATTTGATCATTTCTCCCAGCACAGTTTAAAGTTTTGCATGAGTAAGGGCTTAATCTTTAAGTTGGAAGATAAGCTACTCATGGCTAGAAGCATTTGCTTAAACGGGTTCTATTAAAAGAGAACCAAGTCTTAAAAGTTACAGGTGTAAAATCGACTGTTCTGAATGACAGTTTCAGACATAGGTAACTTGTGAAGTTGATTTCTCAAGTTATACTAAAGCTTTTGAAGTAATTCAACTTGGAGGAGTTGCGCAAACTCTAGGAGATACTTCGTACAAAATTTCATCAAAAACTTTACATGTTTGATAGGTCAATGTGAAGAAATAGTGCAGCAGACTTTTCTGTGTTTCATCTTTTTCACAGATTTGTCAATCTTTTGATATTTAGTAATTGATCCTCTAAATTAGTGGGAGTTTTGACTTACTCTTGGTATAGAGGTGCTCTAATCACAAGAGTAGGTTGTTCTTTTGGAGATTAACACTCTCCATCAGTGGTATCAGAGCAGGAGACATCAAATCAAGGAAAGGAGGATCCCGATTGCTGCAGATTCAAGAAATTCAACACTTGAAGGACTAAGAAGTGAAAGCTTGGAGTCAAAGCCTGAGGAGAAGACTATTCGACATCAAGAAAGGCAAAAGGAGTCTAATTCGAAGTAAAGGTACATACATTGTTTGTAAAGCCTGAAGATTTCAATACACAGGTGGACACAAGATGGGAGATTCTCTACAGATAGAGAAATTGGATAGGGAAAACTATCCTGCATGGTCAATGAGGATGGAAGCTCATCTTATGAGCAAAGATTTAATTGGTTATATCACAGGAGAAGAAGAGAAGCCACAGTTCAGAGATCCTAGTGTTCCAACTAGGGAAGAGTTAGCAGAATTGAAAAATTGGATGAAGAAAGATGCACAAGCTAGGAGCATTATCTATATGGGAGTCAATGATTACTTGTTACCTCATATTCGAGGTCTTGAAAGTGCAACTGACATATGGAATGCTTTGGAGGAGCATTTCCAGAATACTACAAAGTCAAGGAAGGCATCCTTATGGGCAGAGTTTACTACCTTCAAGAAGAAGGCTTCTCAATCCATCTCAGACTATGTGACAAGGATGAAAGATATTGCAGATGCTTTAGGAGCTGTTGATGAAGACATTGAGGAGGATAAATTGGTAAGGCAAATCCTTACAGGTTTGAGAGGTGATGACAAATGGAAGCCATTCATTTTGTCTACAGAGTTATCACTTGACCATTTCACTCCTGATTTAAATCAATTGTTAGGTCATATGCTAACATTTGAGCAGGATGTTAAAGGAGATGGTGACAAGAGTGCAGGTCATGCAATGTACTCAAAGGACAAGAAGAAGAATAGCAAAGGAAAGCAACAAATAAATGAAGATGAAGGAACAACTACTCAAGCCAACTTCCTAAGAGGAAGAGGAGGTGGCAAAGGTAGAGGAAGAGGCAGGAACAACAAAGATGGAGGCAAAGCTTGCTGGATTTGTGGTAAGACAAATCACTTAGCTAATGATTGTTGGCATAATAATCAGAATAATGGTGGATACAATCAAAATTATAATTCAAGAGGAAGAGGTGGCAGAAATCAAAGAGGTAATTTCAGAGGTAGAGGTGGAAGGAATTACTTTGGAAGAAATGCAGGTAGAGGATTCCAAAGTCAACAATATAACAACACCTACTACAATTATGCTTCAGATCAAAAGGAGGATTCAACATTGATAATGAATGCAACTTGTGAAAGGCAGAGTGAAGATCAAAGAGTTTTCTACATTGACTCAGGGTGTAGCAATCACCTGAGTGGTAATATATCCTTGATGACTAACTTGGAGAATAATGTTTTTAATCATGTTGTTCAGACAGGTGACAACACAAAACACAATGTAAAGTCAATTGGAACAGTGAAGGCCAAGGATGGAAGCACCTTATTGAGTAAGGTCTTGTATGTTCCTACAATCCCTAAGAATTTGATAAGTCTAGGACAAATTGTTGAAAAGGGATATGAAGTAAGATTCACTAATGATGGAGTATATGTGGAAGACCCTAGCCAAGGGTATAAACAGATTGTTTCAGGAAAAAAGGAAGGAAGATTATTTACATTGAAGATTCAAGGTAATATTGGTCATGCTATGTTCACATATGGAGGACATAAGATCTCTGAGTTAGATCTTTGGCACAAGAGGCTTGGACATTTCAATGAAAGAGGTATTAAAGATATGGTTAACAATGGTTCAGTGCTTGGATTGCCTAATGTTGCAGGTCAACATATGACATACAAATGTGAGGCATGTCAATTAGGTAAGGCTCATAAACATTCCTATTCCAAGCATGGTTTTATGTACTCAGAGAAGCTTGAGTTGGTACACACAGATGTGTGGGGACCATCAAAAGATTTCAGTATAAATGGATCAAGGTATTATGTGATTTATGTTGATGATGCTACCAGATGGATCACTATTTATGTGATCAAAGATAAATCAGAAGTGTTTAATACATTTAAACACTATCATGCATATGCAGAAAGAATTACAGGTCATAAGTTGAAAAGACTAAGGTCAGATGGAGGGGGAGAGTATTTCTCTAATGAGTTCAGTGATTACTTATGGAATGCAGGTATAAAAAGGGAAGTTACTTGCAGGTACTCTCCTCAACAAAATGGTGTTGCAGAAAGGAGAAATAGAACTCTTGTTGAGTTTGCAAGATCCATGATGAAGGAGAAAAATTGCCCAAATTACTTGTGGGCTGAGGCTGTAAATACAGCTACTTATTTGGTCAATAGATTACCATGCAAAGCTTTACAAGGTATGACACCATATGAGGCTTGGTGGGGTAAGAGACCTACCTTGGATCATTGCAGAGTTTTTGGGTGTGTGGCATATGCATATGTGCCATCACAACTAAGACACAAATTGGAACCTAAAGCTGAAAAATATGTTTTCATTGGTTATGATGACAAGCAGATGGGTTATAGATTGTGGAGTTCATCTACAAAGCAATTTATGGTTTCTAAAGATGTTACATTTGATGAACAAAGTACTTGGTATGCAGGTACAATCAATATCAATACAGGTGAGGAAGAAGAAGTGAGTCAAAGAAAAGGTAAATCAAAAGTTCAGATATTTGATGAGCAAGAGAATAATGAAGTACAGGTTGAAGTGGAAGAGACACCAAGATTTGATCCTGAATGTGAAGAGCCAGAAACCTCAAGGAGTGGAGAACTCAGAAGGTCATCAAGAAATAAGTGGCAACCTACAAGGTATAGTTATGATACTTCATTTTTGGCTACAAAAGACTATGCTTACATGATGAAGACAGATGAAGATCCTTCTACATATGAAGAGGCAAAAGGTAAGGAAAAATGGGAGAGTGCTATGCAGGAAGAATATGATGCACTATTGGAGAACCAAACATGGGATTTGGTTCCTAAACCAAATAGTCAGAAAATCATTGGATGCAAGTGGGTCTACAAGACAAAAAGGTTTGCAGATGGAAGTGTGTCTAGATACAAAGCTAGACTTGTTGTCAAAGGCTTTGCTCAGACATATGGTATTGATTATGATGAGACCTATAGTCCTGTGGCAAAGATGACAACCATCAGAACACTTATTGCTATTGCTGCATGTAAAGGTTGGAAGTTATGTCAACTTGATGTAAAAAATGCTTTTTTAAATGGTTATATTTCAGATGATGTATTTATGGAGCAACCTCAAGGGTTCAGAGATAAAAGGTATCCAGATTATGTGTGCAAGCTCAAGAGAGCTTTGTATGGCTTGAAGCAGGCCCCAAGGGCATGGAACTATAGACTTGTGAAGTTCCTAAAAGAACTTGGATTTCAGGTGTCTAAAGCAGATAGTAGCTTGCTTGTCAAAGCAAGTGATAATGGTTTCATATACATGTGCATATATGTTGATGATATAATTCTTACAGGTACAGATGAAGAAGGAATACAAAGACTCAAGAGGCAAATGGAAAAGGAGTTCAAGATAAGTGACTTGGGAGACTTATCATACTTCTTGGGCATGGAGATTACATATACTCAACATGGAGTATTTGTGACCCAAGAAAGGTATTTGAAGAACTTGTTAATCAAGTTAAAATGGATGATTGCAGGGTAGCACCTACACCAATGGAGGTGAATCATAAATTGAGTAAGTTTGGAGGTGAAGAATTCAAGGACATGAGACAATATCAGAGTTTGGTTGGTAGTCTTATCTATGCTACTCTAACTAGACCTGATTTATCATATGCAGTAGGGGTTTTGTCTCAATTCATGCATTGCCCAAGGAAAGAACATTGGATTGCAGGACAAAGGGTGTTGAGGTACATTAAGGGTACACTCAATGAAGGTTTGTATTATGGGTTTACCTCAGATACAAATATCAAAATTTATAGTGATGCAGATTGGGCAGGTAATCCAGATGATAGAAGATCAACCTATGGATACATGTGTTATGTGGGAGATAAGTTAATCTCATGGTGTTCTAAGAAGCAACATACAGTTGCTTTGTCTTCTACAGAAGCTAAGTATAAAGGTATGGTTGAAGCTGCAAAAGAAGTGATTCGGCTCAAGACCTTGATGAAGAGTTTTGACATTGTACATGGGAGACCAGTTATATATGGAGATAACATGAGTTGATTGTATTTAGCTGCTAATCCTGTTTTTCATGCCAGGACCAAACACATTGAGATTCAGTATCACTTTCTAAGAGAGAAGGTGATGGATAAAGAGATTGAAGTAATCCATACTTCAACAAAAGATCAGATAGCTGATATGCTTACAAAAAGCTTGGATGGACCAAAGTTACAAAGGTTCAAAGACATGGCAGGTATAAAGAAGACAGAGAAAAACCTCAATTGATGATTGAGGGGGAGCTGTTGGTGCAGACCAATCACCAATTGAAGACTTGGAAGATTAAAGGATGAAGGAAGAATCAATTCTTGAAGTTTGGAAGAAGATTGCATTCAGAGGACAAGAGAAGTGTACACATATGTACATTAGTATAGTCATAGCTGACTTAGATTTTTTGTTTAGTAAGAACCTTGTACAAATTTATCTATAAATACTTTGAGAAAAGTCGGGGCAAGTATGAGAGCATATGTGACAATAGTTAGAAGTCAAGAATGAGGAAGTTAGATGTCATGAGATAGAGAAAAAGTTAGTTGAGTTTTCTCTCATCACTCAACTGTAAATTTTTCTGAGTAATCGAAAATCTTGCGCCCGATGTTTCTGCGTGTTCTCCTTCTACAGTAGATCAATTGTGAAATGCTTTTGTACAAGTCTAAGTCTAGAGTTGCTTGACCTCTGTACAAAGTTTTAGCTTCCAATTGCAATCAGGTTTAGAGAATTAAGGTTAGGAACATTCATATGTGAAGTGTGTTCACAGGTTCCTAAAACAGGCGCAGATTTCGAAGTTAATGATTTGATCATTTCTCCCAGCACAGTTTAAAGTTTTGCATGAGTAAGGGCTTAATCTTTAAGTTGGAAGATAAGCTACTCATGGCTAGAAGCATTTGCTTAAACGGGTTCTATTAAAAGAGAACCAAGTCTTAAAAGTTACAGGTGTAAAATCGACTGTTCTGAATGACAGTTTCAGACATAGGTAACTTGTGAAGTTGATGTCTCAAGTTATACTAAAGCTTTTGAAGTAATTCAACTTGGAGGAGTTGCGCAAACTCTAGGAGATACTTCGTACAAAATTTCATCAAAAACTTTACATGTTTGATAGGTCAATGTGAAGAAATAGTGCAGCAGACTTTTCTGTGTTTCATCTTTTTCACAGATTTGTCAATCTTTTGATATTTAGTAATTGATCCTCTAAATTAGTGGGAGTTTTGACTTACTCTTGGTATAGAGGTGCTCTAATCACAAGAGTAGGTTGTTCTTTTGGAGATTAACACTCTCCATCAACAAGAACATCAGTGGACCGGCCATGAATTATCAGCAAGAATAATGGACTTGGAACGATTAGGAGAAACCAGGCTAAAAGCAGCAGCAGGAATATATGCAGCAAAGAAGCGACGGAAAGCATATTTTGATGTACATGTGAAAGATAAAGTTTTGAAAGAAGGAGATTTAGTTCTAGTATATATGCTGAAACAACACGCACGGAAGTTAGAAAAGCGAGGTTATGGACCTATGATCATCAACAGACTCTCGACAAGTGGAGCAGTACAATTAGCCACTTTAGAAGGAGATATAATGCCTAATTACATTAGTGGTTGTAGAGTCAGGCTATACCAAGAGCATCTTACTGAGGACATGCTTAGACAACTCACGTTGGCAAAGAAGCGTAAGGAGGAAGAAAATAGAATACGAGCTGAAGCTCAGGCAGAAGCTATAGAACGCATTAAGCGCATGAAGCTAAGAAGACAAGGACTAGGGAGAGAACATTATAACCATCTGGAAACTACACCCAGATACCCCATGGCCATGTGTCAAGTAAAGTCAACCACTCATCCTAGCATAGTGGACAGGAGACCATTCATTACAGTCAGGCTAGAGCACGGCAACCCTTGCCAAGAGCTCAGAGCTTTAATTGACTTAGGTGCTGCGACTAGTGCGATTAGATGGTCCCACTATAAGGATTCCGGAATAGAAATGCAGCCAATTGAGGCATACCTCATAGGGCTAGGAGGCATGGAAACCCCTTGCATGGGTGAGGTGGACCTTCCTATCCTCATAGACGAAGTGACCTTGACAGTAAAGTTACTAGTGTGCCATGACGACGATCTGATAGAACCCCTAATCCTTGGCCAAGATTGGCTATACAATCACTCAGTGGACCTAAATCTTAGACAAGGCTCCTTAAAGATTGGAACCTTAGATCAGAAGCGAGTGATACCACTTGACTTCCCTAATGGCATTCCGACTGAGGTTTGTAACCCTAGACCCTATGAAATGCATGCGACGGAAGACCGGAAGATCTTTGGTCAGATCAGTCACGTTACGTCTACACCAACCCATGTGGGCTTGGCGATGGACAATTGTCAATCTAAAGGTCATCAGGAGATTTTCCCTAAGGCTTCCTGCAAACTAGAAGGGGCAATTACCCTGCCGCTTGGGCAGATGGACACAATCAGCGATCACGTGGGTTGCATCAACGGACACAGGGGCAAAACACCCTGCGGTGCCCATCCTTCCACACTTACTGCGGACTGGCCTAAATTAAAAGTACGAAACGGAGCACTTCCTAATGGGCAGGTTTCGCAAGTGTTGGACCTCCCTTCTTTTCCAAAGCAGAGTGTCCATCCGACCTCTCAACCTCAACCACAACAGAGTCAACCACTACGAAGGAACCCAGACCGACGACCACATCAGGCGACGAAAAGAGGAAAGCAGTCTCAGCAACACAAAGCAAGCGGCATAAGACAAATATGGGTGCCAAAAGAACAGAAACCACCGACTGATCAACAACGCAAACATTGATAAGAAGAAGTCAAGGCAGAAGCAGAATCAGTATCCAACATCCGCTTGACCTTCTTCTACGAATACGAACCTTCGACAAATTTGGATCGCCAAGAAGTACCTTATGAACAGACCCACACCCATGTAGATTTGGGTACCCAAACCATGTATTATAGCTCAACCCTCAAGCCATGTAAAATACACCCCTCGGAAAGCTTTTCAACCCTCCATACCACCAAATCCTATATCATCTTTTGTCCCTCCACAGAGACCTATCACCCGATCACAAATTCTTAGGAAGTGGATACCGAAACGTATCCAGAAGTCTTCTCCTAACCCCTTGTCTAACATAACTACCACCCCGACTAACCTACAACCTTGTAATGACTCATTCATGACTTAACCTTGTATAAATCCACACACTATAACCAAACATCACCTGAAATAACACCTCACTAAGCAATGTAGGCTTTGTCTGAAAACATATAGGTGTCTAGAGACCTGCACTAGTTCTGCAAGAAGCATTGCATCAATCACACCACAACACTTGGCTACACGGGTTACAAATCGGTTATGGAAAGGGATTGCGGTCTCACCTTAATGGGATCATAATTAATTTCCATACTAATGTGCCAATCTTTTGTAGCAGATCTTTTCCATTAGCACGTCAATCATCATGCAAACCAAAGAAGGACCATCAGAAGCAGGCCCCAGTGCACCTGTAGCACCTATCGGTGTTTTACTTGCAGAATCCCATCCGATGGCTCCACCGCCAGAATTTCAAGGTTTCCCAGGACCCATGCCTATCGACGATCCTCCTCGAGGCTATACTGAGAAGATTCATCGCAATTCTCATTGGTTTCAAGGGCTGGCAGGACCATTGGCAGATGTTGAGTTCATATTTGAGGCTAATTTAACTTTTGACGATCGTACATGGGGAAAATATCAGTTCTTCTCAAGAGAGTTCGAAGGGCTACAGAACACACAAGACTTAACACATGTTTGGGCAAGAGCCGGCTTCACAGAGTATTTTAGTGACCCTTTGCCTAAACATGACTTCTACAGATGCTATTATTTAATCACCACTTTGATGGCTTCGGAGAACAAGGATCTGCCAGGAAATTTTATTTTGCCATCCTTAGTGAACGATCCACCATATAAAAGATTTTATCTTTCTAAAGATCTGATTCGAGCTGCCATCAAAATTTATGGAACCCACACGCCCACCGAGCAAGAAAGGTTAGTTCCTGACCCTATGAAACGTGGGGACGTTACTAAGTGGGAGGAGATTTCAACGATCACACCTGAGCTTTCAAAGCCACTGCGGATATGCATGCAGCATTTTGCTTTCCCCGCTCAGGACAGATTCACAATGCCTCACAAACGAATATGGTTTGGTTTGTATTTATCATGTATGGGACCCTAGACAGTTGATCTAGCTAGCTGGATCATTGATCAGATGTATCTAGCACAACACAGATGGGAAAGAAAGAAGGTCATCAATGGATGTTGCGCCCTCACGCGCATTGTATATATGTGCTTAGCATATGACTTGCCGATCGAACGTGCATTGACAAGCGAGGAGCTGAAAGCGTTTAAAGGAACCACAAAGAAAGCTAGGAAGCCTAGCAAAGGAAGAGCAGGAAAGCGAATGAGAGGAACTATCCCCTGCCTTCAGGTGCCAGAGTCACCCTCACCACAACCATCTCCAGAGCAGTCTCCGACAGAAGCCACTCCCACAGTACAACCTATTCGTATACGGTTATCAAGACCAATTGTAAGGGAGGGCACTACAAGCACAGTCACTACTCAAGCAACCACAGTCCCAGGACCTACCACCACTACAGCAGAAGTTCCCACCACTATTGGTGCGCAAGCTTTCTCTTTCCCGATACCCCATTTAGAAACAGAACAAGCAGGCACCACATATGATTTTGAGATGCAGGACGTATTTTCGAGTGAGTTTCAGTTTTCAGAAGGCTAGATCTTCTCTCAGGAATATGAAAGGCCCAGCTACCCTACCACACCCCGAGATCAACCACAAGGCCAAATCGTATCAAGCTCAGATGACGAAAGAACAGCAATAGATGACGACGAAGGAGACGATGAAGCCAGCCAGGGTACACATGACTCCCAAGAACATGTACAGACGGACGAACATGGACAGCAAACGGACACCCAAGGTGACACGAGCACACACGAAGAAGAAACCTTTGAAGCTGCAGCTTATACGTTAGCCATAAAAAAAATTATATCGTACTATGGAAAAAGTTTGGGCACGCAAGAAGTTGACTGATGAAGAAAGCCAAACAATCATCGAACAAGAAATCATCTCAGGAGGGTTTGAAGAAGTCTACATCAGAGGTTTCAGAGAGCTTGTCAAATCAGTCGAACCTACCGAAGCCTTGAGATATTTACAAAGGAAACCATTACTGCAGTATGACCCCCGACGCGTACGGCTATTATCAAAACCGGGCGAATACATTCGTGTCCCAACAGGAGCACAATCTTCAGAACATGCCAGGGAAGCACGTCTTGTCCCTGAAGGCTCTTTGGTAGAAGACACCATTGTCGTCGACTCCCCACCCCGTACTACCACTGTACATACAACCACAGTCGTCGAAGTACCGACCATCCCAACCGCTCCCCCATCACCTCCCATCCATCCAGTCTCCCCCATACATCCCCCTTCTCCCAGAACAACATCTTCCTTCTCCGACGGAGTAGCAGAAGTTCAACCCACAATTCCCGCACCCACTCAACCTAGTCTACCCCCTAACACATCCACCTTTCTATCCATCCCATTTCTCCATCCATCTTTTCCATTCTTCCCCACACCTCCAAGACCCCTTTTCCCATTCCCACCGCCATTAACCTTCTCCCCAGTCACACCTCCCAAACCCACCGTAACCCCTCTTTCCCCTCTCCATCAAGCCGTCCAAGACAACCCTTCTGTAAATTTTTCTTCGACCTTTGTAAATCCTGTATTTACTCCCACACACTTACCCACGGTCACACCACTATTCACAGTCACCGCACTCAACACTACATCCAGCGATATGGATATATCACCACCCACTGCACCACCACTCACTTCATTTGTGGCACCACAATATTTAAGCACACCACAATTTTCAACAATCACCACAGCATCCACTTTCCCACCCCCATTCCCCGTTCCCTTTGCATCTACACCCACTGCATCTTCACTTAGCACACCATTAATAGTAGCCCCCACCATAGACACAGCATTTCGACAAATGTTCACGTGTATGACGCAAGTAAGAGATGAGTTCACATCTCTTGGAAATAATTATCAGCAGCTGTAGAGGACAACCAACAATTTGCAGTCACAGCTTAACTTATTGTCTATTGAGAATGCCTCACTCAACACCCGATATCAAGAACTACGCGAGGCTTATCAAAAGCTCGAACTAGAAAGTGAAGAGAAAGCCAAAGAGGCCACTGTTGATCTTGACAATTTGTTAAGGGCCCAGACAGTTCGCAATGCGACGCTGACTCGGAACATGGGCTTACTCAGAAGGCACCTAGCAGCAGCAAAGGAAGAAAACCAGCGGCTACAAGAGCAGAACCGAGAAAATTTAGAAGCTGCTCTCAATAACCCAGACCAACCATTAAGTCCTAGCCGGTTCAAAGCAGTGCCCTCCGAATCAATGAAAATGTTGCTCGATGATCACATCAGATTGCTCGACGAATACGATCGAATGAACGAAGAGTATCAGAAGTTGAAAGAAGATCATAAGCTACTCCAGCTCAGAGCACCTGCACCACAAGGACTACCAGCAACCCAAGGATTACCAGCTCTTGCGGATCCTTCTCCTTACATCCTAGAGGAACTCAACGCATTACGGGCCCAGGTATCCACTCTTGAATCGCGGATAGCTATATATGAAGCACCACCACGGCCAGATTCCCCACCAGAGCTCCCAGCCGATGAAGAAAATGTAACCATTCCAGTGGAGGAAACCTTTGAAGAAGCCTACGAGCCACAACCCATCCCAGGCGGACGAGTCACGACTGAAGGCCAGATGACTTATGAACTTCCAACCCCCACATGGATGAAGACAGTGGAAGAGCTTGGAACCACCCACTCAGCACGAGTAGAGGTGCAGCTGCACGCAATGGCTCTGATTGAGGAAAGAATTTTACAGTCGCCCTACTTCGCTCACTTGGCCCCTCGCAGATATATATCAGGGCATGAGTTACAGTACAGACCGTATTTTATGCTAATGGCCGAGTATCAGTTGGCCATAGAGAAAGAAACAGGCAAGAAACCATCTCACGCTACTCAGTTTGAGCCTGATGATTTGCCACTGGATGCGCAGCAAGGCGAGATTTATCAACCAGAGTGGCGTAAAGATCTTTTACAAGAATATCCTGAGATGATGAGTACTTGGGCAAAGGCACCACTACATTTGAAATACAACCCATGTTGGGGACCAGTGCCACGTCGTCGCTCCTGGACAGCATTTGCTATTAAAGTACAGAACAACAAGCAGTGCCAGGATTGGTTAAATTACCCATATTTCAAGCCACCCATAGAACTACCGACAGTAGGATACATGATGGCCACGATTCGTCACTGGCTCCCTCGCTTGAAACACATGGACGATATAGCAGTGCACATGACTGTCAAAATCTTTGACATGATGCAAATGGTTTTTAAAGTCTTCTGATGTGTCAAGGCACGTCATGTAAACACCTCGGGCTTCGAGCATGGCAATTTGGATCTTGCATATGATATGAGTACAACACCATCGCTACGGGTGTGTTACGCTTGGCATTGCAGAATCAAATATTTACCGGCGTGCTACAAGCAAACCTTCGAAGAAATGTTCACAACCAGATTCTAGGAATACCATTCAGAAGTGTTCATCAGCAGGCTAACCCACCTATTGCAGCTATTCGCCTGTGAACAGGTGGTTTATTCCACACATTATCGACTCCCACCACCCGATGAACCGCAACCAATTGATTGGGAGAAACTCGAGGCAGATTTGGCCCGAGGCATTCGGATATCAGAACACACCCTCGCTCAAGACCTCCTACAGAACTACATCCGACAGACCGCACAACAAGGTTCTGTCGACGACGACAGAAGCGAGAGGGAGGGGGGTGTTGGCAGTAGCCAGAGACTTAGAAGACGCGGAAGCATGTAAAGGCAGAGCAGGGAGTCAGTCGAATCAAGTTTTCAAAGATTTATGCTTTATAAATACTCTTCAAAGCCTCCAACAGTGATTTTCATCACTATTGTAACATATGTAACATAGAAAAACCTTTTCTGTAATCCATAGCTCCATTTTGTGCAAGCTGAGGAGTCCTCGAGCTTGAGGAGCTTAGGTAGAATGAGCGTATCAATTTTGGTTATTTTTAAACACCGTTTACCCCTTCAAATAGCACTTAGGACCTATTTTTTAACTATGCTGGTCACTAGATGTGAAACCGGTCAAAACTAGTATAGAATCTATAAAAAGAGCTAGAGAGCTCATTTTTGAGGTTAGCTTGTGTGAGTAGAGAAGAGCTTAGAGCTATTTTGAGCTTGTAAGAGTGTTCTTGAGTAATAGACTTGATTTCTCACCTTCCATTGTGTCTTGTTTGTCTCTTTGTAGTGTGTGTGTGTGTATGTGTGTGTGCATCTCTATGCTTCTCACCTTCACTCTCACTTCATCTCACATTCATGATCTTCATATCACTCCTATCTCTTCCGCGGATTGACATTAAGGAGGTGGAGCTTCTTAACGTGGTTCTCACCATTGTGCTAGAGCAACACAGGGTATCTTTCATTTGTTGAAGAAGAGCATCGTGTTAACCTTTATCTTTCGATAAATGAAGGATATAGGTCAAATCAGGATTCTTGGGTGGGATAACTTAGTATAACCTAAGTCTATGGATTTTTCCTCTCTAGCTAACTCTAAGATTAACAAACCACTCAAACATGCTATCGTCACCAGCAGCTCATAAATCGCAAACACAAGACGCTTAGAGAACACTTAATTCTGCTCTCCTAGTACACAAAGATAATACTGGACCATACTGAACATGTTGTTCTCATCGAATTACATGAACTAAACTATGATCGATCGAACTTCATCACCGAATAACAAAATGAAAACTTCCACACTGTTGCAATACTTCCTTGCCGAATAACAGAAAATCAATTTAACATATTCATGCTACCTAATTATCGAATACAAACAAAGACTTTTGTGCAATTACTTTACCGAATCACTAATTTCATACTTCAGAAAGATGCGAACAAGATACGATGGCAGAATAGAAACAACGGAATGTAAAGAACAATGTGCCCGAAGCACCTCTAATAGGAGATTCCATCGGCTTGCAACTCGGATCCACTCTCTCTAGTGGCCTTCGTACATACTTATATTAGATTAACCAAAAATTTGCTTCTTGTAGAGTAATTTTCTTTTTGGTCACTAACACTTCACCAAAATTATAGAGATATATGTTTTGATAGAAATAATTTTGGCAACCTAACACTTGGCATGCGCAGTGGACTCGAACCTCAAAAATAAAGATTTTACATCGCAAGAGGTCCATCATCTTCCTCTCGCTCCTCATCTGTCAGCATGTGGAGTTCTTCCTTTAAGGAGTCCTTAGCTTCTTAGAAGCTGGTTACCTATATTCTTTTGCTTGCTAATTCAGTAGATGGTTGATAGCTCCTGATGGTTGTGGAAAGAATAACTTGACTTTGGGCTTTGGAGAGCTGAATACCAAATTCTTCCTTGAAATAAAAATCTTGCTTCATCACATTTTTTCGCTTGTTCCTTTTGGTGGGAGCTTTCTGGATAGTGTCATCTTTGGAAGTTTGAGTCTACTCTAACTGAGTCTTAGGTGAGTGAGTTCGACAGTACGATGAGTTGTTTCGGTTCTTAGATGGGTTACTTCGGTTGAGAGGTTGGTGTTGGTCTCCTACAAGACTGATGCATTTTGATGAAGTAACTCTTTGTGATTGGTGGAGTCGGTAGTGCATTTCTGTGAGTTGTGTCTGCACAATCATATTCTCGCATTCTAACTTGGAGATTGTCTTGAGGTGTCGTTCATTGGCCTTCCTTAGATTACAGACCTACGTGACTGCTTGATCTCGTTCCTTGACGGCTTCCTCTAAAAATTCTTTGAAGTATTGAGTCTGTTTTAGATCTTGCTGATATAGTTCGACCAGGTTGTCATTCGCTGCTCTATTGTCGACAAGTTGGGCTTGGAGCTCTTTAAATTGATTTTGCAATAAAAATTTCTCCTATCGGAGGTTTCATAATCCTGGTAGATGACATCCATGTTGCAGCGGATTTGCTCTTGCATACGTAATTGGCGACCATGCCGTGATCGACCCACATCCTTTGGTCTCACCCTTCTGGTGTAGCACGGATGGCTTTTATGGGCTGAGTGACAGGCGACATCTTCCGTATCCTAGGACCTCGCCATGGCAAGATTAGCACTCTGCTACTTACCATCTCTGTGTCACATGGATACTAAAGACTCTTGACGTCAAGGGACCGTCCTCTGCATATCACGAAGCTCCCTTCAGTGCATCATATGCGCCCTTGATACCGGACAAGAAAAACACGTCTAGATGTTGATAACGCTTCCTTTGGGCACGGCGTAAGATGGCTTTTGGCCTGACTATTTGTGCAGGCATGGCGGTTGTGCATAACATGTGCATCAACTCCCTCTGTGAACAGCATTCAACCCATTGTGGTCCTGCCTTTCACTGCTCGCGCATGACGGCTCCAAAAGATGTCTTCCCGTAATTGGCATCGGCCTGCCCATCAGATTTGTTGTGTCTTCCTCCCTGATTAGCAACATTCATTCATCTTGGCAGCACATGAGCAAAACATTCTCTCCCGGATGGTTGCTTGCTATCCATTCTTGGGACCGCGAGCTACCGCTTCTCTGATGACAGTAGTGGACCCAAACAGAGAGGAGGCAATGAAGCTTTTTTCACAATTCTTGTGCATCTCGAACAGAGGGAAGACGATGAGCCTGCTTAGCCAAGGGTTTTACGCCTTGAGTATGTGGGAGGGAGTCCTGAGTTCAAACCTTGGCTGTACATGTATCTATGTACATGTATCTATGAGTTCCTCACAGATGGTGCCTTTACCTTGACGTTCGGTGTGTGGGTGTGTTTTCAATTCATTGTACTCTAAAAAAAAGGGGAAAAGACCATGAGTCTGCTTCGAGCAGCATAGTTTCTCTGTCCATATTGATCAGTATACAGGGAACATGAGGACAATGAGAGACCAAGCCCGTAGACGATTATCAACCAGTCAATAAATTATTTCACGTTGATAAACTGCATGGCCGCATCACTCTATTCTATTATATATTCATCTATTCTTCTAACCGTACCATAGAGAGGACGACAGGCAATAGAAAGGCAATGTCTCTTCTTGTGAGTGGTTTTTCATATTGTGCTATACCTTCTGTTGAAATTTGTTACTTCTTCACTCATCTTCTGTTATCGTGATGCGGCCTGGACTTTACCTTGCAGTGTATCACCTCTAACAGAGTGTATCATAATGGGAAAAAATTAGTTAATCTCATAGTGGTGTTTGTGAACGATTTACCATGCACATTTTGTCAGGCAAACAATCATGGAGTAAAGCAATGTGGCTTTCACTTAATGAATTCCTGCAAGGGTGAATGTACTTCCCTTTAATGAATTCATGCAAGGGTGAATGTACTTCCCTATGAATGTGCTCAACATGATTACTTCTTTTCATGAGGATATCAAAACTCTTGCTAAGAGTAAGGGGGATGGAAATGAATTGCATTCATAGTTAATTATGTTTAAGGAGTCTCTTATGTTTGGCAAAGAGCATATGAATGCTAATCTTAAAACTTGGGATCGATATCTGATTGGAGCAGCTCCTTAGTCAGCTTCCTAAAAATAAAAACTTTTCCCAAGGAAATGACATTGATGGAGTCTTGCTCAAGAATCTACTTTAACTGGAGAAAATTTTTACAGATGTGGGATAGATGGATATTTGTGATTATGAGTGCACGAGAATGGTTATTGGAGAATCCTAGAAATTGCACACCACATTGATGCAAGTGGACACTTTGGACCTAATCGTGTTACTAAAGCCATTCTATTTTCAGGTCTTTGGTGGCGCACACTTCACATGGACGCTCATACCTATGTGAAACATTGTGACACATGTCAAAAAGCTCATTACTCTATAAGAAAACATGAGATTCTCTAAGTGGGAAAATATTTTATAAGACCCATAAATCCTCCTACAAAAAATCCTCATGTCGAGAACATCATATTTTCCTTAGACTACCTAACCAAGTGGGTAGATGTAAAGGCTACATGAAAGAATAATGCACAAACCATGGCTAAGTCCTTATCTAAGAATGTTTTCATGAGATATGGACTTTCTATAGAACTAGTAGGTGATAAGGGTACCCATTTCTTTAACAAAGTCATTGAATATATATTGCAAGAATTCATGGTAATTCACAAGAAATCAGCACCTTATCATCCCCAAGTGAGTGGACAGGCTGAGAGCATGAATAAAATCTTGAGCAATGTGTTAACCAAGTTAGTGGATAGTAAACCCTCTGACTCGGATAAATGGTTACACCATGTTGTTTGGGAATATTGAGTGGCCTATAAAATGGTACTCAATGCAACCTCCTTTCATATGTTCTTTGGCTAAAATTTTGTGATATCTTTAGACTTCATAATAAATACTTTGAAAATAGCAAAAATTTATCATCAGAATGCTCATGAAGTATCCTCCAAAATACTTGATCTAGAGTGCTTAGGAGAGATAAGATTTACAGCAATAGCAAAAATATACATATCCAAGAAGAGACATAAATCTTACTTCGATGCATACATATAAGACAAGGCCCTTAAAATTTGGCAACTTAGTATTGGTCTACACTCTTTAAAAACAAGCCCGTAAGGTAAAACAACATGGTTATGTGTTGGGGATGTAAGGGTCATGTGACCTTACCCCCATATTCATATATATACATCATATATAGAGCATTGCCTCAAGAGAGATCATTATGTGGGTTTCGAGGCTCCCACGCATATCCGCGCGTCTCTCCTCTCTTCTCTCTCGTTCCATCTCCTCCTTCCTCTTCTTCTGCACTCCAAACCCCTTCATTGGTATCAGAGCATGTTGAAAGCTAGTGTGCAATAAGCTTCAATGGAAGCTTAGGTGAGAAGAGGTAGAAGTGCAGGTCGGCATCTCTTGACAGCTGTTCAGTATTTCGGTCATAACTCGAGCTAAAAAGCTCGGATTGACGCGTTTAAAAGTTCTGTGCGTAGCTAACACAGAGAGCTACAACTTCACAGAAGAGCGCAAAACCTGGTTCGGACTTCTGAAGTGCCGAAAATTCGAAAAACGCAGAGAATTGTAGAAGGCGAATCTACATTGAGTAGAACAGCAGGTCGGTTTTTTTGTCATAACTTGAGTTCTACAGCTCGGAATGCGATGATTCAACTTGCTGCTTGTAGCTTGGAAAGATAGCTACAACTTTGTAGAAGAACTCAGATCCAGATTCTGAGTTTTAGGTTGCCGAAATTGCAAAATACAGAGCAGTACTGTTGCAAGTGAAATTGAAATTGACAGCAGGTGCTTGTCTTAAGCATATCTTGAGCTACGCACCTCCGATTGAGGTGTTCTTTATGTCGTTACGTAGCCAAGAAGCAGATCTTCAAGTTTGCTGAAGACCAAAAGTTCAGATTCAGAGGTTATCACCTCTGAAACAGCAAAACACAGAGCAGTACAGTTTTGCCCAAACAACCCTAATTGCACTTGGAGGTTGAATTTGCTTTGGAACTTCTTCGAGAGAGAATTTTTGGTGTGCAAGCTCTTATTTTCAGAGCTTCTAGACATTGTACATGTATGATCATTGTGGTAGCTCCTCCATATGAGAGTAGAGCATGATCTTGTCACGCGTTTGGCATGTAAGATGACATTGTGGTATACTCTTTTTGAGGTTTATGTCATCATGAGTTCGATCATGGATGTATAGTGGCATTGTGGTCTACATCTTGCTTATGCCACTTGGTTATGGATTTACTTGCCGATTGCACATACTTTTATGAGAGTTGATTTTGGATCTTGTTTGGTACTTGTATCTTTTGTTTTCTTTGCAGGTACATGATCCAGATTGGAGCCTCAGTTACACGTTTGTTTGTCACCGTTATTAGCATTTGGTCATTGATTGATATATATTTGCCAGTGTGATTCTTGGCATATGTGGATGGTGATTCCCACATGGTTATTTTGGTTCTAGAGTCCATTTTACAAAGGAGATGCTGCCGAAATTTCGACAGCTTTTATGCTAGAAGAGAACTCTAGTGGATCTTGAAGCTTTTGTGATAGCTTTGGATCATTGACTATCTCCATTCACTTGGACTTGGTCACAGGTTGTTTGTGACAAGTTGGACCATCTTGCAGGATTTATTCTTGAGTGGGAGTTGTAGTGCCATTGTATTGGCGTGTATTGCCATTAGTTTTTTGGCACATGTAGTTGCCATTATCTTCTTGATTTATATCAGTGACAGGTGGTGACAGATTATTCATTGTTCTTTGCTGATTGGTTATCTTGTTTGATTGCTCAGTTTTCAGGGGATACTCTGTCGAATTTTTCCCAGGATTCTTTCACATCTATTTGGTCCCTTTGGAGACTTGGTGAGCAGGCTTATGCTCATGGTTTTATATGCATGCTAGATGCATGGTTATGTGACAGGTGGTTCACATAGTTCCTTCTCCATCGAGACATTTGTGATATGACTTATGCATATGGATATGCAGGTGTGATCCTATTCAGGATAGAGTATTGTTTCTAGTCTCTTGTTATATTGCTAGTCTATTGGATTGCCAGCATGGTGTCTTCTCGATTTGATGGCACTGACTTTCCGAGATGGAAAGCTCAGATGTGGCATACATTGGTTCGTGCAGGGTTACACATGTATGTGCATAGAGATGCACAGAGGCCTCGTGACATGCCCGATCATGTATGGATGGATATGGATGCATTGGCCAGCTCCACTATCCGATTACAGCTTGTGGATTCTATATATGAGTCTGTTATGTATGAGGAGACGAGTAGTGCATTATGGCAGAGACTACATGATATGTATGCGAGTCCATTGACTCATGTGAGACATAGATCACATCGACGACTTCGATGTTGGCACTGTGGTCATGAGGGCCATATTCGACGATGTTGCTTCAGGCGGATGCGACGACGACGTCAGAGATATGCACGTGATGCAGGTCAGGTAGTAGTTTCAGGAGAGTCTATAGCAGTTGATTATGCTAGTGATGGTGATATCACTTTCTCCTATGGTTCATCTCAGGATTCCTCTTGTTCATTGGATAGCACACATATGGCTTGGTTGCTTGATGCATTAGCTACTTTTCATGTTACTCCACATCGTGAGTGGTTTTGTCGATTCTCACGTGAGAGTCGTGGATGTGTGCAGTTGCCTGACGGTACGACATATGACATTGAGGGTGTAGGAGATATATGCCTTATGCTACCTAGTGGAGCATCACTTATGCTCAGACATGTACGCTATGTGCCTTCATTCCCTATGAGCTTGATTTCAGTTAGCCAGTTACAAGAGAGCAGATGTTATGCATTCCTTGGCGAGCATCATTTTCAGTTGCAGTTGGGACAGCTTATGCTTGTCAGAGGTGCCAGGGTTGGGCACAGGTATCCACTGCAGGTACTTCATGTGAGAGACAGTCTCGTCTCAGTGGGAGTTCAGCCTTATGTGCGATATGAGACTCGTCATGTCTCATTTTGTCGATCTATAGATAGGTCTATGGACATTCTTGATGCACATGTATGGCATGATTTAGATGCTCAGATGGATACACATGTAGAGCACGTTTTGGATGCTCATGATGCTTATATAGAGCATGGTTTGGTTGATCATATGGATGCTCATATGGAGCACACTTTGGATGATCAGTTGGATGCTTTAGAGCATGATGTGGATGCTCATGTAGAGCATTGTGATGATACTCAGTTAGAGTTAGATCATCAGTTTGACCTTGGTGTTGATGTTGTGCAGTTAGCTCATGTGGAGCATGATGATACACTTGGTGTGGTAGAGCAGGATAGCTCTCATGGTATACAGTGTATGGTAGAGCATATTAGCTCTCAGGATGCACATCTAGATACATCCTTAGTTGATGGGATGGCTGATTTGGATGTTGAGGAGTCAGCAGTTATGCAGTCATTCTTGGATTCGCTCATGCCAGATGTTGACACAGATATTTCAGGACATGTTGGTCTTGATGATGGTGCTTTGGATGCCTTGGATACAGGCATGGCTGGCATACTTAGGCTAGCCAGGATAGCACAGGTTTCGTCAGCATTCGGGAGTCTGATGTACGAGTTGTTATGCTCGAGAGCAGACATTGCAGTTGCTATTGGAGCATTTGCACTTGGAGTTGTCAGTCGTTCGATGATTGACACAAGCATAGAGCGAGTGGGAGCTTTGCAGGAACTTCATCAGTTCTTGCGTCAGTCATATATGAGCTCGGCTCTTGTTGATATGAGTCTAGAGCAGTTTGAGGTGCATGGATACACCTTGTTCGAGGCGGTTGGTGTAGGCTGATCTGGTATGGGTAGAGATCCGGACTCTTCTTGTACATTATTGTATAGTCCTACATCATTCTTTGTATATGTTACCACTTATGGTCACATTGACCCTTAAGTGGGAGATTGTTGGGGATGTAAGGGTCATGTGACCTTACCCCCATATTCATATATATACATCATATATAGAGCATTGCCTCAAGAGAGATCATTATGTTGGTTTCGAGGCTCCCACGCATATCCGCGCGTCTCTCCTCTCTTCTCTCTCGTTCCATCTCCTCCTTCCTCTTCTTCTGCACTCCAAACCCCTTCATTATGGACCTATGATTATCAATTGAATTTCTACAAGCAGTATAGTACAATTAGCAACTCTAAAACGAGAAGTGATGCCCAATTACATTAGTGGTTGCAAAGTGAAACTCTATCGAGAACCTCTCATAAAACACATGTCTACACAATTGAATCAAGCTAAGAACCATAGAGAGGAAGAACAAAGAATTAGAGAAGAGGCATAGGCTGAGGCTCTAGAATATATTAAATGCATGAAATTTAGATGGCAAAGCATATTGTCCAATCCACTAGGGTTTTCCAACCTTTTATAGGTGTTCTATTAGGATTTCATCCAAAGATATGTGCAATTCACAAGCACAATGATGTGATGCCTTGCAAATACTTGAAGGCATTCAATATGTGCTAGAGCCTCAAAAAGCACCAAAAAATCATTAATTTTAACCAAAAAAATGACCCAAATGTTTTTCCTAATAGCTCATATGTTGTGATAGAGGGGTTCTATTGCAATAGAGTAATCTATTTGCTTTGTCTATACTGCTTGGATGGCATTGAGGAGCTCCACAAGTATATGATCATGTGCTTTGTTACCGTTAGTGTCCATGTGAAATGCCAAATGGCCACTGGAAACTTCTTTGTATATGTTCTTTAATAAAACATATAGTGGCCTGGTCAACCACAGATTGTAAGTTCGACCGTATTTGTAAGACCTAAGAAGTCTGTCTTCGTGCTCCCTGTGTACTGTGTTTTCTGTGTATTCTGCAGCATCTGTGTGAAGTACTGTGTGCACCCTCAGGAGCTCGGTTTTCTACTCCGAGCATATCATCGTGGAGCTCTCAAGAAGGAGAGTGCACTGTGGTGCATCGTTGTCGAAATACTTCATTGGTATCAGAGCAGCTTGATGCAAAAAGCTTTGTTTCTTTTGTGCGAGCGAAGCGATCACCCCCCCAAGGTTTTCTCCAAGGCTTATGACTAAGGCGGCGACCAAGGCATAGACCTTGGCATACCTTGCCATCTGAGTCACCGTTGGCACCGTTGGCTGCTTGCAAGGGAGGACCTCAGTGATCAAGGAAGATAGAGGCTCTCGGTACTTCCCGGGAGGTCACCCATCCCAGTATTGTTCCCCCCAGAGCTTCTTTAACCGTGACAATCTCTTGCCACTAAGCTACACTCTTGTGGTGTCTGAAGAAGGGGAAAGACTAAGGTTGACATTACCTTGAACATGTTTTGGTCCCTCAAAGGTTCATTCTTTTCTTTCAAAGCCTATTTTTGAAGAATTTTTGGGTGTCCTTTGTAGCCATTTTGGAGTACTTTTGCACATAGTTCTCTTCACACAACCACACTCGCAAAACTACAGGTTTCTAGAAAGGTTTTTAGTTTTGGTGGGAGTAGTCACTACAAATTTATGCAAGTTTTTGTGCCAAAACCATCAGAGTTGATAGACACTTGACGGAGTTATTGGCTAGTTTTTGGGCTATGCATTCAGCCTTTTAGTGTCATTTTACTGCATATGTTGAGCACATACACATCATTTACACTTTTGTGGATACTTCTTATGTATGTCCATGTGGTCATTGATATAGTGGTTACGTTCTTTGCATAAAGCCTTTTACATTTGATAAAGAGGGTCGTGGTGAGGTTTTCTTAACTGGGAGACACCCAGACGTCGGGGTCTCTTTAGTGATGCAGGTGGAAGACTTACCCAGCCTCACCATAGGAGATATGATAGTTGTTCATAGGTGCTCGATAAGCCTAGTTGGCTTCTATTGGATAAACGATTATATGTAGTGGAGTCTGTAATTCACTATTCAGGCAAACATGTCAGTACTTGCAGTTTTATGATATTTTGACACAAGTCATATGCTCATTTTGCAGAGGATACTCTGGCAAAATTTTTCTAGATTTTTGGTTTTGTCAACTACACAGTGGTCAATTTACTCCTTGATACCCTTATTCATTGGTGTTCGGACTCTTCTAGCTCCATTATCATTCCATTCAGTTCTCTACCATCATGGCATCAGAGGTCTCTGGCACATCTGGTGGATCATGGTCTAGTGCTAGTGTTCCGAAGAGGAGCTATAACTTCCAGGGAAAAGACAATTTTGAGATCCGAAAATTTGATGGCACAAACTTTGCTTTATGGAAGAATCACATTAAAGATGTGTTGATTCAAAGGAGGCAATGGAAGCCAGTAAATGGGGTTTCAAAGAAGCCTGCTGACATGGATGAAGATGATTGGGATGAGTTAGATGAAATGGCCAGGTCTACCATTTGCTTGCACCTGGTAGATAATGTTTACTTTACATTATTAGACTGTGAAAGTGCAGAGGAGCTTTGGAAGAAGTTATGCAATACATATGAAAAAGAGACGGCATCAAATAAAGTGTATCTGATGAGAAAATTATATGACCTTCGTATGAAGGACACAGACAGTGTTGCTGCTCATCTAAATGAGTTTGATGCTATATTCTCCTAGTTACAGGCTCAAAAAATGGATATGGATAACGAAATCAAAGCAGTATTGTTGTTATGCACCCTACCATCATCATGGGATACATTTTGCACAGCTATTAGCAATAGTGCACCTAGTGGTAAACTTGTCTATGATGACATATGTGGAGCACTCTTGAGTGAGGAGATTCGTAGAAAATCTATGGTTGGCACTCAGAGTGGAGATGCATATAATGTTCGTGATTCTTACCAAGGAAAGAATCAGCAATGTGGCAGGAGCAAGAACAAGGAAAAGAATGTTCAATGAAATAAGAGTAGAAGTAAATCAAGGAAGAGGGATATGGAATGCCATTAATGTCATAAGAAAGGACATATGAAGAAAGACAGTTACGCATTAAAGAATGCTAAAGGTAAAGGACAGAACGTTGATGGGCATGTTAAACAGTTACCTACACCATCTACTTCGACTGTGAAGATTGAAGAAATTAATGCTATTTTTGATGATGCTAATGTGTTGAAACTTGATAGTACTATGCCATCTGAGGCGCTTATGGCTGATTCTCTTTCCCACACATGGCTGCTAGATTCTGGTGCTTCTTTCCATGTGACACCACACAGAGAATGGTTCTCTAATTATGCAGTAAAGTCTCTTGGTACTGTGAGACTTGGTGACTCTTACCAGTGTGATGTTGTGGGGATTGGAGATGTGGTTATGCAGTTCATTGATGGTTCAAAATTTACTATGCATAATGTACACCATGTACCTCAGTTATCACGCAGTTTGATGTCAGTTGGTCAACTTGATGACCTTGGTTATGCCATATATCTCGTAGTGGAATGGAAAATCTTTCTCATTCTGGCTACTTATCTATGTTATCTTTCTCCGATTTTTCATTTTGTGAGCATTGTCAATATGGAAAGCAAACCAGAAATGTGCATAGAACGCACATTGACTCTTCAAATCAGCCTTTAGATCTTGTTCATACAAATGTGTGTGATCCCATGCCCACTAGGTCCTTAGGTGGTTTGTAATAAAGTGATTGAACCACACCCTTGACAGATAGGAGATGGTTGAACTACACCCTAAGAGAGAGGATTAGGAAGTAATCCTCAACCATGGCTTTTGGGGCAAGTGGTTAGCCCATCACATTCCTAACCAAGAGGTTGTGAGTTCAATTCCTTACATTGGTATCAGGGCCTAGGAAGTAGGCTTGGGCAAGGTGGAATGATCCAATGGCCTCTAAAAAAGGCGCTTGGGCACTCTATCATGTGAAAGGGTAGGAATTGTGGAAGGCGCGCGCGTCGGTTTCAAGCATGGACCTAACAATGATTGGGGTGTATCTCCCAATCCGTACGTCGGATTGAGGCATATAATATACCGTTGGAAAGCTCTCGGAACGAACTTTCCAATGAGCTACCTTGGAAGTGTGAATTCCTTGGGAATCCTTGGGTGGCACTTGATTGTGTTCAAGATACCAAGCATGGGTGAGAACAAGGTTCAAGACTGAGGTTGAGAACAAGGGCTCGAGACACCAAGGTTGCGAACAAGAAGGTTCAAGACACCAAGGTTGAGAGCAAGGGTTCAAGAGACCAAGGTTGCAAACAAGGTTCAAGAAACTGTGCGAGGTTGAGGAACATCAATTCAAGGGCACCTAGGGAGTTCAAGGGATTGATCACCGAGGCTAGAGGGATACAAGAGCAGATCATTGAGGATAATGATCGACCAAGGGGAGAAGAATGTAATAAAGTGATTGAACCACACCCTTGACAGATAGGAGATGGTTGAACTACACCCTAAGAGAGAGGATTAGGAAGTAATCCTCAACCATGGCTTTTGGGGCAAGTGGTTAGCCCATCACATTCCTAACCAAGAGGTTGTGAGTTCAATTCCTTACATGGTTCTCTCTACTTTGTCACTTTCATAGATGACGCTACTAGAAAAGTTTGGATATATCCTATCAAATCGAAGGATGAGGTATTCCCTACTTTCAAAAAATGGCTTGCTTCAGTTGAGACTGAAAAAGGAACTAAGCTTAAGGCTTTACGTTCAGATAATGGGGGTGATTATACCTCACATGAATTCAGCCTTTTCTGTCAGTCTAGAGGGATCCGTAGAGAGTTTACAGCTCCTTATACCCCAGTACAAAATGGTGTAGCTGAGAGGATGAATAGAACTATTCAAGATAG
Organism: Ceratopteris richardii; assembly: GCA_020310875.1. Lineage (NCBI taxonomy): Eukaryota > Viridiplantae > Streptophyta > Polypodiopsida > Polypodiales > Pteridaceae > Ceratopteris > Ceratopteris richardii. The sequence goes on from CM035424.1 coordinate 65,205,479, forward strand.
AGTAGTCTCTATGTTGCATCATGCAAACCTCTCACAAGGCTTTTGGGCAGAAGCAGTATTGACTGTACTTCATGTGATTAACCTTTCACCTAGTACTGCCAAAGGTCTGAAAGTGACACAAGAGTTATGGACACGGAAGCCACCATATTATGATCATCTTCAAGTTTTTGGGTGTGAAGCATATGTTCATATACCCAAGAATCTTAGACAAAAGTTGGACCATAAGTCAAAGAAATGCATTTTTCTTGGATATGGTCAAGAAGGACAATTTGGATATCTCTTGTGGGATCCTAAAACACGATCAATGATTAGAAGTAGTGATGTCATTTTCAATTAGTCTAAGATGCATAAACAGCCCATTAAGGAGGTTGAAGTGAGAAGAGTGGTGTTTGAGGATACTAGTCCTCCGATTATCATGCATAAAAATGTTGCACATAGGGATGTTCAAGAGAATGTCCATTCAAATCCGTCTGCACATGTTCATGTTCAACAACCATTGAGACGTTCTGCACGTGTCTCACATCCACCTGATAGATATGTTCTAGGTTTAGATTTTGTTATGCTAACAGATGCCGGTGAGCCTTCGTGCTATAAAGAGGCTATGCAGACAGAGGATCATGTCAAGTGGGAGCGTGCCATGAAGAGTGAGTTGGATTCTATTCACAAGAATGGTACTTGGGATTTAGTACCTTTGCCAAATGGCAGGAAAGCTTTACCATGTAAATGGGTATATAAGCTGAAATTCACATCAGATAGTGTTTCTCCAAAGTATAAAGCATGACTTGTTGCAAAGGGTTTTAAGCAACAACACGGTGTTGATTTTGAGGAAATCTTCTCTCCATTGGTCAAGATGACTACCTTTCATATGTCACTTGGATTCGTTGCAATGGACGACTTAGAGCTAGTCCAAGTGGATGTGAAAATTGCTTTCTTGCATGGAGATCTTACATATGAGATCTATATGGAACAAGTAGAGGGTTATGTAGTTTCTGGCAAGGAAAGTCTAGTTTGTAAGCTTAAGAAGAGCTTGTATGGACTTAAACAGTCCCCTAGACAATGGTACCAAAAGTTTGATGCTTTTATGAAGTCTCAAGGCTATTCTTGAAGTAATGAAGATCATTGTCTCTACACAAAGAATGCTCAGATGGCAGCTTGAAATTTTTGATACTTTATGTCAATGATATGTTGATTGTTGGGAAGTCCTCTTATGATTTGTCAATTCTGAAAAAGAAGTTGGGTCAAACATTTGATATGAAGAATTTGGGGGATGCCAAACATATTCTTGGCATGCGCGTTACTCGTGATAGGAGTAAAAGATGCATATACTTGTCTCAAAGTGAGTACATATCCAAAGTACTTCACAATTTCAATATGCAGGGTGGAAAGGCATTGAGTACACCTTTACCCACATATGTGAAATTGGACAAGGATGATTGCCCCAAATCAGATGAGGAAAAGGAATTCATGACCAAAATTCCCTATCAGTCTACTGTTGGTAGTCTCATGTATGCTATGGTAGCTACGAGACCAGACATTGCATTTGCAGTGGGAGTTGTGAGCAAATATATGTCTAATCCAGGCAAGAAACATTGGGAAGTGGTTAAGATGATTTTAAGATATCTGAGTGGCACTAAGGACAAGTGCCTATGCTTAGGTAGAGGGAAAGCATCCTTTATTGGTTACACGGATTCTGACTATGTTGGTTGTGTAGACAATCGTAAGTCTACATCAGGGTACATTTTTCATTTTGTTGGAGGTGCTATCTCTTGGAGATCTCATCTTCAAGAATGTACAGCTGTTTCCACCACAGAAGCAGAGTATGTTGCAGCAAGTGAGGCATGTAAGGAAGCGTTGTGGCTTTCTCATCTTGCTTGTGATATGGGCTTACCTCAACATGTACATCGTTTGCTCAGTGATAGTCAGAGTGCCATTGCTTTGGCTAAGAATCCGGTCTATCATGCAAAGACCAAGCACATTGAGGTGAGATATCACTTCATTAGAGATTGCTTAGCCACTAAGCACATTATTCTTGAGAAGATTCACACTCGAGATAATGATGCAGATGTTTTGACTAAAGCTCTACCACAGGATACCTTTCGACACTGTTGTCACTTGATGGGGGTTACTTGATTTTTTATCTTACACAGTCACTTGTCTACTATGTAACATGCCCATCAGGTGGGAGGTATAGTTTGTATACTTACACTCAGGTATTCTTTATCATTCTTTATTTTTTCTCCCATAGCTACTTTGGCCATATCGGCCTTTAGTGGGAGATTGTTACCATTAGCATGCATGTGAAAGGCCAAATGGCCACTGGACACTTCTTTGCATCTGTTCTTTAATAAAACATATAGTGGCCTGGTCAGCCACAAACTAGAAGTTCGACCGCATTTGTGAGACCTAGGAAGTCTATCTTCGTGCTCCCTATGTACTGTGTTTTCTGTGTATTCTGTAGCATCTATGTGAAGTACTACATGCAGCCTCAAGAGCTCGGTTTTCTACTCCGATCATATCATCGTGGAGCTCTCGAGAAGGAGAGTGCTCTATGGTGCATCATCGTCGAAATACTTCATGCTTCCCAAAACATAATGCTCTCAGTATTTTATGACAAATAGAGTCTATCACCTTGAGACGCGAGAAATGGCATGTTGTACCTATGTAGGTCCTTGGAGTTGATGATGGATGTGAATCTAGAAGAAAAATGGCAAGAACACAAAAAGCAAGCACACACAATAGCTCTCTCTCTCTCACACACACACACACACATAAGAAAATGAGGGGAAGTGAAGGGATGGTACGTATATGGTCAGGAAGGTGCAATTTTGACAAAGATAGAGATGGTGAAGATGGAAATGAACATACAAACAATTGAAAAAGTGAGATAAATTTAACAAATCTACTTACCTACTTATTTAAAAAGTCCAATGTCTCTACTCAACTCTCTTACCATCACACTCACTCTTGCGTAGTGATCCCCAGCAACAACACTAAACTTGAGTTGGTATCACTTATAGAATAGTGATGAGTATCAACATGGATGAAGATCCACCTATTTAATGTAAATCCACACATACATGAGGGTGATATGATGATCATGAGTGAGTGATATGTGAAGATGTGAAGGGAGAAACACACTATATGCACACACACATACACGCACACACACAAGGTAGAGAAAATGAGATTGAATATTGAGTATATTCATAAAAAATATTACAATCTCTTATCTCTCTCTTAAAATATTTCTTGCCAAAAACTAGCCTCCTAAAATTAGCTCTCTAGGTCTTTTTATAGTTTTCAAGTGAGTTTTGACCACTTTCAAACCTAGTGTTTGGCATAGTTAAAAGTTAGACTCTAAAACTAATTTGGAAGCTCAAACGGACTCCAAAAATTATGAAACTCAAAATATAACTTCTACCTAGGCTATCCAACTTGAGAACCCCTTTACTCTAAGAAAATAAAGCCATTATTTGCAAAAGTCAGAATTTTGTACAATGTCTTAGTGATTAAAATAATTATTCTTAAAGAATTGGATATTTTGTGAAGTTTGAATGGTGATGCCTTCTCCTCATGTGCTTCCCCATCTCCTATGGCTACTTGAATCACCACTTGCTTTTCTACTTGCTTGACCTTTCCCCACAACACCTATAAAAGACCCAACCTATGGCCCGATGAGACTCATGGTTGGGCATAAATACCTGCAACCATGGATCTCGAAAGGACGGAGTTCTCATGCTTTGGGACTTAGTAGAGGGAAACTGCATGTACTTGTCAGATTCTAGGGATAGCACATATGGTTTGGGGAGAATGAAGATCGAGAGTAGAGGCAGCTTCCGTTTGTGCTCTCGCGGATGGTTGGGAGGAAACAATGAAGAGGGGGGTGTGCATCATAAGGGTGAGGATTCTGCTAGAGGAATCTCATCTTTCTATCCTGGAAGACTCTGATCATGGTGGTGAAAGGGGGCTTTGAAGATTGAGGGAATGGGAGCAGAATCCAAGAAGGAGGAAGGAATGTTAAGGAGGATGATTCCCAAGGACTTGATTTGAACAATTGGAGCTGAAGGAGGATAAACGATGCAAGGTAGCTCTCAAAAGAAGAAGAGAATATGCAGCACATAGGTTGGAGAATTGTGCAGTTGTACAAGGGATTGCGTGAGAGACTAAGCAAATTGTTGGACGTCCCAGACAACATGGCATGAAGCTACATATCACAGAATTCTGTGTAGGCTAGTGAGGACATTATGTTCTTCCTTTTAAGAGTGTATAGGTTTTAGGATGATTTGTTTGTACACAGCCCGACTCTCATCGTTTTCTGTGATGACTCGGTTGTCTCAAAAGAGATGAAAAGAACTTGGATATACCGATTGTTTCATATTCGAATACAAGAGATGTTCTCAGACTGTAATAGGAGTGCCTATTCGAATATATTGAAGTTCTTTAAAATGTTTCATTTGTGTTCACTTATTTTTGAATATAGGGTTAAAAGATGATCACTCAAATTGCTTGTATATGGGATATTATGCACAAAGATTTTCCTTATTTTTTGTTGTTGTATGTTTGTGTACGGTAGCAACCTGAGAGAAAAGTTTTACTACTATGATAACAAAGATCCATCTGATTTAAGGTTCCATTGTGAATGTCCAATGTCGAGGTGCAAAATGGAATAATGCACAAACTCTAAGAACTGAATATCATATCTTTTAAAGAGTTTTTAGTGTTGTTGTCGTTTACTCATCTACTCAAGTTTGACATAGAGAATGCAAGAAGGAAATTGTGCGCATGTGTATTGCATATGATTGGATGTGGATATGTGGATGTGTGAGTAGGACAGAGATGGAGAGAAAGTGAGTGTGAGAGAAAGAAAGGTGATAGGACTAGAAATATAATATCATTTTTCATTGAGCATTCCTTTCGATAGGATTCCAAGAAGGGAATTTTGCACATGTGTATTGCATATGATTGGATGTGGATACGTGGATGTGTGAGCGTTGATGCATTTTGCCAAGCCTAGTGCTTGATTAAAACCATTTATGTAATTACTTCTTTTGTACTCTCAATGAGAGATGTTATAAAAACTATCCCTTGTAAAAGTAGAAAAATGAAATCTCCAAAAGTATAAGGGAGAAAGAGAATCCCGTGACCTTGTTAGGTGCAAATCTTGAAATTAAAGTAGGAGAATTCAATTAGATGACATTCCTTATTATAGAGGAACTTTTAAGTAGAATCCCACCAAGTATGAATTCAAATTTCTCTATAAAACACATGAAGAAAGTTATGGATTAGAGCAGACTTTTGTGCTACAAGTAGAGGAGATTCTAGTCAAGAGTTGGATCATCATTAAAGCACATATTGTGCTTTTCCTTCCCATGCTTCATGCTCAATCATTTTATGTACCATATGTGCAATACAAATTGATTTCTTAGATCCTTTTTGGAGTCTACTTCAACTGTTGACACAAGTTCACACTGTTTTTCAATGTCAACTTTGATCACTGATTTATCTCTGTGTGCTTACTCTTTTGAAGTAATTGAATTTGGTATAAATAAAGTGATAAGTCCATTTGCTTCATCTCAATCTTCATCATATTTGGTTCATTAACTTTATTAGTTACATCAATTTGAAGTGACCTATGTATGCAGGCAGACTATTCCTAAAACATTGGGATGACACCCCAATGTTCCTAAATTGATTTCTCTTAGTATAGTCCATTACAATTCATCAAAATTGTTGCTTTATATTCATTATATATTCAATTGAATTTGTGCAATGTTTCTCTGGTCAATTCTCAACAAGCTATGAGCTCTGAGTGAAATTCCAGAGTGCTTTCCATCCCAAAATAGCAAGTTCTTGATCATCTGTTTTGTGTCAAGTCATTTGTTTTGATGAATCAATTTGAGAATGATGTTCCAAAATACTAAGGAGGTACTAATGCTTTATTAGCAAGATCAAAGTGTCTACTCAGCATCCTCGAAGTAATCTTGGCACGTGTAGAGCAAATTTTTGCAACACCAAACTCATCTTTGGATTGTACCACCATCTCTTCTCACAGTGGTATGAGAGCATAGCTAAATCAATATGGGAGATGGTTTTCCTTTTACCATTGAAAAATTGTATAAGAACAACTACCCAGCCTGGTCTTTGACGATGGAGGCCTACCTTCAAGGGAGAAATCTCTTTGGATACATACATGAAGAAGCCATACCAACAATGAGAAGCAAAGGACAATCATCACTTGAAGAGCAAGAAAGACTTACAACTTGGTGTTCAAAGGATGCATTAGCAAGGTCCTATATTCTAAACTCAATCTCTGATTTTCTTTTACCTCATGTGAAAGGATGCAAGACCTCAAGGGAGACCTGGAATGCACTTGTTGCCTTCTTCTCTTCAAATACTAGAGCAAGGAAGAATCAGTTATGGATGGAGTTTACTACATTGAAGAAAAGCCCTGAGCAAAGTGTGACTGATTATGTCACAAAGATGAAGGATATCTCTGATCAATTAGGAATCATTCGAGAGGTGATTGAAGAAGAACAAATCATAAGGCAAATCACCAATGGCATTAAAGCTGATGACAAGTGGGAATCATTCACAAATGCCATGGATCTATACATGGACATGCAGGTGCCATACCTCAATACTTTGATGGGCCAACTCTTCATGCATGAAGCAAAGCTAAACAAAAACGGTGAATCCTCAAGAGGCAATCAATCTTCTGCCCTATACTTTGATAAAGTTAAATCTAAGGATAAGTCAAAGTCCAAGAAGAATGAAGATGAAGGAAGCTCTTTCCAAGCTAACTTTACAGGTAGAGGAAAAGCTAGAGGTAGAGGCAGAGGAGGAAAGCAAGGCAAGGGGAGACCCCAAACATCTCAAGCTTGCAACATATGTGGTTACTCTAATCACACTATTGAAGAGTGTTACATGAATCCAAGAAATTCTGGAGGAAGAGGATTCAACAGAGGTGGCTATGGATCAAATAGAGGCAGATACAATGGAGGATATAACAACAACTATCACAACAACAATAACAACTATCAAAATGGATATAGAGGAATGAGGGACTACAACAATTACACTCAGGATCAAAGTCAAGAAGACTCACTTCTTCTCACGAACCTATCACTGAAGCAAGGTAAGGATGATGATCTATGTCTTTTATATTGACTCAGGATGTTCCAATCATGTATCAAGAAATGTAGCATTGCTCTCTGACTTGGAAGATCCCAAGAATAAACATGAAGTGCAGACAAGGGATGATACAAGGCCCTCAGTGGAAAAGATAGGTAATGTCAAAACATCAAATGGAAATATGAATCTTCTGAGCAAGGTATTATATGTACCTACAATAACTAAGAATTTGATAAGTGTTGGACAAATTGTGGAGAAAGGATTGCACGTCAGATTTACAAGACATGGAGCCTATGTTGAAGACCCAAAGCAGGGATTCAAAAGAATAGCTAAAGGAGAAAATGAAGGAATACTCTTCACATTTGAGGTAGAAGATACCAAGAACATAGCATTGTTTAGCTATGGATCTCAAATACTCTCTGAATTAGAGGTATGGCATAAAAGGCTTGCTCATATTGGTGAAAGAACTTTAAAACAAATATGCAAGGATCAAAGTGTACTTGGATTGCCCAACATCACAAAGCAACATATGATCTACAAGTGTGGAGCTTGTCAATTTGGCAAGGCACATAGACAACCCTTCAATAGGAAAGGCTACATACATCAAGAGCTATTGGATCTTGTACCAACAGATGTGTGGGGTCCCAGCAAAGAACCCTCCATTTTAGGTTCAAAATAATATGCATCTTTTATTGATGATTGTAGTATGTGGACAATTATATGCTTCATGAAACATAAAGATGAAGTTTTCAATTGTTTCAAAAGATATCTTGCACTTTGTAGAGAATCAAACAGGTAAATGTCTCAAGAGACTCATATCAGATGGTGGTGGAGAATACTTCTCAAATGAATTTGATGCTTTCCTCCAAGAAAGAGGCATTAAAAGAGAGGTAACAATGAGGTACACTCTTGAACTCAATGGAGTAGCAGAAAGGAGAAACAAAATCATAGTTGAAGAAGCTAGATCTATGATAAATGAGAAGAACCTACCTAATTACCTTTGGGTAGAGGCTATATCAATAGCTACATACCTTGTATACAGACTCCCATCTAAATCCTTAGATGGTATGACTCCATATGAAGTGTGGAATGGAAGAAGAACAAGCCTACAGCATTGTAGGATCTTTGGATGTTTAGCCTATGCTCATATTCCTTCTCAAGTAAGATGGAAATTAGATCCCAAAGCAGAGAAGTGTGTTTTCATTGGATATGAACAAAATCAAAAGGGTTACAGATTGTACAATCCCACTAACAAAGGTTTCCTAGTTATTAGGGATGTAGTCTTTAATGAAAATAAATCTTGGTTTGATGATGACAGGAAGGTGAAGCTACCATATGACTTAGAAGACGACTTTCCATCTCTTCCAACAAAGGAGCCAAAGCACCATGAAGATAGTGATTATGAAGATAACATGACAGAGTTGGAGAAATTGAAGCTATGGCAGATCAAAGGGAAGGATAAAATGGAAGAACTAAATCAAGACAGTCAATTCATGCATAAGACAAGGAAGCCACATATGGAAGCAACCAAGAGAGTGCTCAAATACTTGACGGCACAGTTAATGAAGGACTATTTTATCCTTTCACTTCAAAAATTGATCTCAAACTCTACTCAGATTCAGATTGTTCTGGATCTAAGGATGATAAGAAGAATACATCAGGTTATGGCCAATGCAACACAAGAAGCAATGTGTCTGAAGTGTTTATACTCAGAGTTGGGATTACATACCTCAACTCCTCACATCTTTGGTGATAATACAAGTTCACTTCAATTAACAGCTAATCTTGTTTACTATGCTAGAACTAAGCATATTGAAGTTCACTATCATTATGTAAGAGAAAAATTATTGAGCAAGGACATTCAATTGTCCTATGTATCTACTAATCTTCAATGTGCAGATATGTTGACTAATCCATTGGATGGTATCAAGCTAAGCAGATTCAAAGGCATGATTGGATTGATGGAAATTAAAGAGGATTGAAGACTCAAGCATGCTAGGCTTGAGGGGGAGCTATTGGTGAATTTTGCCAAGCCTAGTGCTTGATTAAAACCATTTATGTAATGACTTCTTTTGTACTCTCAATGAGAGATGACATAAAAACTCTCTTGTAAAAGTAGAAAAGTGAAATCTCCAAAAGTAAAATGGAGAAGAGAATCCCGCGACCTTGTTAGCTGCAAATCTTCAAATTAAAGTAGGAGAAGTCAAGTAGATGAGATTCACCTATGATAGAGGAACTTTTAGGTAGAATCCCACCAATTTTGAATTCAAATTTCTCCATAAAAACACATGAAGGAAGTCACGGATTAGAGCAGACTTTTGTGCTACAAGTAGAGAAGATTCTAGTCACGATTTTGATCATCATTGAAGCACATTTTTTGCTCATCCTTCCTATGCTTCATGCTCAATCATTTCATGTACCATATGTGCAATACAGATTGATTTCTTAGATCATTTTTGGAGTCTACGTCAACTACTGTCTTAGGTTCACATTGTTTTTCAGTCAACTTTGATCACTGATTTCTCTCTCTGTACTTACTCTTTTGAAGTAATTTAATCTTTTATAGGTAAAGTGACATGTCTATTTTCTTGATCTCAATTTTCATCATATTTGGTTCATTAGTTTACTAGTTACATCAATTTGAAGTGACCTATGTATGAAAGAAAACTATTCCTGAAAAGTCGAGATGACACCCCAATGTTCCTAAATTGATTTCTCTCAGTATAGTCCATTAAAATTCATCAAAATTTTATTGCTTTAGATTCATTATATATTCAATTGAATGTGTGCAAAGTTTCTCTAGTCAATTCTCAATAGGTTTTGAGCTTTGAGTGAAATTCCGGAGTGCTTTCCATTCCAAAATAGCAAGTTCTTGATCATCTATTTTGTGTCAAGTCATCTATTTTGATGAATCAATTTGAGAATGAACTTCCAAAAAACTAAGGAGGTATTAATGCTTTATTAGCAAGCTCAAAGTGTCTACTCAGCATCCCTAAAGTAATCTTGGTAGGTGTAGAGCAGGTTTTTGCAACACCAAACTCATCTTATGATTGTACCACCATCTCTTCTCACAGTGAGTAGGAAAGAGATGAAGAGAAAGTGAGTCTGAGAGACATAAAGGTGATAGGAGTGGAAATATAATATCATTTTTCATTGATCATTCCTTTTGATAGAATTTTGAATTCCGATAAACCGGATAAGAGGCATACACAAACAAGGTAGTACAATTCCAACCTTCCATAATTGTTTTCCTATCAACTTCAGTAGTAATCTTTTTTTATCGGTATATATATATATATATATATATATATATATATATATATATATATATATATATATATATATATATATATATATATATATATATATATATATATATATATATATATATATATATATATATATATATATATATATATATATATACCTAAGAAAGATATTATAGCCTTATATTATAGAAGGTGCATGGAATCATAGAAACCGAAGAAGCTTGACCCATGAATGATGACTACATAGTTCTTCATCAATATTATGCAAAAAGTCATTGAACTCGGTGTGGGGGTCATATGAATTGTGTCATTTAAGTTAGCTATCCTTCTAAAAGAAAGGAATTGATTTTGAATTTCAAAACATGTGAAAGTCGTGTTTGGCATTGACTTGACCTGGGAAAATGATTGCACAACATCCTCAATAAGAAAATGATGGAATAAACAATAAGCTTCATGTGCAAGGCAATAAGCTTGCCTCACATTGTTTATATAATATTCAGGAGGGAAGTTGGGCCCTTAGATATTTAATTTTGGCACACTGCTAGAGAGAGAGTTGATGGTGATTTTTGGGTTGCAAGCTGGTAGGTTCATATGTACATGAATAAAGAGAGTGAGGGAGAGTGTGTGTGAGTGTACGTGTAAGAGTGTGAGTAAGAGGGTACGCTCGTGTGTGTAAGAGAGAAAGGAAGAAAAAAGGAGGGAGAAGGTAATGTGAGTAAGAGAGTGGGGGTGATAGGGAGTGAGCAAGGAAGAGAGAAGGAGAGTGGGAAAAAGAGTCAGAGTGGGTGTCCCTAAAGAGTGTGTGAGAAGTTGAGAGTGTGTGCAAGTGAGTGAGAAATAGGGAAGAAGTAGAGAACAATAAAAGGAAGGGAAAGAGTGAAAGAGGGGGGTTGTGTGAGAGAGAAAGAGAGAGAAAGAGAGTGGAAGGAGAAAATGAGAGTATGAGTGTGAAGAGAGAGTGTAAGAGAGTGAATGTATATATGCATATGAGTATGTGTGTAAGATTATGGGTGTGAGTGCATGTGTGGGTATGTAAAAGGGAAAGAGAGTTAAAGAGAGAAGAGGGGTGAAAGTAGGTGAGAGAGTGGGAGAGAAATGTGAGTGTATGTGAGAGTACATGTGTGAGAGTGTGTGAGGGTATATGGTTGAATATATGTGTGTGTAGATGTATGTATGGGTGAAAGAGAGCTTGGGAAAGGATGGAAGAGTGAGAGTGCATGAGTACAGGGTGTGTGTGTGTGTGTGTGTGTGTGTGTGTGTGTGTATGAGAACGAGATAGGCTGTGTGAAACAAAGGAAGAAAGGAAGTGTGAGCGAAGGGATATGAGATACTGGATGAGGAAGAGAAGTTATCACTTTGGGAGATAATTGTGGTCTCCAAGTAATACAACTTGGCTGATTCCGAGGAGTTTGGGCAAGATATAGGGATCTATCCACATTTTCTCCTTGGGCATGAGGATTTAACATTGGGTGATCCTACTGGGGATTGGCTTAGCATATCTCAGAGAGATTGCTACGAGTTTTCTCGGTGCCCCAAACATGTGGCACAGCCATTCAGCCCCACAGTTGTTTTGGTTCTCGTTAAAGAAATGGTGCAATGAAGGAAAGTTTGGGGTTTTGTGAAGATCGATGCGAGCCATATGAATCTTGGATGGAGTGATAGACGAACTAAATTTGATAGAACAGTGAGATTTCATGTGAATAGATGTCCTCAATTTTGTCCTATCTCCATTAGATGTTGGTGTTGCGAGGAGATTGGGCATATTGCCAAATTTTGCCCTCAAGTGTGTACTCCATTGGAATTGTCCCTATGTGTGCGGATTGTGGAAAAATGAGTCTATGTGAGCATGTGTGTAGCTCAAAAGAAGTCTCTTCTAGGAATGTCTCAAGGAAGGAAACTATTTTTTATCTCCCTACTCTCTATGTGGAAGTTGACAATGGAAGATGTACTGGAGTGAAAAAGGTACGAAATGAAGTCTCTCAATCCATTGGGACCTCGAGGATACCAAGCGACATCTCCAAGATGATACAGCCAATCAACATGACCAATAAGTTTGAGAAGTTAAAGATAGATGAGGACCTTGACTATGCGAGGGAAAATGAGGTCAATGGATCTTAAGATAAAATCTTAGCAAAACTCATGAAAAATCTACGATGTCAAGTAAATTTGATATGTAAGGAGCAAGACAACAAAAGGACCAAGATGAAGAGATTAGAAAATATTCAAACTAAAATAGAGGTCTTAGAGAAATGGGAGGAAAAGTTGAAAGGCATGGAAAGCAAAAACAAAGAGTTGAAAAGAGAAAACAAAAACCTGAGGAAGAAAATTGAAAGAGTTGAGAGTCGACGAGTTGTAAAGAAGGGTAAAGAAATAGAGAGAGAGCTCATGGAGATCAACTCTGAGTTAGTGGTAGTAGACTACTATTGGCTTACAATTGAAGATGGGTTCCAACAAGAGGAAATGGAAGAATTTGGAAAAGAACATGAGAGGATGAGTGGGGAGCTTGATAGATGGATGAGTAAGAGAGAAGATGAAAGATGGAGGTGTAGAGAAAGTTAAAAAGTCGATAGAATTGAAGAAGAGTTGAAGATGATGATAGATAAGCTAAGCACATTCGGTGGAGAGATAGACGAGCGCTTTGAAGGAGACTATAGAGACCCTAGCAGGTCATTCAAAGAAGAGCTTTCAAGAAGTGTATAATAGAGTTAGTGGAGAAGATTCGAGAGGGGATGAGTTAGAAAACAAGCTAGAGAATTTAGAAAGAAGATGTGAAGAGCTTAGTCTAGTGGAGAAGCTCAATGAGATTGATCAAAAACATAAAGATGGATCTGAGGAGCTTGAAAGAAAACACATGATGTTGTGGGAGAAAATCGAGAAGCTATAAGATTTATTTGGGAGAATTGAAATTTCTCTGCAAGAAAATGAAAAGAGGATGCATGAGATGGGAATAGATAATGAGAAGTTGCAAAAAAGGATGAGGTATGTAGATTGTGAAATAACACAACATCAAAATGATATTGACCTAAATATACGAGGATTAAGGGAACTAGCTATGGAGGTTGATGTATTGAGGGACGTAGCAAACACGAGTGCCCAAGACCTTGTAGATCATCTTTCGTGGGTAGAGGACCATATATCAAAGATGTCAAATTATATTGAATCTTCATAAAGACATGTTTGTAGATAAAAGGGGGTGTCGAAGAGATGGTTTGCATAGTGATGATGAGGCTCCTAAAGCAGATTCTAACTCACCTCCTAGAGGATGTTGATCATTGACTATGAATGAGATTAGGTAGGTATTATTGAGGATGTTTGTACAACATTACACCTAAGGAGAGGACTTAAGGATAAGATAGGGACATCCGGTTTGATAAGTATGTTTGTGATTAATTGATTATTTCATACAACCCTTATGCCCTAGGAAGTAATAGCGGAGAGAAGATCAATCTATTAGCTTTCACGGATGTGCTCTTTTTTTGCTTTTTGGGTGTATGCATGATGTGTGGGAAGGGTGGGAAGATGCTCCTTTTTATGTCTCCCTAACTCTCAAGACTTGGGAAATGAAAAGAAAAAGAAAAAAACAACAAAAACAAAAACAAAAAGCATGTATATATGTGCGCCAGTTACTATGAGGGATTAATAGGCAAGTGGAGTCATCCTGGCTAGGTGCTCAGGATCGTGAGCTGACGCTAGCTTCATCATAGGCCTAGACAGTGACATGTTTGTATCTGTTTGGTGCTACGCACCAGTGGGTTGATAGGTGAGTGGAACCATCTTGTCCGATGGTCGAGACCATGAGCCATACCCAGCTTTGCTATGGACTAGCACATATATATGTGTATGTACATTTTCTGTATGTTCATTGCATGCTATGTTGTGTTGGTAGATGGGTGGAACAAACCTAGTCGGGTGGTCAGGGCCACGAGTCGCATCTAATTGTAATATAGGCCAACTCGTGAATCAAAAATAAACAAAAAGAAAAAAGAGAAGGAAAATTCCCACCCCTAAAGGGGAGAGACAGAGAGGAGGAGGGCAGTGATCGCCCAAATGGGTGTGTTTTTGCATGTATGTATCTACAGGGATGAGATGTTGATTGCTGATAGATCGATCAACTCGAGGCCAACACTGACAAAGGTATAATTATTATATGTACATGGCTGATTAGTTGTAAGCAACTTATCGAATTTGGCTCTTCTTATGGTATCGATAGGTTTGTTCCAAAGGCGGGTAATGGTGTACGTGCTCCTTGGAAATTCTTCACTTATGTCTCACTTCATTTTGGGTGATTGAGTTTTTGTGGATTTGAGGTGAGGCCGCGCTTTAAGAGATTTCTTTTTTTCTCATAAATGGAAGGTATAGAGGGAGTTATCGGATGTAGATGCACCAGTAGAATGCATGTTTTTGTGGATTCTCTTTTTTGCATGATTTTTGGATTCACCTCTTTTGATGAGTTTGCATATGAGAAGGATATGACGACAGAGGGGATCTTCGACAAGGTATTCAAGGTATGCAAGGGATTTTTGTTGATTGATCGCAGGTGATGTTGACTGACTATATGTTTGCAAGACACTCTTCGGGAGGCAGGCTCATGATTGAGTTATCGACATCTTTTTGAGTTATTGTGCATTGATACAAGGTGATGGTATGGTTGGTGGAAGAAAGTGAATGTGTGAAGGAAATCCTCATGCATGATGATTATGGGTGAGTTGAGAGTTGGGAATATGCCGATGTGATTTGTCATGGCTAAATGAGTTGGATGATTGGATTATGGTGCTTCATGTATCTCCATGGATGGAATATATTGAAGTTCTCTAAAAGTTTCATTTATGTTCACTTATTGTTGAATCTATGGTTAAAAGATGATCAGTCAAATTGCTTGTATATGGGATATTTTTCACAAAGATTTTCCTTATTTTCGTTGTTGTATGTTTGTGTATGGTAGCAACTTGAGAGAAAATTTTTACTACTATGATAACAAAGATCCATCTGCTTTAAGGTTCCATTGTGAATGTCCAATGTCGGGGTGCAAAACGAAATAATAAACGAACTCTAGGAACTGAATATCATATCTGTTAAAGAGTTTTTAGCATTATTGTCAGCATGATTTATTTACTCAAGTTTGATATATAGAATCCAAGAAGGAAATTGTGTGCATGTGGATGAGTGGATGCCTGAGCACGAGAGAGATGGAGAGAAAGCGAGTGTGAGAGAAAGAAAGGTAATAGGAGTGGAAATATAATATCATTTTTCATTGAGCATTCCTTTTTATAGAATTTCGAAATCTGATCAATTGGATAGGAGGCCTACACGAACAGGGTAGTACAATTAGAACGTTCCATAATTGTTTTGCTATGAACTTCAGTAGTAATCTCTTTTGATCGATATATATATATATATATATATATATGTATATATATATATACATATATATATATACATATATATATATATATATATATATATATATATATATATATATATATATATATATATATATATATATATATATATATATCCAAGAAAGATATTCTAGCCTTATATTACGGAAGGTGCATGGAATCATAGAAACGGAAGAATCTTGACCCATGAATGTTGACTACATAGTTCTTCATCAATATTATGCAAAAAGTCATTAAACTCGGTGTGGGGGTCATATGAATTGTGTCATTTACGTTGGCTTCCTTCTAAAAGAAAATTTTATTGGTGGGGCCAGATTTGGTCTCCTTGTTCTACTTCTTACATACTCCCTTCCCTCTTTGTCTATGTCGTGAACTGCTACCGACACCCCCTTCCTCTTGTGTCTACCATCCCCAACAAAACCTTGTTGTAGGGAGCGATCAATGTAATTCTGTAAGAGGTCATGAGCGAGGTTGTGCTTCTTTATATGTATGCCTCATGGGAGGTCAACTTCCAATTTGTCCCAAGCTATCGCCTGTGGTGTATTAAGTGCTAAATAGCAATAGTCAGACGGTAGACGAGTTTTCCACAGGAAAATAATTGGAGAAGATGGGTGGGCATGGTTGTTGGTGCAAAACAAGCCTTAACACTTGGCTTTGTCTTGTACCTTGAAGAGCATTGGATATCAACCTTGAAGGTTTTACAAGAGCTTGGAGTAATTCATGAAGACTTCATTTGAAGAAAGACCATAGGAACACATGCCTATGCTTAGTTACATTTTACTTTATGTAAAAAGTCAATATGACTTCTTGTAATCACACCTACCTTCAAAAGTCGTGGAAATTGAAAGGTATGAATGGAGAGAATATCTCCATGTGATTAGATGAGAGATTTGAGGGAGCCTACATTTGAGTTTTAAAATTCAAATTCCTTCAAAACACCTATAAAAGACAATGTAAAAGTCGCGGGTTTGTTACACTCTTCCTGAGGCTAATCCAAGCAAAATCAGTGAGTGTGTGAGAGCTACTATTGAGCCTACACCTCTGAGTACCATTGGGCATCACTTTACATGCCAATGGGAATGTACATTTGATAGATTCAATACATATACTCATAGTCATTATCTCTGTTTTCTCTGTGTGATCACCTTCAAGTCTGTCAACTTCAAAGGAGCATTTCTCTGGATCTACTGAACCAAATTGAGTGTTCTATAGCTCATTGGAACCAGCTCAAAGCATTCTACAACACTACAAAATTTCAAGTCATTCCATTCAGCCATTTTGGAGAAATTGCAGTCGAGGCAGTCACTGGTATTTCTCTGTGTTGTTCCTAAAAAGTCGGGGGTGTCTCTGATTTTGCTAAAGATCATGCTCAGTGTATAGTTTGTCAATTGGAGTGATTTAACTTGCTAATGGTAGCTTGTTAAGTTAATTTAATACTCCCAGAAGGAATTAATCCAATTGCAAGTGTGCTGGTCACACTGAGCTTAGGACTGAGCAGGTATCATTACAGGAATAGAAAGTTTTTTGAGTTGTGAAGATTCAAAATCATCTGTTTTGATTTGGTCATTACTCAATCATTTTGTAAAGCGCATATATAGTTTCTTGGTGTCATTTGGAAGCTCAAGGAGTCTTCTAACCATATCTGAAGAGAAAAGAGGGCAGGTGTGAAGCAGGTCTAGCTGCACCAACTTGATCTTCTGATTGTACCCAACCATCACATCCAACAGTGGTATCAGAGCAAAACAAGGTAATCATGGGTGATGGTTTCCCTTCCTTCATTGACAAATTGGATAGAAATAACTACCAGGCTTGGTCATTGAGAATGAAGACTTATCTACAAGGGAGAAGCTTGTATGGATACATATCAGGAGATGAGGAGTTGCCCTCATTCAAAACCAGAGGCCTACCTACAAAGGATGAGCATGAGAGACTTAATCAATGGTGTGCTAAAGATGCTTTGGCAAGGTCATATCTTCTAAACTCTATCTCTGATTTCCTTCTACCTCATGTTAGGAACTGTAAGACTTCCCAAGAGACTTGGGAAACCTTGTCAACATACTTCTCATCAAGCACAAGGGCCAGAAAGAATCAGCTATGGATTGAGTTTACAACTCTCAGGAAGCAATCAAAACAATGTGTCTCAGATTTTGTCACCAAAGTCAAAGACATTGCAGATCAACTTGCAAGTGTTGGAGAAGAAATTGAAGAAGAGCAAATAGTCAGACAAGTGATCAATGGACTCAAAGCAGATGACAAGTGGGAAAGCTTTACCACTGCAATGGACTTGTACATGGACATCCAAGCACCTGATCTAACAACTCTGATTGGACAACTATTCACACATGAAGCAAAGATCACAAAGAATGGAGAGCAATCAAAAGGTAACAATCCCTCTGCCCTATATACAGATAAGAAGTCTAAAGACAAGGGTAAAAGTAAGAAAGTTGATGAAGAAGGATCCACCTCCCAAGCAAACTATGCAGGGAGAGGTAGATCATCTAGAGGTAGGGGCAGAGGAGGTAAGTCAGGTAGGGGGAGACCCTATAATCAATCTCCATGCAATATTTGTGGCTTGTCTAACCATACTACAGATGAATGCTACAAGAACTACAAGAATCAAAGAGGAAGAGGTCACCAAAGAGGAGGATACTCCCAAGGCAGAGGCAGATTCAATCAATCTCAAGGCTACCATGGCTACAACAATAATTACAACAACAATAGCTACAATCACAATGGCAATTATCAAGGAGGATACAGGAACAGAAAGGATTACAACAATTATGCAGAGGATCAAGATGATTCCTTGTTGATTATGAACATGACATCTAAATCAGGTATCAATGATGATCATTTGTTCTATATTGACTCAGGTTGCTCTAACCATGTAGCTGGGAATGTTGCCTTACTCTCTGATTTGGAAGAACCTAAAGGCAAGCATCAAGTGCAGACAGGTGATGACACTAAACATTCAGTGGTTAAAGTAGGTAATGTCAAAACAAGAGATGGTAATCAGAATTTGCTAAGCAGAGTATTGTATGTTCCAACAATCACCAAGAATCTGATGAGTGTAGGTCAGATTGTTGAAAAAGGTCTACAGGTAAGGTTCACTCAACATGGTGCATATGTGGAGGATCCAAGACATGGATTCAGAAGGATAGCCAAGGGAGAGAAATCAGGTAGACTATTTACCTTTGAACTTGAGGATACTAAGAATATTGCCTTGTACAATTATAAGGACCAAACTCTATCAGAATTGGAGATGTGGCACAAAAGATTAGGTCACATTGGAGAGAGGACCATAAAGCAAATGAGTAGGGATCAATGTGTGCTTGGGATACCTAATGTATCCAAGCAACACATGATATACAAGTGTGGGGCTTGTCAATTTGGTAAGTCACACAGATTGCCATATACCAAAAAAGGTTTTATGCATGAAGACTACTTGGAATTGGTGCATACAGATGTTTGGGGACCAAGCAAGGAGCCATCCATATCTGGATCAAGGTACTATGTATCTTTTATAGATGATTATAGCAGATGGACTGTCTTGTACTTCATGAAACATAAAGATGAAGTATTTAATTGTTTCAAAAGGTATCTTGCATTAGTTGAGAATCAAACAGGTAGACATTTGAAGAGGTTAAGGTCTGATGGTGGTGGAGAATACTTCTCCAATGACTTTGAAGAGTTCTTGCAGGAAAGAGGCATCAAGAGGGAGATTACCACAAGGTACTCACCTGAACAAAATGGGGTAGCAGAAAGGAGGAATAGACTCATTGTGGAGACAGCTAGGTCTATGCTTAATGAGAAAAAATTACCAAATTATCTTTGGGCAGAGAGTGTATCTACTGCCACATACTTGATCAACAGGTTGCCATCAAAGACACTTGATGGGATGACACCCTATGAGGCTTGGCATGGTAAGAGACCATCTCTGGATCATTGCAAGATCTTTGGGTGTGTTGCATATGTGCATATTCCCTCACAGGTAAGGGGAAAGCTAGACCCTAAGGCTGAAAAGTGTATCTTTATTGGTTATGATTTGAATCAGAAAGGATACAGGTTCTATAACCCCTCAAACAAAGGCTTCAAGGTAAGCAGAGATGTAATCTTTGATGAAAATGATTCATGGTATGATAATGAGTGCAGGAAAGTTAGCCTACCTTATGATATGGAAGAAGACTTTCCAAAGCTTGTCAGGCAAGAACCAACTCAGAATGAGGACACAAGCTCAGATGATGAAGACACCATCAACATTGAAGAATTCAAAGCTTGGAAATCCAAAGGGAAGATGAAGATGAAGCAACTTGAAGACAATCCAGAATCCTCAACTCAAGCTATGAGGAGATCTTCAAGGGAAAAGAAGAAACCTATTAGGTATGGGTATGATACTTCACTTGTAACCAAGCACTCTGTATATCTTGCAAAGGATATCTTAAGTGAAGAACCAGGTACATTTGAGGAAGCTATTACTAAACCAGAATGGAAGGAAGCAATGGATGAAGAAATGGAGGCTCTCAAGGAGAGTGATACTTGGGACTTGGTATCCAAGAAGGACTCCATGAAGGTGATAGGATCCAGATGGATCTACAAACTCAAAAGGAACTCAGATGGTACAATAAGCAGGTACAAAGCTAGGTTGGTAGCCAAGGGTTTTGCACAAACCCAAGGCATTGATTATGAGGAGACATTTTCTCCTGTAGCAAAGATGCCAACTATCAGAATTATGGTGAGTGTAGCTGCATCCAAGAATTGGAACATGTACCAATTGGATGTAAAGAATGCATTCTTGAATGGATGGATATCTGAAGAGGTCTACATGTCACAACCACCTGGCTATGAGGATCCCAATAAGGTAAATCATGTGTGTAAATTGAAGAAGGCTCTGTATGGATTGAAACAGGCACCTAGAGCATGGAATTATAGGTTGACAACCTATCTCTTGGATCAAGGATTTGTGATGAGTAAAGCAGATACTTCATTGTTTATAAAGAAGAACAATTCAGAGGTAATATACTTGTGTGTCTATGTTGATGACATCATTATTACAGGAAATGATGTTCAAGGAATTAGACACATCAAAGGTCAAATGATGAAGGAATTCAAGATCAATGATCTTGGATTATTGAAGTACTTCCTAGGGCTTGAATTAGTCTACACAAATTCAGGTATATTTATTACTCAGAAGAAGTACATTCAGGACATGGTCAAGAAGTTTAATTTGCAGGAAGCTAAAGTCTCAAACATTCCTATGGAGGTCAACCACAAACTCAGTGCACATGAAGGAGAAGAACTCAAGGATATTACAAGTTATCAAAGTTTGATGCAGATTGGGCAGGTTGCAAGGATGACAGGAGGAGTACATCTGGTTACATATGCTTTGCAGGTGATAAACCAATTTCTTGGTCATCCAAGAAGCAACCCACAGTAGCCCTATCATCTACTGAGGCAGAGTATAGAGGGCTAGCCAATGCTACTCAAGAAGCAATATGGTTGAAGTTACTCTATTCAGAATTGGGCCTATACACAAGGCCACCAATCATATTTGGTGATAACACAAGTTCACTTCACCTAGCTGCTAACCCTGTTTATCATGCTAGGACAAAACACATAGAGGTTCATTACCACTATGTGAGGGAGAAATTACCTAGCAAGGAAATCCAATTATCATATGTGTCCACTAATATTCAATGTGCAGATTTGCTTACAAAAGCTTTGGATGGGAGCAAGCTATGCAAGTTTAAATCCATGATAGGATTGCAGGATATCATTGAAGACTAAAGATGAAGACTCAAGCAAGTGTTTGGCTTGAGGGGGAGCTGTTGGTGCAAAACAAGCCTTAACACTTGGCTTTGTCTTGTACCTTGAAGAGCATTGGATATCAACCTTGAAGGTTTTACAAGAGCTTGGAGTAATTCATGAAGACTTCATTTGAAGAAAGACCATAGGAACACATGCCTATGCTTAGTTACATTTTACTTTATGTAAAAAGTCAATATGACTTCTTGTAATCACACCTACCTTCAAAAGTCGTGGAAATTGAAAGGTATGAATGGAGAGAATATCTCCATGTGATTAGATGAGAGATTTGAGGGAGCCTACATTTGAGTTTTAAAATTCAAATTCCTTCAAAACACCTATAAAAGACAATGTAAAAGTCGCGGGTTTGTTACACTCTTCCTGAGGCTAATCCAAGCAAAATCAGTGAGTGTGTGAGAGCTACTATTGAGCCTACACCTCTGAGTACCATTGGGCATCACTTTACATGCCAATGGGAATGTACATTTGATAGATTCAATACATATACTCATAGTCATTATCTCTGTTTTCTCTGTGTGATCACCTTCAAGTCTGTCAACTTCAAAGGACCATTTCTCTGGATCTACTGAACCAAATTGAGTGTTCTATAGCTCATTGGAACCAGCTCAAAGCATTCTACAACACTACAAAAGTTCAAGTCATTCCATTCAGCCATTTGGGAGAAATTGCAGTCGAGGCAGTCACTGGTATTTCTCTGTGTTGTTCCTAAAAAGTCGGGGGTGTCTCTGATTTTGCTAAAGATCATGCTCAGTGTATAGTTTGTCAATTGGAGTGATTTAACTTGCTAATGGTAGCTTGTTAAGTTAATTTAATACTCCCAGAAGGAATTAATCCAATTGCAAGTGTGCTGGTCACACTGAGCTTAGGACTGAGCAGGTATCATTACAGGAATAGAAAGTTTTTTGAGTTGTGAAGATTCAAAATCATCTGTTTTGATTTGGTCATTACTCAATCATTTTGTAAAGCACATATATAGTTTCTTGGTGTCATTTGGAAGCTCAAGGAGTCTTCTAACCATATCTGAAGAGAAAAGAGGGCAGGTGTGAAGCAGGTCTAGCTGCACCAACTTGATCTTCTGATTGTACCCAACCATCACATCCAACAATGGTAATGAACACCTTAGAGTGATATTCCCAAAACTCAATGGTAAACATTTCCTCAAAGTTTGTTTATAGCACACAAGTAGGTACTTTATTCAACAATGCCATGCATAGAAAGTTTTGAGTGAGGGGTTGGTGCTCATATCATATACTAGATCTACGTTGCCATGCTCAAAGTCTGGTGTTGAAATATAAGGTGCACAGAACCTTCTGAAGACCTTGAATGTAGTTTGCATGAGGTCAAAAAATTTGATGGACATCTTGGCTACTATATCGATTATACAATTCAGACATGGAAGCTAGTGTTGGATAGTTGCCATCATGTACGCCACTATGGGGGGTCCTTGAGGGGGTGTGAAGCATGGGTAATTGACCCAGTCCTCGCACTTTGGATCATTGTGCACTTTAATGGTGAATGCTGACCAAGACTGATATCGAGGCATTGGGCCATAGCATGGATTGTATGTTATGTGGCTAGGAGCTTTAGACCAGGTGTATAGCATTTCTAGGTATTCTCTCAATAGATTCACCCTCTAGTTTGGTTGAAAGATTGCACCTTTAGTTGCTTGTGGAGGGAGGTATTGTGCTTGGAACTATGTGGCAAACTACCCTAAAATGCACTCGATCTCTAAGTTGTACTCTAGCATATACATAAATTATGGTTTATATTGAAGTTCATTAGTCGAAGTGTATCTCCTTGCCGCAAGTTCTACAAAATATGTAGAGTGGAGTATGTTCTCTTCAATTACCACCATGGCCTTGACTTGAGCCTCGATATGTGCTGAGTGTGGCTTGACAAGTACTTCTATCGGCTTCACACATCAAGGTCATGGTAGTTCAAACGTGTCTTGAACCTTGTCAGTGACATGTCTACCTACTGCTACATGTGGCTCATACTCTTCTTTGAAGGTCAGGTCAACTGGAATAGTGACATTCTCTTTTGTCTCTAGTAGGTCCGATGGGGAATCAGGCCATTGTAGTTTCTCTATCCTACCAATTGGTTCTGAAGCTCAATAATGTGCATTTATAGTGTGTTCACTTCTTCTAGAATCTCTAGTGGAGTAACGTTTTGTGGTGGAGGTGAAGTTGGCTATTCTGCTAATAGAGTAGTATCTCTGGCTTTTCGAAAATTGTTACACTCTTGTGTAAGTTTTTCAGAATCCTCAAGCGATCGAGCATGGTCCTCTAAGAGAAGATTTATGGTGTTTGAGGGGTTTTCTTGGAATTGACAAGGACTAAGTGGCACAGCGAGGTTATCCATGGCTGCTTCAAAATTGTCCCTCTTTTGCTCTTGTAGTCATAGATTTTCTTCCCGTGCAGAGGCAAGATGACATCAAAGAAGTTCCATATTCCGAGTTAACTATGCAAATGTTTACATTCCTCAATCCAAAAGTTTCCACTGGCAATTGTCTTGCCTTAGCGAATGTGTCTGAGACCTTGGTATGTCTTTAACTCCCAAGCAGTGTACTACAAGGGCCATTGAGACCTTCATGCATCCTCTTGAATCTTTGGATTTACAATGAAGCCTTGAAGAGCTCCCTGAGACCTTTTCCAAGTCCATCTAGACTTTAGAAGAGCCCAAAAGCCTTACCTATGTATGGGACATTAGGTCAAGAGGTAGGACCTTGGTCATCAAGATGGACCTTGTTCATGAGGACCTTCATTGTCTACAAGGACCTTGCATCATCATCGAGACCTTGATAGTTATCATTGTTTTTGGAATTTAACTTTTAAATTTATAGTCACTCACATAAAATCACTTAAAATGGCAAACGCATGGATCAACTTCAATAAGTATATAAGTCCCCTCTCATTTGTTTACACACAATGACTCATGAAGCATTGAAATAAACATAGATTCAATTGCAAACATTATGCCAATAGTGATCAAATCATTTTGACCCTCATGCTAACCCTTTATATACAAATTGCCATGTCTAAATTATATCAGTTGATTCATTATTCTTTGAAGCCATTTTGAGGTGCCTCAACAAAACATTGACCTTGAAATTTTCTTGACTTGTGAACATCCCAAAGCCTTGGTGAGCTCCTTGGGTCTTAATTTGTATCGTACCTTGTGATAAGAAGGCGTAACAATTACATCATTTATGTGTGTGTGTGTGTAAACCAATGGGAAGTTTTGTTGACTCAAGTCATATGGCCATCTGGGGGGTCTTGAACTGGAATCACCTGGAAGTGGCTCAAAGCCTTGGGTCTCTCTATGGGTACCTCTATAATAGGCAAGCTCTCAATATCTATTGTTTGCTAACCCATTCCTTCTTGAGAGCTAGTGCCTACTATCTCAACCATAATTAGTGGTTGTGCTTGATGCTTTTGGACCTGCTAGAAGAATAAAATCACATTAGTATTGCTACTAAGAAGATATGAGACCTTGTTACCCTTGCATTAACAATAGGATATCCATGATGGTTAATGAGTTAGTAAAGTGACATAGCATTATTGTGAGTGTATGTTAGGAGGTTAGTTGATATTCCTAGATGCATACTTGGGGTGTGCAATGTACTCAAAATGTATCTATCCTTATGCAAGGGAATTTACACAATAGGGTTAGGTGGTATATTAAAGGTTTTGACTATCCAAACTTCCCTTATGGGATTACATATTTTGCTTGTGATTACACTTAAGGGTTCCAGAGGTGAATCTACTTGGATCTCGGACTTTTTAGGTACCCCTTTTCAAGCAACACTAGGTGGGATTTTACTTGAGTATGTAGTGACAACAAATTTTTGTAGTGGTTTTGGTGGGATGGGTGTCAGTGAGCACTCATTCAAACCTAGGAGCTTATGTGTGACTAGTTGAGTCTACAAGAAGGTCTTAGGCACCCAGATGTGTCTATGATTGACATTTAGAGATTGACATCTGGAGAATTTGACCCTTTGCCTCTTTGATCTCGTCACACATTTTGCATGTACTAGTGGTCCCGATAAGGGAGTAGTTGGCTTCTCACTCTTGTGTCTCTATGTATGCTTCACACCATGAATCACTATGCTTTGGATTGTGTTTTGATTCTAGGATTTGATTGTCTAATCCATTTTCTTCTTGGGTTTCTTTGCTTGACTCATATTGACAGTCTTTCGAAAAGAAGGGAGTTCCATTATTCCCCTATCATTTCTTTAGTTGTTGCATCCTTCTGCATCATAGAGCTTTGAACAAGAACAACATCTTTAACTTCATTATTATCCCTGGAAGAACTAGGAATTGGTGACTTTCCTAGTTCTATGAGTGTGCAACTCCCTAGTTTGACTGTGACACGTTGATTGCTCGCCCAAACCTGACAAAGTCCAGTTCTGAGGTTCAAGTTGACTGCATGATTGTAGATCCAATCTTCACCCAAAATGAGATCCTCATCATGACACAATAGCATTTTGACTATCATACGGACATCTTGATTGGAGATGGGGAGTTCCGCCTCACCTACGCAAGGGGTTTCAACTCCTTCCAATCCTATGAAATAAGCTTCAATAAGATTGATGCTCAATCCCATATCTTGATAGCAAGAAACTCTAACAGCACTAGTGGCTACCCCTGAGTCAATCAAGGTCTTGATAGTCTTTACACCACCCATGCCTTGTCCTACTTCTATGGTTATGAAGGGACATCTATTGACTATGTCAAAGAAAAGTTGGAGAAGCTTGAAGAGGCTTAGAAAGATAAGTTGTCAAGTGTTGACGTTGGTCTAGCAAAATAGCATAGGACCAGCCCTAGCTCTTTGGATATGTAAAATAGACCTTGTGGACTTGTGGTTACTCCAATAAAACCCAATAGATACTTTGGAACATCAACAACAACAAGTTGATGCAAATGAGATAACTTGCACCATGACTAGCACACAAAAATCTTTCTAAATATGGATAGAAGTTGTGACTTCAAACACTGAGAGTAGCCAACACATTAACACTTGGAAAAATTCCTTTTAAGGGAGTGTCATACATAGGGTTGGCTTTCTATAATGGATAAAATCCCTAATTTATATGAATTATTCAAGGATCAATCACCTTAATGTTGGAGTTAGATGTCTGAAAAAGCATGCAAACAGCACAAGGAAGAAGAAGAAGTTTGGAGCACAACACACAATACTGAATGTATTACCACTAGAATGTACAAAGATAAGTACCTTGTTAGGCCAATAGGAATATATGCAAGCTAAGGGAAAAAATCCTCCTAAAGAGGGAAAAGTGCCCCGATGGTCCTAAAGTGTTCACACACATTACTACCTAAATATATCAACAAATCCCTCCTGGGAGTGATGCAGTGAACAAGGAGCTGGCACTCATGTATAAGGAAGTGCCAAGCTATGTGGAATCAATCCACAAAAGGAAGTAAGTCCAAAGCTTTGCAGAAAGCTTCAAACTTCTCCCTAGGTAGAGCCTTCGTAAAAAGGTATACAATGTTCTCGTGTGTGGGCACATATGTCAAGTTGATCTCCCCACTAGAGAACCTCTCCCTGACATAATGATAATGCACCTCAATGTTCTTAGTGCGAGCATGGAACACAAGGTTCCTCGTAACTGTCAATGCTTTCTGATTGTCAGTGAAGATGGTTGTGGGAGAAGATTGACCAACACCCAAATCATCCATAAGGCGTCTGAGCCACACATCATGGTGAAAGCTGCCCTATACTTAGCCTCACAACTGGAAGTGGCCATAGTAGACTGCTTCTTTCTCAACCAAGATATACATGAGCTACCATGCATGAAGCAAAAGCCACTAGTGGACACACGAGTGTCATAGCAACCAGCCCAATCAGAGTTAGAAAATGCATGCAAATCTAGCGGTAGTGATCCCCCCTTGTGATAAAACAACCCAAGTAGTCGGGTACCACTCAAATAGGGAAAGATGCCCTTAACCGTGTGCCAATGCTTGACACCTGGGCAATGCATAAACCTGCTCATCTGTGAGATAGCAAACTGAATATCTAGCTGAGTAATGCATAAGTAAATCAAGCATCCAACAGCCTGCTGATAGAGAACAACATCAAATGCATCTCCAGCATCATGAAGACTCATTTGTAAACCTATCTCCATAGGAGTGGCAATAGGCTTACACTCTTCAAGGCCAAAATGTTGCAATAATGTGTCAATATATTTCGTTTGACATAAATCCATTCCACCATCAACTTGCATAAACTGAATGCCCAAATAGTGATGCAAATGCCCCAAATTAGACATCTCAAATGAGGCATGCAAATCAGCCTTAAAATCAGAAATATGTCTCTCATGAGGACTTGTGAGTAGCATGTCATCAACATACACAACAATGATCAGAAGCACATCATTAGCATGCTAAACATATACGGTGCTTTCAGCTGGACTGTTCTCACAACCATGTGCAATCAGATAGGCATGTATCTTGTCATACCAAGCACGTGGTGCTTGCTTTAAACCATATAATGCCTTCTCGAACTTGCACACCTGGTTTTCATGCCCTTTCTGCACAAAGCAACGGGGTTGAAAAACATACACTTCTTCATGCAAGTCACCATTCAAAAATGCTTTTTTAATGTGCAACTGACATTCCAACCATGATGAGCTGCAAGTGCACAGATGCTACGAACAGTAGTCATTTGGCATGTAGGTGAAAGGTCTCATCAAAATCAATGCCTCTTTCCTGCGCATAATCCTTTGCAACAAGCCTAACCTTATACCTGTCAACTATTCCATCAGGTTTATGCTTCAACTTGAATACCCACTTAGTGACAATGGCCTTCTTTCCAGGAAGCAAGTCACATAAAGTCCAAGTACAATTCTTCATGATAACATCATATTCAGATTGCATTACAGCCATCCAATGTTCAGAAATTCGTGCTTCATCAAACAAAACAGGCTTAGTCTCATCGCAGAGACTAGATGCAGCCATACCATAGCAATCTGATGCAAAAGATAAACTCTGAGAGCCTAAATGAGTACGATATGATAGAGTTGCATCTATTTTGCTATCACACAAAGACTACACAATCCATTTTGGCATAGTTTTTACCTCCTTAATATCAGCTCTCTCATCATCAAGTGCATGATGCAAATCTGCATCATCACATGAAACTTGCAATGGCTGAGAAGTTGCCTCATTAGGACCAGCACTAGACTGACCACCTATAAACAGAGGCAAGAAAGTATCATACATGTCTTTGGAGCTAGCAGATGCCTCCTTCGTACATGAAAGTAAAGGTTGAATAGCATCTTCAAAGAAACAACATCACGGCTAACAAAAATGCATTTACTTTGCGGACGATATAGACAATAGCCTTTGCTTCCAGAACTGTACCCAATAAAAATACATTTTATTGCTTCATCATCGAATTTTTTGCAATGTTGTTTAGCCACTAATGCATATGTCAGACAATCAAAAACACGTAGATGAGCAACAGATGGCTTGTGACCATGCCAAGCCTCATATGGAGTGATAGACTGCAACGCTTTAGTGGGACACCTGTTACGTACATATGTTGCACACATAACAGCCTCAAGCCAGAAACTATGTGGTAAAGCTTGGCTCTTGACCATACACCTTGCCATCTCCATGAGTGATCGATTCTTCCGTTCAGCAACTCCATTCTATTGAGGTTTATACGGCACAGTACACTCATGTTTTATCCCAGGTTCAGCTAGAAATGCATTAAAGTCAGAAGGCATATATTCCCCCCCTTGATCAGAACAGAGGGTGCCCATTTTACATGCTGATAGATTTTTAGTCAAAATCAGAAACTATTTGAAGTGCATAAACACTTCGGACTTTGTTTTCAATGGATATACCCATGCATGCCTGGAAAAATCATCAATGAAAGTCACTAAGTAAAGATAAGTTCCAAAAGAGGGTGTCTACATAGGACTGCAGACATCACTGTGAAAAATCTTCAATTTTAAAGTAGCTCGAACTGGACCATCTTTTGGAAAGGAGGAATGCTGCATTTTACCCAAAATACAGCCTTCGCATACATGTTTACCAGGTGCCTCAAGTTTGTGCAAAGAGGACACCATTTCATATTCCTATAGGCATAGCAAACTAGCAAAATTCAGATGACCAAAGCATGCATGCCAAAGCTTTGCATCTAACATAGCCGGAGAATCATGTACTACACATGTTGAATCATTCACAAATCTTCCATAGTCTATGATCTTATACAGCCCACAACATAAAATGCCAGAAGCAATAATCACGTCGCCATTTGAGAGATCGTGAATTGTACACCTGTCATCAACAAATTTCACAACCAAGCTAATCTTGGCTAAAGCCGAAATTGATAATAGATCCTTCTTGATCCCTAGCAAAAATAAAGCATCTGACAAAGTGAAAGAAATACCATCAGCAGTAGTCAAAATGACCTTACCAACTCCCATGACAGGATAAGAGAAGTTGTTGGTGCATGTGATAGTATTCCCTGTAGAGGCAGGCTCGAGTGAAGTGAAGAAATTATGCTACGAAGTAATATGTTTGGTTTCCCCACTATCAAAGTACTAAACATCTGAGTCTATGTCAGATATACACCACTCATGAGAAAATGGATCAAAACTACAAATAGTAGTAAATTCCCATTCTTCATTCTGCACTAGATTAGCAGACTTTGTTTTCCATGTGGAGGCCTCTGCAACAATCATTCCAGCCTCCTTCTTTGCCTCTTTAGCAGCTAGTTTTGGACAGCTATTAATAACATGATCATTTGCTTTACAGTATTTGCAAAACAATTTCAGCTTTTTTTATTTCTTCTCATCTTTTTCTTCCTTCTTTGAATGTGCAGCATTTGCAGATTTTTGCTTACTAGTAGAAGAGCTCCATTTACCTTTGCCCTTCTGACTAGCCAGGAAAGCTTGATCTGCAACATGCATGATAGACCTATTCTGTCTAGACTGGTCTTCCTACAACATAACAAAAACTAACTCCTCAAATGACAAGGCATTTGGATTGCCTTTCATCATCAAACAAAGAGTATAAGCAAAACTCTTATATGAATCACGAAGACCATTCAGAACGGTCTGCACAAGTGAGCTATCTGGTATAACTTCATTACCAAAAATCAATTGTTCCTTCAAGAATTTGATCTTTGTTAGAAAATTGTCCATAGAATCACCTTCATTCATGTGCTCACTCTCCAACTGTTTTCGGAGGTAAGCAACACAAGCCTCATTCCTAGCATGCTACAATGTGGTAAGTGTATTCCAAGCATCCTTTGTTATCCTACAAGAGCAAATGTGAGGAATAATGGCACGTGTGACAAACAAATCTATCAATGCATGTGCTTGAGCATCTCTGCCATCCCAACAAATTTGCTCTATAGTAGGTGCAATAGAAACCACAAAATGAATACGAATCTGTACAATATTGCCATCTTCGACACCATCTCCATCAGCTCCAGTACATGTATTTGTAGTACTTGTATTTGTAGTACTTGTATTTACATACCTATATTCACAGGTGTAGTAGGATGTCTTTCAACACCCTGCACAATATTCCATAGTCCTTTTGCGACCAATACATGATGCATCATATAAGCCCACAATGGGTAATTCGTACCATCCAACTTATCCTCAATAGCCAACATACAAAATACATCACTCCTTTAACCCATGGCCACTAACTAAAATACCCTGATGCAAAAAAATGATTATGAGAACTACCCTGACAAGTTCTGCTAAACATGTAGCATACTATGAGATGCTTATACTAGCGAACTGAAACTTGTATATATATTTAGCACAAAAAGACAAAATAGCCTGCACAAGCGCTACAATAGTGTGTTTAGAGCCAAAACAAGCTCAAATCATGATTTCGGTGCCACAGAGCGAAGCCATTTTGATCTCTGAAATATCTTGAGCATGCTCACCAAATTTCGTGTGATTTTGAGACTACGATCGGAAAGGTGTAGACGACACCCTCGATGAAGCGACGGCCTGCTCTGATACCAATTGTCTTTATATAGACTCTTAAGTACATGTCCATGCCTTTTCTTCATCAATTTGAATTCAAATTTAGGTGGATTTGTTAGTTTAGATTGATTGGCATCTTTTCCTACAATCTAGGAAAAGGGAAATTTGAAATCACATCTACCTTTTGATTGATTTATTGAGAATCAATCCCAACCACTTCTAACTCATGGCTTCTAGGCCGTTTACTTTTCCCTTGCAACTTACATAAGAGGGTGATCCTATGATCAAACTCTCAATACAACAAATGAATGCAAATAAAACTCTACAAGGAGTATATGTGGCATCATTCCAAAGATGAGTTTGATGAATATCATGTCCACCTCAAGCATAATGAAAGCTTGTTGTTCCAAAAGCTCCCCCTCAAGCTAAGGTATGCTTGATTCTTCACTCTCAAGCTTTATCCCATCAAGTGCCTTTATCATCATGTTGTTATTTGCTTCTCAATAGGAACAAATGAAATGTCAATTTCCTTTTCCATAAGCTTCTCTCTTACAAAGTGGTAGTGGACTTCTATGTGCTTTGTCCTTGCATGAAAAATTGGATTTGCAGCCAAATGCATGGAACTTACATTATCTCCAAGTAAATGAGGTTTGGAACTTACAAGTCCCAAATTTGTATACAATGCTTTTAACCATATTGCCTCTTGAGTTGCTATGGTCAAACCTCTGTACTCTACTTGAGTTGAGGATAAAGAAATTGTTGGTTGCTTCTTGGAACTCCATGATAATAGCTTTGACATTGCAAATGCTAAGTAATTAGAGGTACTTCTTCTATCATCCTTAGGTACTGCCCAATTTGCATCTGAATAGATTTTGATATCCAAATCTAAAGAGTTATGATAGTAGATACCTTCATTAAGTTTCCCTTTGAGGCACTTGTGTACTCTCTTTGCGGCATCCATGTGTGGCCTTCTAGGTGAGTGCATGAATTGACTAAGCACTCCCACACTATATGATATGTCTCGTCTTGTATGAGTAGCATATATCAAGCTACCAACTAAGCTTTGATACTCTTTAATGTCTTCAATTTTCTCACCTTCATAAACACTAAGTTTGTGATTCATCTCCAAAGACGTACCTGCAAGCTTTGTGTTCTCCATTCTGAACTTGAGAAGTAGGTCTTCAATGTATCTTCTTTGAGTGAGATACATCCCTTCATCTGTATAAATCACTTGCATACCAAGGAAATATGTGAGCTCACCTAAGTCACTGATTTTGAACTCCTCTTGCATGTGTCACTTGATCCTTTGAATGCCATTTAGATCATCACCTATCACGATAATATCATCTACATATACACATAGATAGGTAACCTCATTGTGATCCCTTTTAATGAATAGAGAAGGATCTGAGTTGCTAGGTTTGAACCCTTGATCTTGAAGGTATGTAACCAACCTATAATTCCAAGCTCTAGGAGCTTGTTTCAATCCATATAATACTTTCTTAAGTCGGCACACATAAGATGCATGATTAAGGTTTCAGAACCTAGAGGTTGTGACATGTATACCTCTTCATTTGTCCAACCATTTAGAAATGCATTTTTTACATCAAGTTGGATGAGTCTCCAATTCCTTGTAGCAGCTACACTTTTGATTGGATGACACTAGAACCAAATCCCAAGTCTCCATCTCCTTCAATGCATCTATTTCTTCTTTCATGACCTTTTCCCAATTAGGGTTTCCCTTTGCCTCTTCATAGGTTGAGGGTTTCTCTAAAATCAAGTCCTTTGCCAAGTAGATTAATGCTTTGTAACAAATGTGGAATCATATCCATACCTTTCTGGTTATTTCTTCTCTCTTGTTGATCTTCTAGGTGCTTGCTTGGAGCATTCTCCACACTCCTGCATCTTTGCTTTGCCTCTTGACTTCGAAAATTTTTAATCCTCTTCCCTTTTATCTTGTTCATCATCTATATCACTTCTTGGGTGGACCTGTGTATCATGCTTGCTTCCTATTTGATGAGAATCAGAATCAAGATCATATGGTAGAGTTACCTTTTGTCTGTCTTCATCATACCAAGACATGTGTTCTCCAAACACATCCCTACTCATAGTGTATTCCTTGGTTGAAGGATTATACAACATGTAACCCATCTAAGTTGAGTCATAGCCAATAAACACTACCTTTGTTGCCCTTTCATCTAGCTTACCTCTTATTTGTGATGTTACATGACAATAAGCTAAACAACCAAACGCCTTGCAATGTCCCAAGACTAGGTTTTCTTCCATACCATGCTTCATAAGGAGTCATACCTTGAAGTGATTTGGATGGTAGTCTATTGACAAGGTACACAGTAGTTAAAATAGCCTCTTCCCATAGATAATGTGGCCCTCTTCTCTTCAAGCATTGTTCTAGCTAATCCAACCAATGTCTTGTTTCTCCTCTTTGTAATTCCATCAATTGAGGAGAGTACCTGGTAGTCACTTCCCTTTTGATACCTTGAACTTGCAAGAACTCATCAAACTCTTTGGAGAAGTATTCTCCCCCTCCATCAGATCTGTGCTTCTTGAGTGATCTACCTGTATGATTCTCCACGTGCTAGATACTTTTTGAAGCAATCAAATGCTTCATTCTTACTCTTGATAAATTATAGAATAGTCCATCTACTATGGTCATAATACCTTGATCTTGCCAATGAAGGTTCTTGACTTGATCCCCATACATCTATATGTACTAAGTCCAATAAGTTATTGTGGATATAGCCTTTGTGGTTGAATGGTTGTCTTTGTGCCTTCCCAATCTGACATGCATCACATCTGTTGATCATGTGTTGCTTTGGTATGTTTGGTAGCCCTAGAACACTTTGATCCCTGCATATATCTTTCAAGTTCTTTCATTCACATGAGCTAGCCTCTTATGCCACACTTCAAGCTCACTTAGGGTTTGAGACCCAAAGTTGAATAGAGCTATGTTCTTGGTTTCTCCTACTTCAAAAGTAAAGAGCCTGCCATGCTTCTCACCTCTAGCTATCTTCTTGAAGCCTTGACATGGATCTTCCACAAAAGCTCCATGTTGGGTGAACCTAACTTGCAATCCTTTTTCAACTATTTAACCTACACTTATTAGGTTTTTAGTGATAGTGGGTACATAGAGTACCTTGTTCAAAATATTTGTCCTCCCATTGGGAGCTTTGACATTAACAATCTTGTCCACATTATGCTTTGTATCATCCCCTGTTTGAACTTCATGTCTATGCTTTGGACTTTCCAAATCAGATAAGAGAGCAATGTTGCCTGCAACATGATTTGAACATCCCGTCTATGTAGAATAAATAATCATCCTCTTTACCTTCCTTGTGTCTTAGATTCATCAAGAGCAATGAGTCTTCATGTTGTTGATCTTCAGAATAATTTTTGTAGTCCCTTCTGTTATGGCCTCTATTGTTATTGTTGAATTTGTGTCCACCTTTGCCTCTATTGCTGCCATATCCATCTCTTCCACTTCTTTTTTGGAACTTCCCATTGAACCAGAAATTTTGAGTGATGTGATTGTTCTTATCACAAATGGCACAAGAATGAACACTCTGGCCTTTGTTTTGTTCATGATTTGTTCCTTTCTTCTTCCCTTTCCACTTGTTCTTGCCTGAAAAGTTGGCTTGGGAAGTCTCCTCTTCATCTTCTTCCTTCTTGTTGATGTTCAACTTCTTGTCCTTCTTATCTGCATATAGATCACTAGTTGAATTACCATGATAGGAGTTACCTTCCTTTATGCTATTGTTGGCCTCTTGATTGAAGAGTTTTCCAACAAAGATGTTGAAGTCTCGAGTTTGCACATCCATGATGATATCATATGTTGTGGTGAAAGATTGACATTGCTTATCACCTCTAATCCCATTGAGAATTTGTCTCATGATGGATTCTTCTTCAATCAGCTCTCCAATGGATACGAATTGATCAGCAACCTCCTAAACCTTTGTAACAAACTCAATGACAGTTTGTTTTAGACTCTTCTTCATTTGGTTGAACTCATTCCAAAGATGGTTCTTCTTTCCCTTTGTACTAGTAGAAAATAAAGTCTCTAGGGCATCCCAAGTGTCTTGAGATGTCTTGCATCCTCTAATATGTGGTAATATAAAATCAGAGATAGAGTTGAGTATGTATGACCTTGCTTAAGCATCCCTTGCAACACCAAAGTGTGAGCCTATCTGTTTCCTCTTCAATACGTCCTCCCTTGGATCTTGGAATAGGCATTGCTTCATAACCTGGTACAATCCCATATAGATTTCTTCCTTGCAAATAAGCCTCCATTTTGATTTTCCAAGTAGCATAATTATGTCTATCAAGCTTCTCGATTATTGATGGAAAGCCATTTCCCTTGTTGAAGTTGCTCTGATACCACTGAAAGAAAATTTGGAGAAGCTTGGAGAGGTTTAGGAAGATGAGTTGTCAAGTGGTGAAGTTGGTCCAGCAAACTAGCATAGGACCAGCCCTAGCTCTTTGGATATGTAAAATAGACCTTTTGGGCTTGTGATTAGTGCAATAAAACCCAATAGCTACTTTGGAACATCGACAAGAACAAGTTGATGCAAAATAAATAATTTGCACCATGACTAGCTCACAAAAAACCTTCTAAATATGGATAGAAGTTGCGACTTCAAACATTGAGAGCAACCAACATAGTAACAATTGGAAAAAATCATCTTAAGGGAGTGTCATACATAAGGTTGGCTTACTATAATGCATAAAATCCCTAATTTATATGAACTATACAAAGAGCAATCACCTTAACATTGAACTCATATCATCCCAAAATTTTAGGGAGTTGTAGAGAATGCCCTGAGACTACAAATCGTCCATATCTCTTCAAGTAATGAACCAAATGATCTAAAAAATTGTAGGAACAAACTAGAAAATAATATATTTCCAATGAGACCTTAATTTTGGGATTCGAAGCTCTATACACTCTCTGCAAGTTGACTGGAATAAAGAGCAATAAACTAAAGTGGCACCAAGCAATGAACAAGAAGTATACGTATTGCTTCAAATCACCATGCTACTTAGTGTATAAATGTTGTAGATCTTTTATTTAGACTCTTGAGTACATGGCCATGCCTTTGTTTCATCAATTTGAATTCGAATTTAGGTGGATTTTCTAGTTTAGATTGATTGGCATCTTTTCCTACAATCTAGGAAAAGGGAAATTTGAAATCACGTCACCTTCTGATTGATTGATTGAGAATCAATCCCAAACACTTCTAACTCATGGCTTCTAGGCCTTTTACTTTTCCCTTTTACAAAGTTAAATGCTTTGCAACATACATAAGAGGGTGATCCTATGATCAAACTCTCAATACAACAAATGAATGCAAATAAAACTCTACAAGGAGTATATGTGGCATCATTCTTTGATGAAGATCATGACCACCTCAAGCATAATGAAAGCTTTTTGTTCCAATGTTGTGCGGCAAGGGTTAACACTCTTGGTTTGGCACATCGCCATACGATACCTTGGTGGCTCATGATTAGCTTTCCTAGGTTGATCTCTATCTTTTCTCCTCAATCTCATACATTGGATATGTTCTAAGGCCTTTGCCTCAACTTCTTCCCAAATTTGTTGTTCTTCTTCTTTGCGTTGTTTTGTTGTGTTGAGTCGACTCAGCATTTCTTCCATTAATGGTTATTGGTAAAGCTCCACCCTATAACCAATAATGTAACTTAGTAGTATATCACCATCCAAGGTAGTTAACTGGATCGCTCCACTCATTGAGATTTTGTTGATGATCATTGGTCCATATACACACTTCTATAATTTTTGAGCATGTTGCTTCAGTGTATATACCTAGACCATATCTCCTACATTTAGGCCTTTGCCTTTACATGAGCATCGACGTATGCCTTTTGTCTTTTCTTAGCAGCATAGATCCCAGTAGCTACTCTTAATCAAGTTTCTCCCAATTTTTCTAAATCAAAGATCCTCGAAGATAGCTCATGGCCCGTGCATTGGTGCTCTTGTGCTACCTTCAATGTGGTTATTACAAAATCTAAGGGAAAAACTACATTATAGCCAAACACCATCAAAAAGGGGGTGGCATTGAGTACCATTTTATAGGCCACTCTATATGCCCAAATGATGTGATGTAGTTATTTGTCCCAATATGAACGTTTATTGTTTGCAAGTTTAGTCAAAACAATACATAGGATCTTATTGGTGCTCTCAGCTTGTCCGTTGGCTTGGGGGTGCTATGGGGCCAACTTCTTGTGAATAACCATGAATTCTTGTAAAAAGAATTTGATGACCTTATTCAAGAAGTGGGTACCACGATCACTTACCAACTCTATCGGCAAACCATATCTCATAAATATATTTTTGAATAAAAACTTAACTACGGTTTTAGTTCTTTCTAGTTGCTTTTACTTCCATCCATTTGGTTAGATAATCTATCAAAAAAATGATATATTCAACATGTGAACTCTTACCTAAGGGATTAATATGACCAAATTCCACACTTGAAGAATGCACGTCCTCCCATCATGCATCTCAGTGGCATCTCATCCTTGCATATCAGAAACTAAGTTTGTTGACATATGTCACATCTTTACATGTAAGAGTGTGCATCCATGTGAAGGGTTGGCCACAAAAGTCTTGCAAAGAGTATAGCCTTAGTCACTCGATCTGGTCCAAAGTGTCCTTGCCACACCTTGGTGTGCAGTTTTTAAAATCTTGAGATATTCACTTTCAAGGAAACAAAGTCTAAGATATCCATCTCTTCCTCACCTTTATGGATTATCTCCATTGAGAGAATACTCTTGAGCCTCTTGTTCTAAACTTCTTCTCCTTGCTAAGGTAATTTCTTGAGGGAATGTTTTCATCCTCAGAAAATCAACTAATGGACTCCTCCAATCCGGTATTAAAGAAACTTGATATAAAGTTGTATGTTCTATCAAAGGTCTATTAATACACGTTAGAAAATCCTTACACATCCTATGGACATTTCCCTCCATCAATGACCAATATAATCCTAATCTTCTCAGGGGCTCTAGGGTTCAGTGTTTTGAATGAAGTTGCTCTAGTGCACCTCTGTGTGCTAAGTGCAACCATTTTTCATATTCATCTTCTTCCACACAACAAGCTAAGATCTCTTGATCAGTGTGCTTGATAGACTTCCTCACATGATATGATACTTTCGGGATTTCACCACCTCTCTATCCTTTGTTTTCATTAAATGGTGTTTGGGTCTAAAAGTTAGAATAGGCACAATAGTTTTGGCCCAATCAGGCACTACTTCTAGGTTGAACAAGTAAGAATCAAGAAGCTCATCTGGCTAGAAAGTTGTCTCATCAAGCTCTTCAAGATAAGCTCATAAAAATTTTACCCAAATTGTGCCAAAAATGACTAAGTGCCAAAATTAGGGTTTTTGCCCTAAATGGATTTTGGACTAATGTGACATTGATTTCCAACAAAATCTTGCTTCTATCAAGAGATCAATTTCTTCTTTGATTTTGACTACGTAATTATCATTGTAAGTGTAAGGTTTTTGTTTAGAGGGATTGGCTTCTAAGGACATGGGAATTCTATGAGAACAGATATCCGGGTCTATTCCTTTGAAGATTTTATAGCTCCATGTGAAGACATATCTATATTCTCTTAGTAATGCGATGAAATATTGTTCCTCTTCACTTAAATCGTGTCCTATGTATGTACATCTTTCTTCTTGAGCTTCTATGGTCAGTATAATTTTCTTGTTGGTCTTCTCTTTATTATCATAGGTTTCTCTCACAAGTGCTTCCGTATCATGATCTTCCAATCTTCTATTTCATACTTCTTGAAGTTATCTGGAACTTCAAACAATGCTTCTTCTCTCGTTGGCTTGATAATAGGTTTCTTTCCCTTCATTTTCTAATTTTGATCATCCTTTGTTCTTGTCAAATTCTTTTCTCATTCAAAGAAAAGGTTCCATGAGGATGGAAAATTGAAATGTCACAGCCATCATCATCAAAAATTGACTACTATAATCTGCCCGTCGGATGCAAACTCTACACAAGCCTTACCGTGCAACCTTTTCATCTTATCTTGATGACAATGACATGTGCGTTATTAGATGTTGTAGCATTTTTGTTTCTTCACACTTGCTAGTATTGAACGAGCTTGAGCATTGAAGCAGTGCCTTTTGAGTACTTGGACCGATTTATATGGCCTATGAGAGATAGAGACAGAGAGAGAGAGAGAGCAAGAGAGAGAGTGAGAGAGACTCAAAGTAACAAAGATGACATATGCACTCAATTGATTTGTGTGTTCATCTATGTCTGATCAGGCATTATGGGATTTGTGGCCTGCAAACCCATGCACATTTTCAACAAACACAACTATGGGATAGAGCAATGGCCATTTATTCACTAAATGCATGTCCAAGAGAGAAGTGCAAGTTTATTGAAGTTTTTTATTTTTGGAGACTACTTATATGGCTTGGTATGATGATGATGTACCATTTGCTTGTCAAAATCCTAATTGATGCACTTATGCTTGTCTTGGGGATTTGGAGAGGACTCTTGATGCATACCAAGATTAATATTTTCTTTTATGTCCACACAAGGATAAAGATTTTTATACGATATTGCATGCTAAACTTTTCAACTTTCAGACTAAAATTTTTTATCTTCATATAACTTGGGGTACTCCTTATCGTCGCATTTGTGCTCTTCCTCATATATTGTGCACCATGTTAGTTACAATTGATGACTTTATTCATGCATGTTTGCATCATGCCAAAGCACCCTTGTCATGCTCTACATATTGCTTTTTGTCATGGTACTACTCTTATTGATAATGACATAATGCATTCAAAGATAAACAAAGTGATGAATTTATGACATTTCCATCTCCATATCTTCATGATGACCTCAAGCAACCACTTTGTACTTGCATATAGAGCATTTAGGATGGGTGGCTGATTGTGTAAGTGAGGAGTAGCTTGTATATATTGGCTACTACTCCAGGCACTGTACTTTGCTCCTCATTTTCATAATTTGTCCGGATGCATATGGACTTTGTCTTTATCTTCCATATCATGGTTTGACCATTCACTTTGGTTGGTGAAGCAATGTTCCATAGAGTAGAAGCATGTAATGAACCTAGGACATTGGTAAGCACTATGTGGGTTCAGGTCCTCCGTGTGTGCCAGTGTTAAGGGCACCTTTTAGCATAAAATATGCTTGAGACTTTTTTCATTAAAGTAAGTCTAAGGATGAATTGAATACTCTTAAAAAGCGTGAGAATGTGAGGATTGAGAAGGTGAGAGTCGTCCTCCAAAAAGGCATGATTGGAGGAACAAAGAGACATCTAAATTGTATAAAAACACCCTTGAATTAATGGAAGGGCGTGCATCATTTTCAGAGCATCACTACTGGGTACTTTCTGCATCCCATCCTTCTACGTCTTTGCTATGGTTTCTATAATTGAATATGTATGTGCATGGTTCTCTACTATGGTTCAATGCATCATCAACTTCACAAAAACTTGCACCCTGCACTAGTCTTCGTCATCTTTACGTATGGCAATGACACTATGTGCATTCTTCTTCCATGAATAGTGCTTACACGAATAATCTATAGGTGTCTGGCATATGACATACCAATTCAAAGGGCCCTCTCATGGAACCATGTACAGCAATTTAAGAGAAAGAATTATTTCGCACATCCCCCAAGCAAATGAGAGGATCAATCCCTTGTGCTCAACCTCAAGGAGCTACCCTGACACCTGACATCTCTATCGCACCAGAATGCATTATCTGCCCATTTACACTCAAATTGTTGAGTTACGATACTAATGGTCCACAATTTCCCTCCCCCCCCCCCAAACCATCTAACTTGGAATTTCTTGGTGAATTAGGTTTGGAAGAATTATACAATTTTGACTTTGAACAAATCCTCACATATGTAAACATGGAATTGGAAGAGGAAGAAGGAGGTGATCACCAATAGCATGAAGAGGGACACAAGGAGCAACAACAAGAAAAAGAGCAAGAAGAGGAGGGTGAGGAGGAAGAAAAAAATGAGGAGAACTTGAAGGATCCCCAACATATATGGCACAATTGTAGAAATGATATGATACTTAACATCAATCCCCACCATCGATCTGACTACAAAAACCTTTGTGCAAACCTCACCCATCTTGCCTCAACACCCTTGATCCCCATCCAAAATTCACATATTACACATTAACACCACAACCACAATAACCACCCAACCAGCAAAACCCATTTTTCACATCCCTCCCAACTCACTGCCCCATACCGAAGCTACTATCACCACTACCGAAATCATCACATCCACCCCTTCCTTTAGTTTGAGACAACGTGTTTCCCAAGCCACACTCTTTTCTTGCACCACCAATCCATTGTACACTACCTCCTCCGAACCCCTTGAAACAGTCCTAGGCCACCCGTCCAAACACATAGTAGTAGGAAAGCCACTCCGCTTGAAGGTAGTTTAGATTTCCTTGCATTCCCTCGCACTTATGTTCCTTTTACTATGGATCCCTATTCTTCTCTATTTTCTTCCATCCCTAGACCTCAATTACGCACAAGCACCCTACCACCATTTTGGGAATCCTTTATAGAAACCATGATCCAAGTCCATAAACAATCAAGGCGCCCTTATCCTATCACAACATACTCACTATTCACAAACACCACGAGCATGGAACCTACCATCCCCATCTATATGGTAGAACTAACATGCATGGCACTATCCAACCCCATGGATATCTCACCACACATGGCACCATCCGCTCCCCCTACACTTCCACAATCTCCCATTCCCCCTCCACTTCCACAATCTCCCATTCCCCCTCCACCAATCTAACCGGCACCTATCACACCATCATGCACCACATTCACAACTCCCATTCCCAGTTCCCCTACCCATACATTTCCCTTGTAAATGTTGCATCGATGTCTGTAAGTAATAAACTTGATACTATGATTCAGGGTGCCACATAGTTGCGACAAGAATATCAACAGTTGGAAGAATGCAATATCATGCTCATGGAGGAATCACAACGATTACAAGCTAGAGTTACTATAGTGGAAAAAGAAACACATACATTACAAGAGCATTATGACACACTCCAACAAGCCCAAAATGAACTTGATTCTCCAGTGCAGAATGTGGATCAAGAAGCTATTAAGAATATAGAGACTATGATGCACCATGAGATGGACAGAAATGCTAAGCTGCAAAAAAACATGGGTCTTCTCCTAAGATAAATGGCTGCAGCATTGGATGAAAACAAGCACCTTCAATAGCAAAATTAGGATAATCTGAAGGTGCCATGGAGGGCATACCAAGTGCTAACATCAATCCAACACACTTTCAAGCAATGCCCTCAGAGAATATCCATGTCTTGTTAGAAGAACATGCAAATTCCCTAGAATCGTATGACAAATTGGAAGATGATCTGAGTCAGCTACAAAAGCAACTAGCCACCACCAACACCCAAGTGCCCAAAGCCATTCTCCTCCAAGCTAATACACAAGAAATTGAGGCCCTGCAAAAACAAATCGAGGACTTACAAGAACAATTTTCACAATTCGAGCAACCCCCATCCCCATTGGTGGGAGCTGAAGCAAAGGAATTAGTAGAAGTCTTGATGGAGGATACCTTTGAAGATGCCTATGAGCCACAACCAGTACCTACAGGTCGATTAACTAAAGAAGGACAAGATACATATGAAGCACCAATCTCAATGGCTCAAACAAGTTGAGGAAATAGGATGAACACATGATGATAAGGTGGCAATACAGATCGAGTCTCTATCTAACTTAGAAGACCCGATACTTAACTAATAAAACTTTCAAAATATGTCCTACAAGCAGCTAATCACTACTTCAAAGATGAATTATATGCCATACTTTGTGCTTTTCGCCAACTATAACATAGAACTCAAAAGGGTAGCTAAAGAGGAACCACCCTTTGCGACACAATTTTAGTCTAATTACCTCACGGAGAGAGCTATAAAAGATCTAGCAGCATGTGTGGTCCAACATTACATATAACGCCCTCCACAAAAAGGGTCCGTCAGGGATGATAGATGCGAGAGAGCGAGGGTGTTGGCAACCAAGGAAGTGGCCCAGGTGGTCTAACACGACAAGGGATCTCAATATAAACGAGTCAAAGGGAGAAAGGGCAAAGAGAAGGCCAAGGAGGCCCGAGCCAAAAAGGTAGCCAACACAGATCTGGAAATTAGGCCAATCAAATTTTTCAAGACAAGTCCCTTTAAAACAGTGATTCTTATCACTACATCCCATTGTAAATCCCGTTTTTTATAGGTCAAACTCCATTTTGTACAA
Source organism: Ceratopteris richardii (assembly GCA_020310875.1). Lineage (NCBI taxonomy): Eukaryota > Viridiplantae > Streptophyta > Polypodiopsida > Polypodiales > Pteridaceae > Ceratopteris > Ceratopteris richardii. Next base: position 65,249,421 of record CM035424.1, read on the forward strand.
GCCAAGGAGTCCTCAAACCTGAAGAGTAGCAGAAGTACCTACATACCAAATTTCGTAATTTTTAGAGTTCATTTGAGCCCCCAAATTAGCTTAGGAACCTAATTTTTAACTAGGCCAACCACTAAATCTGAACAGGGCCAAAATTAGGCAAAAACTATAAAAGGAGCTAGAGAACTTACTTTTGAGGTTGGATTCTTTTATGAAATTATGTATGAAGAGCACATAATTAAAAGATTACATTGTTCATCTCTTTGTCTTACCTTGTTTAAGCATGTGTGCATCCTAGTGTGCTTCTCGCTCACGCACTTGTGTATTCACTTTCTCATGGTCATCATACCACTCTCATGTCTCCTCGAATTGACAATTATGAAGTGGGCCTCCTCACATTGATACTCATCATTGTGCTAGAGTGACGACCATCAGATGTATATACTTCATGCATTGTTGCTTAAATAACTCAAGAAGATGGTTAGAATAGCTCCATGAGTAGTGTAGGAGTGTTTTTAACTAAGTCTTCGATTTTGGTATGAACAAGACCCCCCATTTTTGTATAAAGCTCAATGAGAGCTCAATCATGTAGACTTTGCCATTGTAAGAAGTTAGCTCTTGAGAAAATCTTGTAACTCTGCTTTCTTCCTTACTTTTCTGCTTCCTTGCTTTATGGTGTGGCTATGGTGATATAAGAGTGTCCCAAGGGCGTATATAAGTTTGGAGGCATCCTTCCCTGCATCGGGCATGTGTAAGGAGCTCTAGAAAGAGGTAATCTATTTCCCATTAGAGTTTTGAAGCATTTTTTCCCTTTGTGAATCGTTTTTTAAACATTAGAACATGTAGAACTTTTAATTTTGTATGTTTTCATATGTGACAAAAGGGAGGATATATTTGACACAAGTAGAGATATTGTTACTAGAAAGCTTGCAACCTGCTAATTCCTCTCCCATTTCTCTCCATATCTAGGATCGTGTTCTTGGTTTTCCATGGCCCAGATCGAGTAGATGCTTGATTGATAATTTTGTGCTTGTCAATCACCCACTTGATGTTGGTAGGTGACTCTTTGGAGCCTTATGGGTCTATAGCTAAGAAAGACCCAATGTAGAAAACCACCAAGCTTCAATGAACTACGAAAACATGAGAAATGTTTGCCTTGCCTCAAACCCAATGTTTCATGGAAGACAAGTATATTATCACGTTAAAAAGTAGAATTTATTACCCAAGAATGAATAGATACATGTTAACACCAAGTGACTGACATTTTTACAAAATCTTTGAATTCCCACAAGCTTTGCAATTTCAAGCAAGGACTAGGACTATCTCAAATTAGATATGAGGTTGAATCTTAAGGGGTTATGTTGGGAATACAAGCTCTACCTTAGGAGAATAAAGCACAAATAGAATACTAGTCTTGGATAAATCAAAGGGTAACCTTTTGTCACAAGTTCCAACAACCAAAATCCTTCAAATTATTTCACTCAAATCCATTGAATTCACAAGCACTTTTAGGTATGTCATCATTTTTCAATCTAACTTTAAATTATAGTAACACTTTTCTCTTGCCAATAAAAACTCTTTGCACAACTCATGGATGCAATCCACCTAGTCATTCTTGTAGATTGTTTTGTAACTCCAAGCAATAAGCCCCTTACTTGAGCAAGCCCGTAGCTTGCTTGTTTCAACATTAATGTAGACTTATCTATTATTACATAGACAATGTCTAAACATTGTCAGCATTCTTTGGTAGTTCTATAGCCCAATATCCATCTAGTTTGATTTAAAGCTTACTCAAAAACTCATTATCCTAGTATACTCTTGCAAAACCTCTTTATCAATAAAATGTGATAATTATTTCCTCCATTGAACATGTTTCTAGCTGGTGTCTTTGTGATAGTCCATGAAATTCAAAGGGATAGGGGATGCGGCTCAATCCCTATATTGCAATGAAGCATAATTGGCCTCCAAAAAGTCAAAAATTGCTTCTTTCAATTACTTCTATAGAGATTTCTAGTGCACCTTCGAACACTATACTCAATGAACTTCTTAATGCAAAAAGACCACACAAAATCAACACCCATACTCATAGAAATAGTCTGCAAAATAGGCAACTTGGACGTGCATAGTGGCTAGTCACATAGTGATCCTCCATTCCAATATTAGTTTTCCCAAGAATAACCAAAATGCACCTTAGACTAACCAAATCTAAAGGATTGTATTAACTATCCATTGACACCAAGATTACAAAGAATTGAAAAATACAAGACCCTTCGTATCAGACAAAATAAGGGTTAGACTGCAATCCTTCAATCAATTCAAGCAGATTAGGCTGTGGCCGAACTTCCTCTTGAAAAAAAGAGAAAAACAATGAAAAATATGATAGAAGAGCCAACGGCTTTCTCGACTAAGATGGAAAGTAAATAAGGGGTTAGTTTAAGCATAGGGATTGCTTTCTTACACTCCAAGACTACCTAAGGACACTTATTCTATCAAAAAACATGAAAGAGTCCTGCTTTGAAGCTAATACATAGATGTGTGTGTTTGTATGTCAAGCTTTTCCTAAAATGTAGGAATCATTCCTTAATAAGAAATGTATGCGAGTAGCTTCATGTTTTACAATATTCTTGAGGCAAGCGTTGTTTAGAGTATGAAATGGTTTAGCATATTGACTTTACAAATGGATTAGAATATGGTTCTGAAAGAGATATGAGATGTTTTATCCCATGCTTTGATTATTATCAAAATATACATGTATAGATAAGCTCTTCAATGTTCATTAATAAGCGTTACGGCTTCAATCGACTTCAATGCCCATACTCTTATCCATATAAATGAACCTCTGAGTCTACATCGTGTACGTTCACAAAACTAGGCTGTTTCCAAGGAAGCTCGCATGTGCAAATATTACCATTCCCCATCACCAATATCTACCGCCTTTGAGAATCATTGGACATCTTGTAAAGAAATATGAGTACATGAAAATCAAGTCAAGGAAGTTGCTCACTGACATCAAACCTAATGCCATTCTTAAAGGTTGTATCAAATTTGATCCACATCAACCAAAAAAGTAGACAGGCTCAACATATTCTTCATGAAGACCTTTTGTAGCACTTCTTTAAGCAACTTATCAAACAAGCCAACATTAATGTATTGAATTCATAAATTCTTGTGTTATAGTTTTATCATCAGCTTGCATCAATTTCAACAAAATCTAGACAGTTATTTTCTTAGACAATTGATCTACTTCTTGTTGTAAATTTTCTAAGTGTGTTAGTAAGTCATATCAAACATGTCCAGTATTTGCCCACCATACCTGGGCTCTTTTCTGCATATTCTACTCTGCATATTGGATTAATTTGGTACAATTTTAAGCTACAGACGTTTTGCAGTTAAATATCAGCTTACTGCAGAGTTTGTCCTTTTCTGCACACTATTTCTAATAAATCAATAATCATAGACCCCTTAGTACACAAGACTTGTACTACACCAGACAGCCAATATAGGTATGAATATTCTTCCATGCCTTGTACAAGCATGTGCTTTGGATTGTTGATTAGATTGACATACAGAATTTTTTATCATATCCAAAATAAAATGCAACGATCATAATTTTAAGACACACAAACCAATATCCAACCAGTAAAGGCATTTGAATTGAGAAGGGGAAATATAGCAGTTGTGATGTAATGGAGTAAGTGGGCTAATGGAGACATCAGTGACAAGATTAGTCCATATGTGAATTTATAAAGCAGCGCAAAGCTAGATACCCACAGAAAATGACCCCCTTTCATAACCAGCACTAAAAGCAAGCAAAGCAGACATCTCCAAACTACTTGAATTGAACTGTTGCAAAGTAATGTGGAACAAGTAGGCAGAAAGCTGGCTTCTCAGTGAATTGGATAGTCATGTATGAATCTATAAAGCAATGCCAATCCAAACAATCACAGAAAACAGCCAGAGTGCCTCGTAGGCAGTCACTGGAGTGAGCATTCACTAACATATATTTCTCAAAGGTCATCCACTTCCAGATTATACATCCTGGGCAACCTTAAACCTAGAAGCAAACAATGATGTAAGAATGCCTTATCATGCAAACATCAGTAATAGTAAGGCACGATCAAATAAATTTCCCTGGCCAGTCAAACACACTCCACATCTTAGATATCTTACACAAGCCATCACTACAAAAGGTCAAAAGATGTGTTCAAAAACAAGCTTGCAAAAAGAGAGACAGACTTCAAGTCACTTTAAGCTACCTTCACAAACTTACAGATGAAGAAAATAGCACAGGAAGTACGTCCTTCTGCTTGATATAAAAAACGAACCCTTAATTCAACTGTTTATGACACAAAAATATGGCAGTCTTGACATGGAACATCACTGCTCGTAAAGATCTCACTTTCAGCACAATTTGGGCTTATGTTCAGAGTATTCTGTGCACTTTCTTTCAACAGCAGCAAAAATTTGGATAAACCACCCAATTAGTAAACCAAATCAACTGTGATTCCTCAACAAGCTAAACTGCTCCCGACCTTAAATTTTTGAGGCAAATAACTCAAGCACCAGGAATTTTTAGGAACGAAATCTCCAAAGCTCAATGGGCATCAGTAAGCAGAGTATGGCAGGAATATACTCTGCATCAATATACTCTGCATCAAAGATCAAATCTCAGATAAAGAATCTTTATGTCTGTAGAATTTCTGGACAACTTAAAAATATAAAGTTCTACTATTGGGTGGTAGAAAAAAATGTAACTGCAGAATCCAAAGGCAAACACAAACCAGCTAGTACTTATGACAGATTCTAGAAGACTTGGGCAGCAGAATTCAATTTTTTGGCAAGAGATAGTTGTGTCCTCGTCAAATTTGCCAAATACAAGACAAGGAGTAAATCCTGAAAACCAGCAAATAAGAATTAGAAAATAAAAACACAACAGAAAATGTTTAAGGGGTTGCCTCTTTTACCTGAACGCTATCGTTAAAAAGTTTGTCAAAAGTCTCTGGAGATATCTTTGGTATGGATGCCAAAGTATCTGCAAGGTACCTTCCAACAGCATTATCAGGTGGTAGCCTCCCCTCCTAGATATGACAAACTTTTAGACAGGCTATCGATTTCTCAGAGAGAATTACTTAAAATGAGGGTGAAGCCATACAATCACTTGTTCTACATAGTTGAATACAGTTTCAATCATACTCTGCAGCCTCAGCATTGAGGTCTCTAAAGCCTCCAGGTCATCTGGAAGTTTCTCCACAATAGTTTTCTTCAAGACATCAACTGCATAAAGAGATCAAGAAGTCATCCATATGCTGAAATACGTACGGCCAAATCACTTGAATTTGAACTAGGTAGAATCATACAGCCAACCCTTTCTGCCTCAAGCATCCGCAGATCTAGTTGTATTTCATGAAAGTGAGCAGCAAGCTGTTTGTCCCCAAGGCTCAACGGCATAGACACAAATGCCCTTACACTAGTAGTTTCATCTTGGAAGGTTGTGTCAACTGTCAAGTACACAGGATTCGGCATCTCTCTTGTATAGAAATCTTGAATCAAAGCATCACTACTACTCACTCCAGCACTTGTTGAATACCTGAGCAAATCACCCAAAAAAAAGTGGTATATTGAATAAACATTGTCGAGATGCCACACAGACATTTGATACTTACCAACCAACTATTACTTCCTTTGGGTTTACTCGTTGATGCAATTCAAACATAGACCTGTGGTACTCAATATCAAGAGCAACCTGTCCATAAAAAATAAGCATAAGCCGCCTTCATCTGGGATAAATATCACTCAATCCATCAAGTAAGAATGTGTTTGGACAACCCATAACTACAAATATCTGCCCAACCCACAACAATCACCTGATTAACTTGTAATAAACAATTTATTGTGATCTTACATTGATTTTGAACTTAAGTGTAATGCATAGAACTAATGACATCCGTTTTAGAAAACCTGCTACTATAACCACATTATTATTTTTTCCTAAATTTAGGACTTCAGCAGAAAAGAAATAAAATGTTATGGATAGCTCGAAAATTGATATGAGAAAGTTTATGAAAAAGCAGAAATTTTCTTAGCAGAAACCTTCTATTATAAAATCAACAGTTCTTTGTACATTCATTTCTCAAGCTTTTGTGTAAAATTTTCTACTATGATTTAGCAAACCCCTTGAGCATGTCAAAATACATGCAGAGTTCAATTAACTGACCTGTTCAGTATATAATGAGGCAGCTGGAGACAAAATCTTTTTGCAACTTAGTATTTTTCTTGATGATACCTGTACCATTTCCATATAAATAAAAAATACATTGACCTATCCGCTGGATAGGCGGCTTCTTGGTTATATAAACCTGGATGGATCCAGCCAAACTCCAAATTCACCCTCAAGTAAAAGTGCAACTATAAGCTCATGGTAGTCAACCACGAAACTATATATACCAGAATGAATCCAGGCAAACCCCAAATTCACCCTCAAATGAAAGTGCAACTATAAGCTCATGGTAGTCAACCACAAGACTCTATAGCATATCAGCTCCATTATGCACAGTATCGACTCAATACTATGACATCCCCACTAACCTCATCAGTGCCCAATAGTGGGTATAGAACTCACATTGAATACATGCTCACACACGCACCCCACAACGCACACACACCACGAGCATGAACTCACAAGAAGCTCTGCGAACTGCGTTTCTATCACTTCCGGAAGTGATGGGCAAACTCAGCCATAATGAAGCCTAGCACAAAATGCAAACAAAAGATAGGAAAAATTACAGAAAATGCATAGCTGATAGGGTATACACACCTATCAACTGGTCGTAACTCGGACGAAGAATCCACAAGTGAAAACTGCATGTCCGCTAATACGACAGTCATATATACCAGAATGAATCCAGGCAAACCCCAAATTCACCCTCAAATGAAAGTGCAACTATAAGCTCATGGTAGACAACCACAAGACTCTATAGCATATCAGCTCCATTATGCACAGTATCGACTCAATACTATGACATCCCCACTAACGTCATCAGTGCCCAATAGTGGGTATAGAACTCACATTGAATACATGCTCACACACGCACCCCACAATGCACATACACCACGAGCATGAACTCACAAGAAGCTCTGCGAACTGCGTTTCTATCACTTCCGGAAGTGATGGGCAAACTCAGCCATAATGAAGCCTAGCACAAAATGCAAACAAAAGATAGGAAAAATTACAGAAAATGCATAGCTGATAGGGTATACACACGAAACTATATAGCAGATCAGCTCCATTATGCATAGTAGCGACTCAATATTATGACATCCCCATTAGCGTCATCAGTGCCCGATAGTCAGAACTAAGAAAGAAACATGCTCACACACCCCCCACAACACGCACACAACACAAGCATGACCTCACAAGAAGCTCTATGAACTGAGTTTCTATCACTTCTGGACGTGATGGACAAACTCAGCCATAATGAAAGCATAGAACAAAATGCAGACAACAGATAGGAAAAATTACAGAAAGTGCATAGTCGATAGGGTATACACACCTATCAACTGGTCGCAACTCGGACGAAGAATCCACAAGTGAAAACTGCATGTCCGCTAATATGATAATCATATATAGCAGAATGAATCCAGGCAAACCCCAAATTCAACGTTGAATAAAAGTGCAACTATAAGCTATATAGCAGAACCAGCTCCATTATGCATACAGTATCGACCCAATACTATGGCATTTCCACTAATATCATTAGTGCCCAATAGAGGGTATAAAACTAAGAATGAGTACATGCCCACATGCACACCCCACAACCCACTCACACAATGGGCATGAACTCACAAGCTCTGCAAACTGAGTTTCTATCACTTCCAGAAGTGATGGGCAAACTCAGAAAGAATGAACCCTAGCACAAAATGCAAACAAAAGATAGAAAAAATTACAGAAAATGCATAGTTGATAGGGTGTACACACCTATCAACTGATCGCAACTTCCATGAATAATCCACAAGTGAAAACTGCATGTCCACTAATACAACAATCCTATATACCAGAATGAATCCAGGCAAAACCGAAAGTCACCCTAAAATAAAGTGCAACTATAAGCTCATGCTAGCCAACCACAAGACAACATAGCAGATCAGCTCCATTATGCATAGTATCGACTCAATACTAAGACAACCCCACTAACATCATCAGTGCCCAATAGTGGGTATAGAACTAAGAATGAATACATGCTCACACATGGACCTCACATTACACACACACCATGAGCGTGAACTCACAAGAAACCCTGCACACTGAGTTTCTATTCCTTCCGGACATGATGGGCAAACTCAGCCATAATGAAGCCTAGCACAAAATGCAAACAAAAGATAGGAAAAATTACAGAAAATGTAAAGCCAATAGTGTATACACACTTATCAACTGGTCACAACTCGGACAAATAATCCACAAGCGAAAACTGCATGTCCACTAAAACGACAATCATATACATCAGGATGAATCCAGGCCGCTTCCTGGCTATATATCTGCCCTGCTGCAACATCTATTTACATATGCTGCCACTGATTGTTTTCAAATACTGTTCTTTGCCTAGTCTGTGCATCTGATATAGATCTGTTGTTGATGTTTGGAAATCTTATTAATTTGCTGATGCTAAAGAGTTATAAATCAAATATTTGTTGATTCCCTTCTATCTCCTGAAGGTCTTCTTATATTTGGTCCGTATTTTTATCTGCTAAAGTATCTATCTACCATCCAAATGGAGAATTTTTTCATATGCTCCACATATTTGGAGGATATTTGTCTACCTTATACTTCATCTGTTCTTGTTCTTGACAAGAGAAAATCTAAATCTTTGTCCTCCTATTGAGGGATATATCTTTGTTATGATTACATATTTTGAATATACCCATAAATTTGAACACCTATTTGTAGAACATTTGTTGAAAAGACTCATTCTCTCATGCTATCAAAAATTCTTGGGTTCAAAAATCCTATAATGTTGAAAAAGAAAGGAATAGCTAAGAAAATGTAATTATCAATCTATCTTGTATCTTAAACCAACCTTCAATACAAATGGGGCAATTTGATCATCCTGGCTACTTCTGAAGAAGTTTCTACTCACAAACAGGAAGGACTTGATTTTCATATATACCAGAAAATATTCAGACGAACGCCAAATTCACCCTCAAATGAAATGAAAGTGCAGCTATAAGCTCATGGTAATCACCAATGAGACTATATAGTCACCAGCTCCATTATACATATTATCGACAAAATGCTATGACTTACCTACTAACATCATCTGTGCCAAATAGTGGGCATAGAGCTAAGAATGAATATATACTCATGCAGACACCCCACAATGTACAAAAACCATGGGCATAAACTTTCAGGAAGTTCTGCAAACTGAGTTTCTATGACTTCCAAGTTTGTCATAATGAAGCCTAGCACGAGATGCAAGCTATAGATCTAAATCAACACACTTTTCAGAACAAGATCTAAGCCATATTCAAATTATCTCTTATAAATATTTGAGTTTCAAATGCAAGAAGATCAGACTATCCTAAACATCTTCATAATTTCAAAAGTTATGTCTCACAAGCGGTTTCTATTGGATCCCCTATGACATGATATTGCTATGATTGCTTCGCCCTCTTCAGATAATACTTTGGTTACAAAGTCTGCCTGTAGGTGTCCTATCATTGCTACAAAAAGAAAGAGGGGGGGAGGGGAGAGCGAGAGAAAGAGAGGGAGGCCCTTGGGGGGGGGGGGGGGGGGGGGGGGGGGAAGAGAGAGAGAGAGAGAGAGAGAGAGAGAGGACAAGATTAACCATCTTGTAAAAGTTTTTACTGCCAAAGTTAACAAGAATAAAGTGAAAAATAGAAATGCAAACATTGTGGAAGGACAACAATAAGCAATTGAAACACTTCCAAGTTCAACCCATACAAGATGTGTGGAGTTGAACATCATGAGAAGATCTGCTTAGTGCTACAGAAAAAGGTTCTACTAATGTTTTTAAACATCATAAGAAGATCTGCTACAGAAGAAAGTTCCACTACACAATCTCAGGCTTGAGCCTTGTAACTATAAAGTCACCTATTTAATTTAGTCAATATATGAGTAAGAAGAGGAAGGATATTTCTGTCTCAACTCTTCCTGGTCCTTTCTTATTTGAGTTAAGTGGGGAATGTCAAAATATGCCTCCCATAATAAGATATATGGTTCCCCAGAAGTTGCATTAGTTTTTATTATCTACTTTCTATTTTTCCATGAAATTAAGATTTTGTAAGAAATACTTCACAGAAATTTGAACATTTCAATCAAAAAACATATATGTTTGTTGTTATAAAATTTGATCTGTCTTATTTGAGCTACTTTTTCTCATACTTTTTTGAAAAAATCTCCATTATGAACAGAGCCACCTTGGGCATGTCAAAATATGCATGGAACTGGCTGCTGGATGATATGACCCACTGTACAGTGAAACAATTTGGGAAGGTGTCTTCATGGTGCTTTATATTTTACTAGACATCACCTGCATGAGATTCCCTGTTGATATTTTTTGGACAAAACCTGAGTGGGATCTACGTATACATACATAAATCTGGTGGGCTACTTACTGGATGAGTCACTTCATGCTAATATTTTTGCTCTTTATCTATTTACATATGGTACTGTTCATTGTTCTCAAAGACTGTCTTTCATCTGTTCTCTGCATTGATCTATATTTTTTGCTTGATATTTTGGAAATGATAATCTTTGTACTACAGGGTTATTTATCAAGTTCTTAAAAAGGAGTTCTTGTATATATTTGCTCAATATCTACATCTCCTCGAATATGTACTTGTTTCATCCGATTGGAAAATCTATTTATCTGCTCCATATATTTGGAGAACATCCATTGACCTTCTATCCTATTTGCTACTTTTGAATAAGATAAGATCTATACATACGTTTACTTTTGTCCTCTTTAATTGAGGAACAATTTGTTTGCTATGCATATTACATGGCTCTTAATATGAATACCTATTTTGTACAGTGACTGTCGTCAAGGCTCGTCTTATGTGATCAAAAATTTTGGGTAGAAAATCCTACAATCAGCTCTATCCACAAAGTTTCCCTCAATACCTAGTCAACCCATAAAAATCACCTTAATAAGTTCTGATAAACAATTTTCTTTGATTTCACATTGAATATGACCTTGGGTAGTAGGTAGACTTATAATCATCAGCTCTACCCACAGAAATTCCCCTCAATTCAACAAAGGATCTATATCAATCTACATCATAAGCTGATATGAATAGTGAACTATAAAAGGATGAGAAGTTCAGGTCTGAGAAGATAAATAACTAGTTTGGAGTACTGCAATACTCACAAACCAGATGGGAAGGGTGCAATACATCATTGGTCGAATAATATAGACTTATTAAGCTTTTGATTTTATATTACTTTTGAAATTTGAACTTGGTTTGGATACCAAACAGCCTTATGTCCATCAGTTCTATTCACAAATTCCCACTTACTTTAACAAAGGAATCAAGGTCATGTTGATGCATATTTATCTCATAAACTAAAGTACACTACTACACAGATACACATTCTCTTACCAGATTCAGCTTGAGACTGAGAAGTATGGCGTACCAGCTGAGGCAACTATATGCTAGGTTTCGTGTATGCTAAAGCGAATCGCACCATGATCCTGTATGTCACTGCGAGCATACTAAGAGAATCGTGGCCAAATGCATTGCATACCACAAAGTGACTTCTTTCAGCGAGCTAACACTGGATATATGTCTGAAAACCAATGGAGGTATTTTACTGCAATTAAGCATATTGCTTGAACATTTGACTGCACTAGGGCACTCCACAAGCCCTCGAAGGGCCTCACATTGTCAATGAAAGCTCCAATCCATAATTCAGAATATTCTACCTCACCACCTGAGAGATACCCAGTCACAGTACTTACCACAAAGTGCACGCACAAAATTATTCTCTTCATCATTCTAATCCCTTTGTGTAGAACTAGCTGTATGATCTATGCCTAACCATTTCATGTACTCATCCTAATGTCTGATGCCCATCATATCCACGCTCTTAAATCAGATGCTGAGTGCCTGTAGGACTTCTGTTCGGATTTCAATCGCATTTACTTCCGTTCTTGATTTTCATTCCTTTTTACTTCAATAAGAATTGTACTAGATCCATCAAGATACAGCTTGAAGGTTTTCATAGGTCATTTTTGGCCATTTTTTGAAGTCATTACTGATACAGCTTCAAGGTTTTCATAGGCCATTTTTTGGCTTTTTTTTGAAGTCATTACTACCTCATTTCATTTCTAGCACTATCCTCACTCACTTTTGCAGCATGAAGCTTCTCAGAATGGTGTATGAGACCAAAATAAATAAGAAAACAACAGAATTTTGTTCATTTTTGAAATGTTCCACTTGTGTTACAAACAGACAATTTCGCATGACACATAACACCCAAGCTACAGTTGTATGAGGATGAAATACACCACTCTATTTCAGTATGTGAAATATGATTCTACTAAAGCTGTTTCTTACATTTCGGGCTACGAAGAGTATTCTCTACAAACAGGATTTAGTTACCACATTGCTTGAGCTACATTACAACTGTAACCCTTAATCTCAGTTTCTCAGGAATTTATAGTTAGAAAAGAATACCAATTGAATGATTCAAATGGAAAGCATTTATACATCACCTCCCAACTTCTCAGGAGTTTATGATTAGAATGGAATACCGATCTAGTGATTCAAATGGAGAGCATTTACACATCACATCCTACTCAATAGTACTTACATTTTACGGTTTTTCTCTGATAAACATATCCCATTTCTGAAGAAAATCCTACAAAACATTGTCAGCAATTTAATATTATTGACCGAAAAAAGTCTTCCTTTTCTTTCTACTTTCCATGCTACATATCACCACATGAGTAGCACTCTCGTTTACTATGGAGGACCTTCAATGTAGTTGTGACAAATTATGCCGTTGTAAGATGGCATATCAATGACATAGCTCCATACACCCTTGAATTTTTCATGCTTTCATTTATTTTCTCGCTTCTAAATGCCAAATGGAAGACAAGAATTACAGAATAGTTTGCTACCAAGTATGCACACCAAGACAAATTCAGGCAAACCCAAATTCACCCCAAAACGGAAGTGCAACTAAATGCTCATGGTAGTCAACCATGAGACTAGATCGCCAAATAGTATCTACTGAATACTATGACATCCCCAATAACATCCTCAGTGCTCGATAGTTTTGAAGATCTTAAATAGAACAGATGCTCCCTCACATCTCACTACATACACACCACAAGCATGAACTCAAAGGAAGCTCTGCATAGTGAGATTCAAAACCATAATCTAGAGATTAAAGGTTACAGCCTTAGAATATCATCATTTAGCCAACTCGTAGTTCATGTGGGACCTTAGACTATTGCCTCAAAAAGCAGAAGCTGACTATTGTCACAAAATACTCAATGTAGTAGTGTGAATGCTACTAAAAGGTAGTTCCTCTACAAGCAGGATTAATCATGAATCCTCAAAAAAAAGGTCTGTTTAGAGAACAATCAGATGGGAGTCATCAGAAAAGAAGCACCTTATGAAAATTAGCATTCTCTGAGAAAGCAAAAATCGTTGTAATACACAAGCTAAAATTGCCAAAAGTGAAAAGAAAATAAAAACTACACTACTGAATTCATGCAGAGGTGCAACCGGCAGTCTAATGATATACTCAGTTATTTCTTTAACAGAAGAAAGACCCTAATAAACAAAAAAGAAATATTATTCCTCACTCTCACTTCAGACGGGTTCAACCCCCCCCCCATTCTGTACTTAAGAGTAAAGATATCAACAAGAAACTGATAATAACCTGCTCAAGAGATTCGTTGTGAGGCACTGCGTAGGAATTTCTAATGTCTACTGTGCCATCGGGAGAAATGGAACCCAACAAAGTTCCAATCACTCGATCAGTCTGATCATTACGTCTGATGTATGAATCACATATGTTGAAAAGAACAGTCGGATGGACTTTGGCAACAGTTGCTGTGGGACCTGAGACCAACTGAAGAACTTGACTTCCCATCGGCATGGTTAACTTGTTACAGATTCTCCTTCTCTTGTTGATCCACTCCTTTCAAACTGTAAATTTCCAAATCATTAACTGTAAAGCATGATGCAAACTACAAATAAACCCAAAAGTGAGCAGATACACCATGGATATAAATGATACAAATAAACCCAAATGTGGCAGATAAACCATGGATATAAATGTGTAATGCTCAAGAGACGTGCGCGTGGCCACATAGTATTTTTCCAACTCTCTTCCCACAAAGCTTAATTATCAATTATGAGCACATAAAATACTAATTTCTGATAATCTCACGTTCAAGCGCACCTTCATGGAGAAATCGACGTGGATAGTGCATAAAAGATACCAAATCTCAAGTTTGCAAACCACGAACCTTCAAAATGACTTGATAAGACAGTTAACCAGCCAAACGCTTAAACGTCCTCCCGTGATCACTACGTCCCGTCGCTCTCCTCCCCAAAAACTCAGAGAGCTGAACGTCGTCTAGGGTTCCAGTACAGCGTTCACACTTGCGCAAAGCCACGACACAAGAGTCGATCACCGAAGGCTTCCCAGTCGAAAAGGAGATTGTTGGAAGCGAAATCTGATTATAGTATGTAATTTTCACTTGCCCGAGCGCTTTCCGAGCAAACAAGTGCGTTCTGAATGTGGGCACCTAGTGAAATAGTAGGGTGGTTTGAGATAGGGGCGAGGAAGAAACCTACGGAAATTCCACTCGGAAAACAAACACTTTAGAGAGGTCCTCCCCTCAGCTATTCAGACATAGAGTTGGAAGAATGAAGGACAATTTTAGTGTCCCCTAGTAGGGGCACATGGATTTTTAATCCGGTCATCATTGGGGTCATTGGAGAGACAATTGAGGGCACATGTATGGCTATGGCTATCTTTCATAAACGGATTTAGGGGCACATGCACCTACGAGTGAGAAGAAAAATTCAATGCACAAGTAGTTGCAACTTAATTCAACTATTGGGTGACCGAATGAAAAAAAACAGAGGGGTGATAGTCTGCACATGAAGGACACAAATAGTGTTGCTGCTCATTTGAATGCATTTGATGCTATATTCTCCGAATTACAAGCTTAGAAAATGGACATGGATAATGAAATGAAAGCATGTTGGCCAAAAAGCAAGAAAATGTCGAACTTTCAGTCACCTATCTCGCATGTGCCCCCCCTATCCGTCTTGTGTGAATGGAAAAAACTAAAAGTTGTTGAAAAATATAAAATTGATTATGATGAAAAAGAAAAACAAACCTCCGCATGTTCAAATTTCAATGAATTTCTTTGTAGAGTGCCTCTACCCTCTTTGAAACCCCATTAGTTCAAGCAATGCACTCAATTGTTTATACGAAGCATCAGCAGTAGCAGTATCAGGGCACAAAAGGCAAAGAAAAAAGGCCAAGAAATCGAATAAGACCCAACCAAAAGCATGAACACCATTTTACGTGATGAAACTAAAACACATCATTGAACACCATTTTACGTGATGAAACTAAAACATATCATTGAGGATCCATGATCAAGATAAAAAAATAAATATTTATTAGAGCCAAATGCCAACCTACTCAAATAACCCTCTAATATATGCATCTTATTTTGTTGTGACCGTAAAAGCTAAACTTTGACATGAAAAAGATACTCAAATATATGTAATATGTTTTTATAAAGTGGGAAAAAAAAAAAGCCTTTCCACTCTACCATGGCTTGGCTAGATCTCACATGTGTTTTCACTTCTATAGTTACATTTGCTAACTTTCAACCCTTTTAATAAATTTTCATGGCATGTCTTGTCATTCTAGCTTATATGGTTTGGGGAGGAGGATGGGCACAAGAACAACATGATGGAACATGTTTAGGAGTCTAATACACACCAATATTGCTAGGAGTGTGTGATAAAAAATAATGCTCTAGGCAAGCATCAAACTCCAAATATTACTAGAGAGAGCATGCTAGTTAGACAGGCCCGATGGCAGCTTAATGACCTTAAGCCGCCAAGATATCATGGCTTTAGTAGTGTTAGGACTATTGATGTTGTTGAATAGTAGCTCAAGAAGTGGAAGTAGTGCTTCCATTTATGCCATATCATGGATGATAGGCATAAGATTCAACAGGCCACATATAAGCTTATGGACGTTGCCCACATGTGGCGGCATAAGATTGAGCAAGACAAGAAAGAGCCCATGACATGGGGGCAGTTTAAAGTCTTGCTCTATAATAGTTTTGTACCGCCTTATGAGAGGTCTAGAGCACTAGTCACTTGGTTTTTCATCAGTCAAAAAAACCAAACCGTTCAGGAGTAAGTAGACAAGTACAGAGACGTACTTCTCAAAGTAACCGACTCTATCCCAGAGTTTCTCCAAGGCCACGGGACTTAGAGAAACTATTTGAGAGGTGTCACCTGTTGGCACAAGCCATGGAGATGGATATAGTTTATGAGGATGGCCACAGGGTCATAGGCTCCCAGGGTCAGAGATCCTCATGGAATAAGATCAGTCGAACCTTTTCCACCTCCACGCCTAGCTTGATCAGTGCACAACCTCAAAAAGAGGCTAAGCAATTGCACATGATCAAGACAGTTTCAGGAGGAAAAAGGAAAGTTTTTGCTTTAGCTAAGAGGGTGTACAATAAGTCCATTCTTACCCCTCAACAAAAAGAGAAGAAAATGAAGGAACGATTGTGTTATGGATGTCTAGGACAACACCTCTTCAAGGATTGTCCTAAGAAGAAAAAGATAGGAGCTACCATAGTCATCAATCCTACATAGGCAGGGAGTGATGGAGATGAGGATTTTGGTGATTCCCCATCCTAGATATCATCTCCCATAGAGGCCATGATGGTCATGAAGAAGGTTCCTACTATGCCAAACATTGTGTTTTCGCCAATGGCACAGAAAGGATACAGATTTCCAGATAGGGAGCTCATTATCATGAGAGGAGTCGTGGCAAGACAACCTGTCAAGGTCCTCTTTGACATTGGGTCTACGCATAATGTGATTAGTTCCCGACTAGTTAGGAGGCTACACTTAGAGACTGTGCAGTCTGAGTATGCCTACATAGTGGAGTTAGCCAACTAGAAGGGAATTGAGACATGGGATTGATGAGTAGTAGGTCTACCCATTCAGATCCAATCATATGAGGATAGATTGGATTTTGAGATAGCATGACTGGCACGTTTTGATGTAATCCTAAGTAAAAAGTGGCATGCTAGGAAATGACAAGTCATAGACTTTGCTTCACATGTTTATCAATTTGAGCATGAGGGGAGGCGGCTACTGATCCGTGGAGAGCCAAATCTCCAAGAGACGAGATTGGTGACTGCCACCTAGTTGCTCAAGGGAACTCTAGTTCGAATGTTCAAGTGCTTTCACACAAAGTAAGAGTATAATTCCAAGAGTTGTTTTTTTAAGAATAACCTTTAGGTTTACCTTCTTGCAGAAACATTGAGCATAGAATCGAATTGGTACTAGGAGTGAGTTTGAACTTTCGACCACCATTTTGAATGAGCTTGCAGGAGGAGAATGAAGTCCGCAAGGTCATGAGTGAGTACTCGTAGAAACGGTTGTTCATAACCAGTTATTTGCCCTTTGCAGCACCAGTTCTTCTAGTCAAGAAAAAAGACGGATCTTATAGGATGTGCATCGACTACAGGGCACTCAAAAAGATTACCATCAAGCATAGATATCCCATGCCCAAGATAGATGATCTTTTAGATGCTCTAGGTGGAGCCATTGTATATAGTAAGATAGGTTTAAAAAGTGGCTACGATCAGATTAGAGTAAAGGAACAAGATGTATATAAAACAACTTTTAGGACCCGTTTTGGGCATTATGAGTATTTAGTTATGCCATTTGGTTTGACGAATGCACCTACGACTTCCATGATGTTAATCAATGATATTTTACAACTGTTCATTGGAAAGTTTGTTGTGGATTTTGTTGATGAAATGTTAATGTATAGTAGCTCTATACAGGAGCATGAAATTCATTTGAGATTGGTGTTAAATAAGTTAAAAGAAAATCATTTATTTGCAAATCCACATAAGACTCAGTTGTTCCTTCTAGAGATACAGTATTTAGGGCATGTGGTATTTGTTGAAGATAAATGTACAAGCTCATTTTCATATGAGCCATGCTTGCATAAATTTACCAAATATAAAAATAAAGAAAAAGTGGAGGAAAAAAGGAAAAAATAATAAAAGAAAAAGTCTAGTCAAAATTCATGATGAGTAAGAGATACAATATCTTGCCTTGTAGTTAGTAGCATGTAGTGGAGAAAGTGTTGAGTTAAGAAGAAGGCACAAACTTCTTCACATGCTCATTGGTTATAAAAGTGAAGTGGGAGCACATTAAAAACAAGGAGATAAAGATGAAAGAGCTCCCAGTAGTCGGATCTAGCCATTTTGTCATTTTGGTTTTCCCTTATGCTCCTTCCAGCCGCACGTTAATTTGTACACAACTATGTTGCAGAGCTCATATATTAGTGCATATGTAACCATTTTGTGCGTTTAAATATTCATTGGAAATCTTATCTTGTGTACTCTCTGCATATAAAATATCTCTTTGAAAGCTTATGTAGTTTGTGAGATATCAGTGAAAGAGTGAAGTCCAGTTTTTCAGTGTACCTATGTAGATAGGTAGTCTATTTTGGTCGGTTCAGTTTCCCAACCAAAACATATCCAAATTGCATGATTTCTGTCTTGGTGGAAAGCCCTTGGCATCTAATTTCAGTCTCTCAAATATCTCATTCAGATCATTCATATTCTGTGCGATATCTGTCAGAGAGTAAAGTCTAGTTTTACAGTGTACTTATGTGTGCAGGTGGTCTATCTTGGTGAAATGAGTTTCCTAATCAAAACTCATCCAAATTACTTGTTTTTTATCTTGTTGGAAAGCTATTTGTGTCTATTCTATGTGTACCAAATATCTTTCTCAAAGGATATATATTCAGAGAGCTATCAGTCTGAGAGTGAAGCTCAGTTCTTTAGCATATCTATGTGGACAGGTAGTTCATCTTTGACAAGTGTGTTTCCTAATCAAAACTTGTCCAAATTAAGTCATTTATAGCTTGTTAGAAATCTCTCTTTGTCTACTTTGATTGACTAAAGTCTCAAGTCCATTTGAGTTTTGTGTTGAGAGCAGCAAGCTATCGAAGGTGCAGATGTTTGTCCAAGTGCTGGACATACAAGGGCTCACTACACACTTCCGTTGCGCATAGGAGAA
Organism: Ceratopteris richardii; assembly: GCA_020310875.1. Taxonomy (NCBI): domain Eukaryota; kingdom Viridiplantae; phylum Streptophyta; class Polypodiopsida; order Polypodiales; family Pteridaceae; genus Ceratopteris; species Ceratopteris richardii. Next base: position 65,268,756 of record CM035424.1, read on the forward strand.
CTCATTCTCCACAGTATAGGTGGATGGAGCTCAGATGGATTCGAAGAAGGTCTGAGTTATAATAGCTTGATACTCCTCAAGATGAGGGGCAGTTACGATCATTTTTAGGACTTTCCAGTTTCTATAAGAAATTCATTTCCTCTTATTCATCGATAGCAGCACCTATGACAAACTTGGTTCAAGGCAAAGTATCATTTGCATGGAAGCAATACAACAAGAAAGTTTTGACAATTTGAAACATTTTTTTTCAGAGGCTTCTATACTCAAAGTGGTAGACTTGTAGAAACCATTTGAGTTAGAGATAGATGTTGGCAGCATAACCACCATAGGGGCAATCTTGAGCCAAGATGGCATGCCAATAGCTTTTGAAAGCAAAAAGTTGAGTAGTGTACAACACAATTGGTTGGTGCATGAACAAGAGTTGTATGCAGTGGTGCATGCCCTTAAAGTCTGGAGACACTATCTTTCTTATGCAAACTCTAAGGTATACACAAATCACTATACACTCAAGTATTTTTGTAGTCTGCTAGATCTTCAAGGTAGATAGGCTCATTGGGCTAAGCTCATGCAGGAGTTTCACATGGAAATTCTATATAGAAGAGGCAAAGAGAATATATTAGCTAATGCATTATCACAGATAGTGTATCAAATGAGCTTTATAGTTCTAGAAAGCTCATTGCTTCAAGATATAAAGGAAGCACAGGTGGAGGATCCACATTTGTTACAGATCATTAGAGCCATTAGTGATAACTCTATCATAGGAGATGAGGTAGTCAAGCCCGTATCCTAATTTCTCAAAGGAGAATGAAATAATTAAATGGAAAGGAAAGGTTTGCATACCAGATTCTTGGGATTTGAGAAGAAAAGTCATGCAGGATAACCATGATGTTCCTTGTGTAGGGCATCCTGGTGTTGACTTGACACATAAAACATTGTTGAACATATGAGATGTCCACTCATATGTTCAACAATGCTTTATGTGTCAAGTCAACAAGGTAGGAAGGGTAAAAACACTGAGTCTTTTACATCCTTTACAGATTCCAGAGCACAACTAGGACATGTATCAATGGACTTCATATTGGGGTTACCGTGGATCCAAATGAAGCGGGATACTATCCTAGATGTGGTAGATAGTTTGAGCAAGATGGCTCATTTCATACCCAATCAAGAGATTATAGAAGCTCCACATGTAGCGGAGTTGTTTATCCAACATGTCTTTATTGCATGGGTTATTGACATCCATAGTTTTGGATAGGGATGTCAAATTCACATGATACTTCTTGACGTTTGTATTTGAGAAATTGAAAGTGTCATTGAAAATGAGTAATGGCGATCATCCACAGATAGATGGTCAAGCTAAGAGGGTCAACCAGATTCTAGAGGACACATTGAGAGCACATGTGTCTGAGAGGCAAATAGATTGGGATAGTTACTTGCCACTAGTAGAGTTTGCTTATAACAATAGACCTCATAAAAACACAGTAATGTCTCCTTTTGAGATGAACTATGGCAGGAATCCCACTACTCCCAATACCATATGAATGCAAAAGAAATGTTCTAGTGCTTCAAATTTCTTAGCAAATTCTTTTTCTTATCAAAGGGCAATATGCTTATTTCAAAAGGAAGCAAAGCTGGCTCACTTTATCCTTTATTTGTATCACAGAAAGAACACTTGTTAGGTGTTACTGAACAACCTATGGGTTGTATTTGGCATGGCCGTTTGGGCCACATATCTCATAATGAAATGGAAAATATTTCTCATTTTGGCTACTTACCTATGTTATCTTTCTCTGATTTTTCATTTTATGAGCATTGTCAATATGGAAAGCAAACTAGAAATGTGCATAAACTGCACATTGAATCTTCAATTAAGCCTTTAGATCTCATTCATGCAGATGTGTGTGTTCCTATGCCCATAAGGTCATTAGTTGGTTCTCTTTACTTTGTCACTTTCATAGATGATGCTACTAGAAAAGTCTGGGCATATCTTATCAAATCGAAGGATGAGGCATTCCCTATTTTCAAAAAATGGCTTGCTTCAATTGAGACTAAAAAAGGAAATAAGCTTAGCTTTATGTTCAGATAATGGGGATGAGTATACCTCACATGAATTTAGCCTTTTTTGACAATTTAGAGGGATTTGTAGATGTTTATATATTTTGGAAGTGATGCATGTGAACACACTAGGACTGTCGGGGCACTTTTTTCATGTCTTTTCCCCTAGCTTGTATATACACATATAACCCTAATGGGTCACTTATCATTGAACATTCTCTTGGTAATACATTCAGTATTGTGTGTTGTGCACCAAGATTCTTCTTCTTCCTCGTGTTGTTCACATGCTTCCATAGACCTCAAACTCAAAGAATAGAGAGTCTACATCTCCTTACACCCTAGCATAGAATGGTATAACTGAAAGGATGAATAGAACTATTCAAGATAGAGTAGTTTCTATGATGTATTATCCAAACCTTTCACAAGGCTTTCTAACAGAAGCAGTATTGATTGCAATTCATGTGATTAACCTTTCACTTAGTAGTGTCAAAGTTTTGAAAGTGAAACAAAAGTCATGGACATGGAAGCCACCATATTATGATCTCTTCGAGTCTTTGGGTGTGAAGCTTATGTTCATATACCAAGAATCTTAGACAAAAGTTGTAGCATAAATAAAAAAAATTCCTTTTTCTTGGATATGGTCAATAAGGACAATTTGGATATTGCTTATGGGATCTTGAAACATGGTAAGTGATTAGAAGTAGTGATGTCATTTTCAATGATTCAAAGATGCATAAACAACCCATTAAGGAGATTGAAGTGAGAAGAGTGATGTTTGAAGATATTAGTCCTCCAGTTCGCATGCATAAAAATGTTGCACATAGGGATGGTCACGAAAATTTCCAATCGGATGAGTATGCAAATGTTTCTATCCAACAATCATTCAGATACTCTACACATGTCTCACATCCACCTAATAGATATGTTTTAGGTTTGGAGTTTATTATGCTAACAGATGTTGGTGAACCTTCTTGCTACAAAGAGGCTATGTAGACAAAAGATCATGTCAATTGGGAGCATGCCATGAGTAAATTGAATTTTATTTATAAGAATGGTACTTGGGTTTTAGTACCTTTGCCAAAGGACAAGAAATCTTTACCAGTAATTGTCTCTACACAAAGAGATGCTCAGATGGCAGCCTGACCACCAACAACAACATTTCATATTACGAGCCATTACACTTGCCAATTATGTGATGGAATGCATGGATTGGGTCAAAAAAATGAAAAGTGGAGGGCAGATGCATTAAATAGCCACCAGAAAGTGGTTATTGATCAATGTGCTCATGAAACAACCATAATTTTGATCCATTGATGTGACTACGTAAAGATTCTTCAATGATAGTGTCCAATAAAAAAGTAGTTGGACCAATTTGTGCCGAAATGCAATAAGGGCCAAACCAACAAACCTTGAAATTTTCGATCATATGGTTAGCCTTTGAAATGTAAACTAGAACTAATTGGCCCACCATAAAGACAGGGGTTTTTAGGAATTGGTCATGCATATGGGCCTGCTGCATTTGTAACTCTTGCATTAGGAGAAAACTTGCAAGCTGATCTTCACCCAAAGCGTGAATGACATCTAGGTGATTATAGATTGAATGTTCAGGAAGGAGTTTATGGTCAATAGCAACACATAAATTGAGAACAACTAACTCCATTGGCACAATGGCTTCAACTCCATAAGCTAATTTAAATGGGATAAATCTAGTTGTGACCTTATAGGTTATACAATAAGCCCATAAAACAGAGCGTAGGAATTGTTCCCATCTTTCCGGTGAGAATTGAATCAACTTCTTCAACATTGCTCACAGTGATTTGTTAGTACTCTCAGCAAGACCATTGACATGTAGATAGTAGGGAGTACTAAACTTATGGAGGATATTAACATCAGTAGTTAAAGCTTTTATGAGGTCATTAATGAAGTGTGTACCACGATCAGAAACAATTTCCAATGGCATACCAAAACGGGGAAAAACATCTCGTGTTAAACATTGGGCTACCAAAATTGCAGGCATTCATCAAATCCCACACTTATGCCCATTGAGTTGCATAATCAGTACAAGTTAAAATGCAATGGTTGTTGGTAGAGACAATCACAAGAGTAATTGGGCGAACAAAATCCAATTCCCACTTTTGGAAGGATTCTAAAGGCAAAATTGCTTGGAGAGAAAAATGTTGCTAGAACAATGGCTGCCCAATTTGTTGGTAGGGATCACATGCAAGCACATAAAGGCGAACATCTTTATGCATGGTAGGCCACCAAAGATCACCCTACAACACTTTCTTTAGGGTCAAATTTTCCACAAAATGGCCATCAGTGGGGTGAGTATGAGGTAACACAAGAACAGATGGGACTTCATGAGTAGGAACGCATCGTAACCAAGCTCTTGATAAGCCATAATGATAGAGTTGATCAATGATGATTCGAAAACATTTACTATACAAGACAAGTTTTTGGCATTCAGCTTGAGATAAAGACTCTGATGGTAGACCAATCTTCAAGAAAGTGAAAATAATGTCATAATATGTAGTAGCTAGATCCCATTCGGTTGGCACAGGTTTGGGTTGTAATGTATAAATGGCCAAAGAGGTCATGTCTTCAGTCTTGGGTGATTCACCAGAATCCAGCCTAAACAAGAAGTCTGTGAGGGCATGATGAGTACTTGGTTGGTGGATGATATCAAAATCAAACTCCTATAGCAAAACAACCCATCAGACTAGTCTTTCGATGCCCACCTAGTTTTGTTCTAAATACACCAAGGCAGCATGGTCTACATGGAAAATAAACTTCCAACCCACTAGAGAATGTCAATTTTTTTTTATCAAATAGGTAAGTCCCAAGCATTCTCTTTCACTCACATAATAATTCTTTTTGGTGGAGGCAAGTCGATGGCTAACATAGTAGATTGGGTGGTACCATTTATCAGTAACTTGTGTAAGAACATTACCAATAGCTATGTTCAAGGCATCTACAAAAACATGGAACGAAAGTCTCCCTCCACTCCTCGCTGGTTAATAGGGCACTAATCTTAACTGGACAGGGCTTATCCATCGTGCCTAAGTTGCAAGTAATCAACTGGTCCTCGGCTATATATTGTTGCTTCTGCTTATTCTCCAGATCTTGCAAAGCCAAATTAGTGTCCACTATGGGGTTAGAGAACACATCTACTGTCTCAGATACCTAGTCAGTTAGTGGTGCACATGTCACGGCACATATCAAAGGAGACAATTGATCTAGACTAATATGTAAGTCAACTACCCTGAGAGATAATAAATCACAATTGACTTTCAAAAAGTTAGCTTCCTTGTTGTCTGTCAACCCATCTAGCATGTGAACTAGTTTGGCGATATGAGGAAGTACATGAACGTCATGAGATTGCATCGTATCTAAGGGAGTCCCAATATTCATGGTGTTTATATTTTACCAGTAATTGTTTCTTAGGCCAATCTTGCAAAACCTTGACTTGTTTAAGTTAGGGTTGGCTCAATAAGAGGTTGCAATCATAAGTGTCTTCCGATAGATCTAATATCACAAAGGTCATGGGAAAGACTTCTCCTTGAAGGGTAATGGGAATATCTTTTACCAGTCCCACCGGATGAACCTAGGACTGATCAGCCATTCTGACGAAAAACCTAAGTGGTTCTATATTTGTCCATCCTAACTTTTGACAAAGAGCATAGGTGACCAAATTTACACCTGAACCACCATCGATTAAGACTTTATCGATGCAATGATTCTTATAGAATCCTATAATAAGTGGAACAACATGGTTTATTGTTTCAATTTTTGGTTATAGAGTAGCTACGCATGGATTTGTTCATTCATCCTTTATACCAAAATATTATTCGAATTGCTCCCTAACTTTTGGTACTAGTGATAGAAGTTGCATAAGTTGCAAGATAATGGGTAAAGTTTTAAAAATTGTCCCAAGGTCATCAGCCTTTGGGGTCTGTATAATCATTGGAGCACTTTCCTGCATAGATTGTGGTGCTATTTCTTCAGTTGTGGATGGAATTGGTTCTCGAGAGATTGGATCTAGTGTAGGGAAGACTCATCTCTCTTTATTTGCCCACTTCTATGCCCTTTGCACCATACACATCTGTTTTTTAAAGCCTATTTCATAAATGGCTTTCGTAGGCTGCATAATTTATCTAGATCTAGTCTAAACTAAAGCCACATGTGGTTCTTTCTTAGTGATGATTACTAGGTTCTTCATTGGTGCAACTCTATTTTATCGACATTTGGCATAATCCTCTACTTCTTCGAAATTATGGCATATGTGACCCACCTCGCCACAAAAGTAACATCCGATAGGTTCTCTGGGTACAAAGTTCAATGTTTCGGCTTGTGACAATGTTGGTTGTTGTAACAGACCTTGCTGCATCCTTGGATGATTATACTTTGGATATTGTGTATTACACATATGTGGTGGCACATAGGTATTGGATTATGCTTGTTCATGAACTACTGCATTTATAGTTACCCGATTCTAGACTTTAGCATTATACACACAATACATTGTATCTTGACCGTCAGTATTACAGATTGCATAGTGCACTTGGTCCAACCCACAATTTGTTGCAATATGCCCAAGATTCTTACATTTCACAAAAAATACTTGTTTTGCTGAACTCACATCTTTCTCCTTCGAAATCGCAACCCATTCAAGATCTTCAACAAACCCGCCATAGTTATTCTCTAGTTGCAGGGCTTGGTCCACTACAGTGTTTAAAGGTAATCCTCCAGTGCTTTGGATGATCATGATTTGTTTCAATTGTGGATTTAACCCATTAATAAACCATTGTGTGATTACATCACCTCGTAACTTACTTTTTGTTGATAATTGTCACAAATGTATCCGAAAAATTGTAGCATAATCCAGGATTGACTAATTGGGTTTTTGTCTATTGTTCTGTAGAAAGTCAAAAATATGACCATGATTCTTCTTGGATTGAAATTTTTGTAAAAAGGTGTCCTTAACAACTTTGTACTCAGTGAAATGATCTATATCATACTCTGCAAGCCACTTTGCTGCTTCATTGACTAACATTGTTTGAAAAAGTTTGGCTTTGTCTTCGTCATTCACTCTAATTGTTCATGCTTTTAATTACATCAAAATCAACTTCAAATGCCCATATGTGAGCATCTAGTTCATCCCCCAAGGAACCCTCCAAACTTAGTATAAGTGACTCCCATCAGATAATATCTTCTATTTTCATCATTTGCCATTCTTTTAATGCTAGATCTTTCCATCGTAAGAGGAAGGTTTCCGATGTTGGATCCGGGTATTTAGGTTTCCCTTTGGCAAAGGTACTAAATCCCAAGTACCATTCTTGTGAATAGAATCCCGTTCACTCTTCATTGCATGCTCCCGCTTGACAAGATACTCTGATTGCATAAACTCTTTGTAGCAAGAAAGCTCACCAACATCTGTTAGCATAACAAAATCCAAACCTGAAAAATATATCATGTGGATGCTAAACATTTGGACATTCTCCTCAACGTTCCTATGTGTAGCATTTTTATGCATGGTAACTAGAGGACTAGTATCCTCAAACACCATTGTTCTCACTTCAACCTCCTTATTGGGTTGTTTATGTATCTTAGACTCATTGAAAATGACATCACTACTTCTAATCACTTATTGAAAATGACATCACTACTTATTATGTTTGAGGATCCTATAATTGATATCCAAATTGGGTTTCTCAACCATATCTAAGAAAAATTCTTGAGTTATGGTCCAACTTTTGTATAAGATTCTTGGGTATATAAACATACAATTCACACCCAAAAACTCAAAGATGATCATAATATGGTGGCTTCCCTGTCCATAACTCTTTTGCCACTTTCAGACCTCTGGCAATACTAGGTGAAAGGTTAATCACATGAACTACAATCAATATTGCTTTTACCCAAAAACCTTGTGAAAGGTTTGCATGATGCAACATAGAAACTACTCTCTCCTAATTAATTCTATTCATCCTCTCAGCTACACTATTCTATCTATAGTGGGGTATAAGGAGTTGTAAACTCTCTACGAATTCCTCTAGACTAAGAGAAAAGGCTGAATTCATGTGAGGTATACTCACCTCCATTATCTAAATGCAAAGCAAACCTTTCCTTTCCATTTAACTATTCCATTCTCCATTGAGAAATTGGAATATGGGCTTGACTTGTTTGCTTTACTAAGGGAAGAAATGGCTAGGATTGCCTCGTCTCCTATAATAGAGTCATCGCTGATGGCTCAAACGATCTGTAATAAGTGTGGAATTTCCATGCGTGCTTCCTTTATTTCTTGAAGCAATGAGATTTCTAGAGCTATAAAGCTCATTTGATACACGAACCATGATAATGCATAAGCTACAACATTCTGTTTGCCTCTTCTATATAGGATTTCCATGTGAAACTCTTGCATGAGCTCAACCCAATGAGCTTGCGTGCCTTGAAGATTTGGCTGACTACAAAAGTACTTGAGTGTATGGTGATATGTATATACCTTAAAGTCTTCACCATAAAGATAGTGTCTCCAGACTTTAAGATCATGCACCACTGCATACAAGTCATGTTCATGCACTCACCAACTGCATCATGCACTACTCAAATTTTTACTTTCAAAAGCTATTGGCCTACCATCTTGGCTCAAAGATACTCCTATGGCTATGCTGCTAGCATCTATCTCCAACTCAAATGGTTTCTGTGGATCTACCACTTTGAGCACTAGAGCCTCTGAAATGGCTTGCTACACAGTATCAAAACTTTCTTGTTGCTCTTGCTTCCATGCAAAGGGTACTTTGCCTTGAAGCAGATTTATCATGGGTGTTGCTATTGACAAATAGGATGACGTGAATTTCCAAGAGAAATAAAAAAGTCTTAAAAATGATTGTAATTGCCCCTCATCTTGAGGAGTAGGCCATGCTAACATAACTGAGACCTTCTTGGGATCCATGAGAATCCCATCGATCGATACCGCATGCCCTAAATACTCTATCTCTGGAAGAAAAAATCGAGTCTTATCTAGATTAACAAACAATCGATTTTCCTTTCGATTATTTAATACCAATCTGAAGCGACTTTCATGCTCATGTATAGACCAACTATACACCAACAAGTCATCTATAAAGTTGGCAACAAATTTTTTGATGAACGAACGTAAAATATCATTCATTAACATCATGAAAGTAGGAGGTGAATTAGTCAACCAAATGGCATAAATAAATACTCATAATGCCCAAAATGGGTCTACAAGTTGTTTTCTATACACCCTACTCCTTTAATCTAATTTGGTGGTAGCAACTTTTCAAATCTATTTTACTATATATAATTGCTCCACCAAAGAAATCATCTATCTCTGGCATGGGATATCTATGCTTGATGGTATTAGCTTTGACCTATATGTCCTTAACGTTCAAGCTAATACGTGTTTGTTGTCAACTTAGCTTAATCGCTTCAACGTTGACTAACGTAAACGCTTAAATGCGGCGGCGCCTAGCTTTTCCCTTCTGTTCCGGTGGGGGAAGTGAAGGCGCATAGATAGCTAAACCTATGCGCGCAGCGCTTGAATTCACAGAAGGGAAAGGGCCTAACTCGGCAGATGCCGTACACTTGAGTCCGCGACACTGTACCCTCAATGAGAAGGTGGGTGAGATCTTCCTGTGCCCCCTAAAGGCTGGACGGAAGTTATCCCTCTACTAACCGTAATCCTAAGTCAGTGAGCCGTGTGATGGGCGACCATGGGAATCGGTAAACTCTCCTATTTTTTAGGTAAAAGTAAACGACTTAAGAGAACAAAAGATAAAAGAAAGGAGGTATATGGTGTATTGCTTTCTTCTCGTATATTAGCCTTCCACGAGTCCATAGAAGGAAGGAATTTTTCTTTATTGAAACCCAACACAAAATGCAGCTGTAAATTGGGTAGGCATGGTCCTTCCTTTTGGTCCTTGTTCCCGCTTGGCACCCTTTTTATATTTGAGAATACGCACGTAGCACACGATTGCCTCATCCGATGGACTCTGTGCCTTTTCTCCTACCATAAATAATGAGAATGATAATACGAGAGACCGTTCAATCAATAACTTGTGTCCTTCTCACAATTTTGGGATCTTTTTTGTTGGGTATAAAACGAAATAAACTGAGTAAAAGGTAATGGGTTTCCGCCCGCCGTACGGGCCCCTCCCGACCCAAATCCTATAAGATCCATCTTTCTTCACTAGAAGAACTGGCGCTGCAAAGGGCAAATAGTTGGGTCTAATAAGCCCTTTATCCATATACTTGTCCGTGACCTTGGAGACTTCATTTTCCTCTTGCAAGCTCATTCAAAATGGTAGTTGAGCGATTGGACTAGTTCTTGGTACCAATTCAATGCTATGATCAGTGTTCCTACAAGGAAGTAAACCCAAAGGTAATTCATTTAAAAACAACTCTTGAAATTGTACTCTTACTTTATCTAAAAGTACTTGAGCATTCCAACTAGAGTTTCCTTAACTGCAAGAATCCATCACTACACAATATGAATACACAAAATATAGAAAATAAATATACATACAATCAATCTTGAGCAAATTGGTTACAATCACCAATACGCATCTCTTGGAGATATGACTCTCCACAAATCCATAATTGTCTCCCCTCATGCTCAAACTGGTAAACATGTGAAGCAAAGTCTATGTTTGGTCGTTTCCTACCATGCCACTTCTTACTTAGGACTATATCAAAATGGGCCAGTCATGCTATCTTGATATCAAATCTATCCTCATAAGAATCGATCTAGATGGTTAGATCTACTACTCCCCATGTCTTAGTACCCTTCTCATCGACTAAATCCATTGTGTAGGCGTACTTTGACTGCATAGTGTCTAAGTGTAACCTTCTCACAAGTTGTGAACTAATGACATTATGTGTAGACACAATGTCAAAGAGGACCTTGACAAGCTATCCTACCATGAATCCTTTCATAACAATGAGTTGTGTATCAAGAAACTAGTACCCTTTCTGTGCCATTGGTGAAAACATTTGACATGAAAGGCACCTTCTTTCTGACCCTCATGGCCACTGTAGGAGATGATATTTGAGATGCAAAATCTCCAAAATCCTCAGTTGCATCACTCTTTGCTTGTGTGGGGTTTATGACTATGCTGGTCGCTATCTTTTTCTTCTTAGGACGATCTTTAAAGTGATGATGTTCTAAGCATCCATAGCATAACCCTTGTTTCATTGCCTTCTCTTTCTATTGAGGGGTTATGATAAGAGGGTAGACACCTTTCTCTTAGCTCCTTAAATTGTCTTGATCGTGTGCACTTGGTTAGCCTCTCTTTGATGTTGTACACTGGTCAAGACAGGAGTACTAGTGGAAAAGGGCCAACTCATCTTAGTCCATGCGGATCTCTAGCCCTAGGAGCCTCTGCCATTATGACCGCCCTCAAAGACTAGAGCCATCTCTATGGCTTGTCCCAAAGAGTGACACCTTTTCTTTCTTACTAAAGGCCGAACGGTTTCTCTAAGTCCCAAGACAAACTTGTGAACTTGGAGAAACTCTAGAATAGAGTCAAGTACTTTGAGAAGCACCTCCCTATACTTATATGCATAGTCATAAACTGTTTGGTTTTTATGACTAATGAAACCAAGTATCTAGTGCCTTGGACCTCTCATCAAGTAGCATGAACACAATTATAAAATAGGACTTTAAACTATTCCCAAGTAGTGCGCTCTTTCTCATCCTATTCGATTTTATGCCACCACCTATGGGCAACATCCATGAGGTTATAAGTAGCCTGCTGAATCTTATGCCTATCGTCCACGATATGGCATAATTAGAAGCACTTCTCCCACTTGTTGAGCCACTACTCAACAACATCAACAGTTCATGCACTAGTGGAGCCATGATATCATGGTGATGTAAGGTCCCTAAGATGCCATTTGGCTCTTGCACTAGGACACTCTCATTAGGAACTTGTAGATAATGATGCTCACCTTGAGCATATAACTCCATTCCTGGAAGGTCACTCTCTCGTCTTGCCTCTTCCTTCTTGGAGCTATGTACGTGCTCCAAGATGTTCTGAAGCATACTCTCTAATTGGAGATCCTAGCACTCTCTCTTTTTTAGTCTATGTGTTTATGTACACCTAAAGTAAAGAGTGGAAGTGAAAAATAACTAGTCACAAGACTTTGTATAAAAGAATAATAAAACAACAACACTTTTAGTATGCTTCTCTACTTTTATGCATTAATCACTCATGCATGCAAACTTTTTTAAAAATTTGGAAGCATTTTGGTAGGAAATTGAAAAACTAAAAAAAAAATCAACTAAGTGCTCTACATGCACTTCCAAGCAAGTGTATTGGCAGGCACACAATATACAACAATGCAACCAAAGCACACTACATGCCCTTTGAATAAAAATCCTTGTTCTTGCAGAATGGATAAAATGGTAAGAACGTTGGATGTTCTTACTTCTTCCTCACTGTACTTACAAAAGAACACGCTACCATGCTACTTTTGCAAAAAATGAAGAGCTAAAAATTCATATGGCAAAACATATATGCACATATAATGTCCTATGCTTGTCCTATATGCAAAAAAATGCATAAAAAGAGAGTAAACATGCATAAAATCATGAGAAAAATTATCGTAAGTATTGAAAATTCCACAACCAGGTGTGGTGTAGGTGTTGGACATGATCTCTATGTAGCCCTATTGAGTCTTCAGGTTGATCTCGATCCTCCTCACACCAAAAAACTGCTTCTACAAGAGTCATTGATAGTGTACAACCAACTTTGAAGCTTCACATAGGTGTGTGTATGAAATGAAATGATGTGGTCCAACTAATTAGTGGATAGATCTTTGAGTGAGGATTCGATAGAAAGTGGAACCCCTCTATTTGGATGTAAAATCAGAGAGCTATGGTTATTTTAGTGGAGGTGGGTACTCTAAATGTTCCCTTATAGAGGGGGTTTTGAAGATGAAAACACCCAAGTTCTCACCTTCAAGCAAGTTTGGCAATGAGTTTTGGAAAACTCATGAATTGGATTGCCTTTCATCATCAAACAAAGAGTAGAAGCAAAACTCTGATATGAATTAGGAAGACCATTTAGAACGGTCTGCACAAGTGAGCTATCTGGTATAACTTCATCAGTAGAAATCAATTGTTCCTTCAAGTCTTTGATCTTTGCTAGAAAATTGTCCATAGAATCACCCTCATTCATATGCTCACTCTCCAACTGTTTTCGGAGGTAAGCAACACGAGCCTCATTCCTAGCATGGTACAATGTGGTAAGTGTATCCCAAGCATCCTTAGTTGCTTTGCAAGAGTGAATGTGAGGAATAATGGCATGTTTGACAGACATGGCTATCAACGCATGTGCCTCAGCATGAGCATCTCTGGCATCCCAATGAATTTGCTCTATAGTAGGTGCAGTAGAAACAGTAGCATGAACAAGAATCTGAAGAATATCAACATCTTTAATGTCATCTGCATCAGCTTCAATACCTATATTTGTAGGTGTGTTAGGACATTTTTAACACCCTACACAATGTTCCACAATCCTTTTGCAACCAACACATGTTGCATTGTGTAAGCCCACAATGGGTAATTGGTACCATCCAACTTATCTTCAATGACCGACATACGGAATACATCACTGCTTTCAGCCATGGCCACTGACTAAAATACCTTGATGCATAAAAATGAATGTATCTGAAAAAGTTGAACATAACTACCCTAATGAGTTATATTAGACCTGTATCAGACTTTAAGACACTTACACTGGCAAACTGAAACCTGTATATATCTTTGGCACAAAAAGATGAAGTAGCCTACACAAGCACTGTGATAGTGCATTCAGAGGCCGAAACGAGCTCAGATCGCGATTTCGACACCCTGAGTATGCTCATCAACTTTTGTGCGATTCTGAGACTGTGTGATCGGAGGGGTGTTGATGACACCCTAGATGAAACAATGACCTTCTCTGATACCAATTGTTGGACTTAGATGTCTGCAGAAGCATGCGAACAACACAAGGAAGAAGAAGAAGCTTGGATCACAACACACAATACTGACTGTATTACCACTAGTGTACAAAGATAAGTAGCTTACAAGGGCAATAGACATATATACAAGCCAGGGGGAAAAAACCTCCTAAAGAGGGAAAAAAGTGCCTCGACAGTCCTAGAGTGTTCACACACATCACTACCTAAATATATAAACTCTAGGCAATTGCATAAACCTTCTCATCTATGAGACAACAAACTAAATATTAGGCCGAGTTATGCATAAGTAAATCAAGCATCCAATAGCCTACTGATAAAGAACAACATCAAATGCATCTCTAGCATCATGAAAACTCAATCGTAAGCATGTTTCCATAAGAGTGGTAATAAGTTTGCAATCTTCAAGGCCAAAACATTGCAATAATATGTCAATATATTTTGTTTGACATGTAGCTATTCCACCATCAACTTGCATAAACTTAATGCCCAAATAATGATGCAAATGCCCCAAATTTGTCATCTCAAATGAGGCATGCAAATCAAACTTAAAATCAGCAAATCAAAAGCACATCATTTGCATGTTTAACATGTAAAGTGCTCTCAATTGGACTGTTCTGAAAACCATGCACAATCAAGTAGGCATGTGGCTTTTCATACCAAGCATGTGGTGCTTGCTTCAAACCATATAATGCATTTTTCAACTTTCACACTTTGTTTTCATGCTCTTTCTCCACAAAACCAAGAGGCTAAAATAGATACACTTTTTCATGTAACTCACCATTCAGAAATGTAGTTTTAGTTTCCAATTGATGTGCATTCCAACCATTATGGGCTGCAAGTGCAAAGATGTTGCAAACGGTAGTCATTCGACATGTGGTGCACAGGTCTCATGAAAATCAGTTCCTCTTTCTTGAGCATAACCTTTTGCAACAACCCCCACCTTATACTTGTCAAGTGTTCCATCAAACTTACACTTCAGCTTGTATACCCATTTAGTGCCAATGGCCTTTTTTCCTCGAGGCAAATCACATAAATTCCAAGTACCATGCTTCATAATAGCACCATATTCTGGTTGCATAATAGCTATCCGAATTTTTGAATTTTTTGCTTTATCAAAAAAATTGAGCTCGTTCTCATTACAAAGACTAAAGGGAGCCATTTCATATCAATCTGATGCAAAAGAAACACTATGAGAGCCTCAATGAGTATGATATGACAAAGGTGCACATAATTTGCTATCTCGCAAAGTCTACACCAACCATTTAGGCATCGCTTTTGCCTCCTCTATATCAACCCTCTCATCAACAAGTGCATCATGTAAATGTGCATCGAAAATGGAATGATTTGCATCATCATGTTGAACCTATCAAGGTTGAGAAATTCCCTCATTTGGACCAGCACTTGACTATCCACTTGTAAAACGAGGCAGAAAAGGGTCATACACATCTTTGGAGCTAACTCATGTCTCCTTAGTACATGAAACTAATGGCTGAATTGCATCTTCCACAAAAAAAAAACATCATGGCTAACCAAAATGTGTTTAGTTTGTGGATGATACAAACGATATCCTTGCCTTTTAGAACTGTATCCAACAAAAATACATTTCAATACTTTATTATCTAATTTTCTGCATTGTATTCACGCATTAATGCATATGTCAAACAACCAAGGACATGTAGATGAGAAACACATGGCTTATAACCATGCCAAAGTTGCAGTGCTTTGGTGGGACACCTATTATGTACATATGCTACACAGATAACAACCTCAAGCTAGAAACTATGTGGTAAAGCCTAACTTTTGACATACACCTCGCCATATCCATGAGAGATCTTCTCTTTCTTTTAGCAACACCATTTTATTGAGGTGTACACAACACTATACATTGATGTTTTATCCCATGCTAAGCTAGAAATTCATTAAAATGAAAAGACATGCATTCCCCCCTTTGATCAGAAAGTAGGGTGCCCATTTTACATGTTGATAGATTTTCAGCTATAACTAGAAACTATTTGAAGCACATTAACACTTCGGACTTTGATTTCAATGGATACACTCATGCATGCCTAGAAAAATCATAAATAAAAGTCATGAAGTAAAGGTAGTTCCCAAAAGAAGGTGTTTGCATAGGACCATAGACATCATTGTGAACAAGCTGCAACTTTTTACTAGCTCAAATTGAACCATCTTTTGAGAAGGTGGAACATTGCATTTTGCCCAAAATATAGCGTTCATGTTTATGAGGTGCCTCGAGTTTGGGTAGAGAGAATACCATTTCAGATTGCTATAGGTGTAGCAAATTAGCAAAATTTAGATGACCAAAGCATGCATGCTAAAGCTTTGCATATGAGATAGCTTGAGAATCTTGGACTACACATGCTGAATCATTGATAGATTTTGCATAGTCTATGAGCATACCCACAATATAAAATGCTAGAAGCAATAATAACATTGCCATTTGACACATTTGACAACCAAGCAGACCTTGGTTACTGCTAAAATTGACAATAGATTTTTCCTCAATCCTTGGCAGAAACAAGGCATCTAATAATGTAAAAGAACTACCATCAGTAGTATTAGAATGATCTTACAAACTCCCATGACTAGATAAGAGGAATTGTTGGTGCATATGATAGTATTCCTTGTAGGGGCATGCTCAGTGAACTAAAGAAACTGTGTTGTGAGGTAATATGTTTGGTTGCCCCACTGTCAAAGTACCAAACATCTGAGTCTAGTACAGATATACACACTATTCATGAGAAGATGGGTCAAATAGCAAACGGTAGTAAATGCCCATTCTTCATTATGCATAAGATTAGAAGACTATGTTTTGGGTGTAGAGGCCTCTGTAACAACCATTCTAGCCTCTTTTTTCTTTGCCTCTTTTGTAGCCAGTTTTGGACAACTCTTTATGACATGATCATTTCCTTTACAATATTTGCAAAACAAGTTCTACTTTTTAAATTTCTTCTCATCTTTGTCTTCCTTTTTTGACTCTATAGAATTAGCAGATTTCTGCTTACTATAGATTAGCTCCATTTACCTTTGCTCTTCTGACTAGCTAAGAAAGCTTGATCTACTACATGCATAATGGATCTATTCTACAGAGAATGATCTTCTTGCAGCAAAACAAAGACTAACTCCTCAAATGTTAAGGCATTTGTATTGCCTTTCATCATTAAGCAAAGAGTAGAAGAAAAACTTTGATATGAATCTAGAAAGACCATTCAAAACAGCCTCCACAAGTAAACTGTGAGGCAAGACTTCATTAGCAAAAATCATTTGTCAAAATCTTTGATCTTTGTCAAAAAATTATCCATAGAATCTCCTTCATTCATATGATCACTCTTGCCTAGTATAAGGTGGTACGTGTATCCCAAGCATCCTTTTCTGTTTTGCAAGAGTGAATATGAGGGATAATGGCACGCTTGATAGACAAAGCTATCAATGCATATGCCTGAGCATCTTTGCCATCCCATCGAAGCATCTCTACAGTAGATATAATAAGAACCACAACACGAATAGGAATTTGAAGATTGTCATCTTCAAGTCCATCTTCAATAATTGTATTTGGAGGTGTACTAGGTCATTTTTCAACACCCTGCACAATATTCCCCAGTCCTTTTGTGACCAATACGTGACACATCATATATGCCCACAATGGGTAACTGGTACCATCCAACTTGTCCTCAACAACCAACATATGGAATACATCGTTGCTTTTATCCATGGCCACTGAATAAAATACCTAATGCAAAAAAATGATTATATTTTTGAAAAAGTTGAGCATAACTATCTTTATCGAGCTCTATTAAACCTGTAGCTGACGTTGAGGTGCTTGTACTGGCGAACCAAGACATGTATATGTGTTTGGCACAAAAGGATGAAATTTCCTACATAGGTGCTATGATAGTGCATTCAGAGGCTAAAACAAGCTCAAATCCAAATTTTGAGACAATAGAGTGAAGCACTTTTGAGCTCCTAATTGCCCTAAGTATGCTGACCAATTTTTGTATGATTTTGAGATTGTGATAAGAGGGATGTCGATGAGGCCCTAGATGAAGCGGCAACCTGCTTTGATATCGATTATTGGATTTTGAGATCTATGGGAGCATGTGAACAACACAAGGAAGAAGAAGAAGAAGAAGAAGCTTGGAGCACAACACACAATATTGAATGTATTACCAAGTGAAGTTACACAGATAAGTAACCCGTTAGGGTTTTAGGCATATGTACAAGCGAGGTGAAAAGAAACCTCCTAAAGAGAGAAAAAAGTGCCCTCACAGTCCTAAGTGTGTTCACACATATCACTATCAATATATATCAACATAACCTAAGAAGTTATATGGTCTTCCATTAGACATTGTCTCAGATTGAGATATGAAGTTTATCGGCCACTTTTGGAGAGTAATCTTCAAGAGGTTGGATACTAAACTTAGAACACACACGATCGAGCATCCACAAATAAATGGGCAAACAAAGAAGGTTAATCAAATCCTAAAAGATATGCTTCAACCATATATAAATGAAAACTAGACCAATTGGAAAAAGTACTTACCTACAATAGATTTTGCATACAACAGTGCCAAGCATTCTTCCACTAGGCATGGTCCATTTATTCTTATGTACATGTATTAGCCAAGAGCTCCTTATGCAGTAAGATTTCACCATGGGAAAGTCCAAGTTGTAAAGGACATCATGGAAGAGATGAACGATATGCTTAGGATTGCTAAGAATAGATCTCAAGATAGGGCTAGAGCCTATGTTAACCCTCAAAGAAGAGAAATCAACTTTGAGGTAAGAGAGAAAGTCTATCTTAAAGCTCCCTCTAGGTTTGAAACTATGAAGAGGGACCTTGTCCAAGACTTTCTCCTAGGTATTGTGGACCATTCCCAATACTAAAGAGAGATTGAAAGATGGCCTACCAAGTCCAGCTTCCAACGTGTAATCAGATCCACCTCGTATTTCATGTCAACTAGCTTACAAGGAGATTGGATGAATCTGATATCCTCATTCTCGATAGTGAGGTAGTAGAGCCTATTTTTATTTAATATATTCCACATGAGCCTAAGATTATAGTACACACTCAAGAGAAATAGATGAAGAGTCATGTATATGTTAGAGTTTGAGGTCTATGGAAGCATGTGAACAACACAAGGAAGAAGAAGAAGCTTGGAGCACAAAACACAATGCTAAATGTATTACCAAGAGGACGTACAAACATAAGTAACCCATGTGCTTCTTATCACCTTTAGACTAAGGGAAATTCAAGCTACTACCTACTCCATGAAGACATTCTTCTTGCTTGCTTATCATGAAATAGACAGGCACAATCTTATGCAAAGATCCAAATATCTAACATCCATTGTGATCAAAGAAGAGTGGATAAGTCTTCCTTCTATATTCTGTGATCAGCTCCTAGATAGGCTGCTAATTCTCCTCTCTTTGTCAGTGCCCTTCTAGTAAAGGAAATCTGTGTTCAATAGCTATTTCAATTGCATATTCTTCTCAGCAAATCACATAACTTCCTCTGTCATGCATTAGTTCGAGGTCACTATTATAAAGCTGTTGGAGTTAGACGTCTTCGGAAGCACGCGAACAACACAAGGAAGAAGAAGAAGCTTGGAGCTCAAGCACACAATACTAAATGTAATACTAGAGAATGTACAAAGATTAGTAGCCCATTAGGGCAATAGGCGTATATACAAGAGGGGGAAAAAAAACCTCCTAAAGAGGGAAAAAAGTGCCCCGGCGGTCCTAGAGTGTTCACACACACCACCACCCAAATATATCAACAAATCCCCCATAGGAGTGATGTGGTGAACAAGTAGTTGGCACTCATGTATAAGGAAGTGCCAAGCTATGTGGAAATCACTCCACAAAAGGAAGTAAGCCCAAAGCTTTGCGGAAAGCTTCAAACTTCTCCCTAGGCAGAGCCTTCGTGAAAAGGTCTGCAATGTTCTCCTGCGTGGGCACATATGCCAAGCTGATCTCCCCAGCAGAGAACCTCTCCCTGACATAATGATAATGCACCTCAATGTGCTTAGTGCAAGCATGGAACACATGGTTCCTCGCAACTTCCAATGCGCTCTGACTGTCAGTGAAGATGGTGGCAGACGACTGACCAACACCCAAATCAACCATAAGGTGTCTGAGCCACACACACTCAACAGTAGATGTGAAAGCTTCTCTATACTCAGCTTCACAACTGGAAGTGGCCACAGTAGGCTGCTTCTTGCTCAACCAAGATATACATGAGCTACCAAGCATGAAGCAAAAGCCACTAGTGGACACACGAGTATCATAGCAACTAGCCTAATCAGAGTCAGAAAAAGCATGCAAATCTGGCGGTAGTGATCCCCCCTTGGGATAAAACAACCCAAGTAGCCGAGTACCACTCAAGTAGCGAAAGATGCACTTAACCACCTTCCAATGCGTGACTCCTGGGCAATGCATAAACCTGCTCATTTGTGAGACAACAAACTGAATATCTGGCCGAGTAATGCATAAGTAAATCAAGCATCCAACAGCCTGATGATAGAGAACAGCATCAAATGCATCTCCAGCATCATGAAGACTCAATCGTAAACCTGTCTCCATAGGAGTGTCTTCAAGGCCAAAATGCTGCAATAATGTAAATATATTTCGTTTGACACAAAGCCATTCCACCATCAACTTGCATAAACTGAATGCCCAAATAGTGATGTAAATGCCCCAAATCAGACATCTCAAATGAGGCATGCAAATCAGCCTTGAAATTAGAAATATGCTTCTCAATAGGACCAGTGAGCAGCATGTCGTCAACATAAACAACAATGATCAGAAGCACATCATTAGCATGCTTAACATATAAGGTGCTTTCAGTTGGATTATTCTCAAAACCATGTGCAACCAGATAGGCATGTATCTTCTCATACCAAGCACGTGGTGCTTGCTTTAAACCATATAATGCCTTCTTTAACCTGCACACCTGGTTTTCATGCCCTTTCTACACAAAGCCACAGGGCTGAAAAACATACACTTCTTCATGCAAGTCACCATTCAAAAATGCTGTTTTAATGTCCAACTGATGTACATTCCAACCATGATGGGCTGCAAATGCACAAATGCTCCGGTCTCATCAAAATCAATGCCTCTTTCTTGTGCATAACCCTTTGCAACAAGCCTAGCCTTATACCTGTCAACTGTACCATCAGGTTTACGCTTCAGCTTGTGTACCCACTTAGTGCCAATGGCCTTCTTGCCAAGAGGCAAGTCACATAAAGACCATGTACCATTCTTCATTATAACATCATATTCAGATTGCATAGCAACCATCCAATTTTCTGAATTCTATGCTTCATCAAAAGAAACAGGCTCATTCTCATCACAGAGATGAGACGCAGCCATAGCATAGCCATCTGATGCAAAGGAGGCACTATGAGAGCCTGAACGAGTATGAGATGTCAAAGGTGCATCTAATTTGCTGTCACGCAAAGTCTGCACCAACCATTTTGGCATAGTTTTTGCCTGCTCAATATCAGCTCTCTCATCAACAAGTGCATCATGTAAATCTGCATCAGAAATGGAATGATCTGCACCATCATATGAAACCTCCAAAGGCTGAGAAGTTGCCTCATTAGGACCAGCACTAGACTGTCCACCTGTAAAAAGAGGCATCAAAGTATCATACATGTCTTTGGAACTAACAGATGTCTCCTTAGTACATGAAAGCAATGGTTGAATAGCATCTTCCACAAAGACAACATCACGGCTAACCGGAATGCGTTTAGTCTATGGATGATACAGACGATAGCCTTTACTTTCAGAACTATACCTAACAAAAATACATTTTACTACCTTATCATCCAATTTTCTGCGATGTTGTTCAGGCACTAGTGCATATGCCAAACAACCAAAAACACGGAGATGAGCAACAGATGGCTTTCGGTCATGCCAAGCCTCATATGGAGTGATAGACTGCAGCGCTTTAGTGGGACACCTGTTCAGTACATATGCTGCACACATGACAGCCTCCAGCCAGAAACTATGTGGTAAAGCCTGACTCTTGACCATGCACCTCGCCATCTCCATGAGTGACCTGTTCTTTCGTTCAACAACTCCATTGTGTTGAGGTGTATACGGCACTGTACACTGGTGTTTTATCCCACGTTCAACTAGAAATGCATTAAAATCAGAAGAAATATACTCCCCCCCTCGATCAGAACGGAGGGTGCCCAAAAACTGTTTAAAGCACATGAACACTTTGGACTTTGCTTTGAGTGGATATACCCATGCATGCCTGGAAAAATCATCAATGCAGTCACAAAGTAAAGGTAATTTCCAAAAGAGGGTGTCTGCATAGGACCACAAACATCACTATGTACAAGCTGCAATTTCTGTGTAGCCCAAACTGAATCATCTTTTCGAAAGGAGGAACGCTGCATTTTGCCCAAAATACAGCCTTCACAAACATGTTTTCCAAGTGCCTCAAGTTTGGGCAAAGAGGACACCATTTCAGATTTTTGCAAGCGTAGCAAACTAGCAAAATTCAAATGACCAAAGCGTGCATGCCAAAGCTTTGCATCTCACATAGCCTGAGAATCATTTACTGCACATGCCAAACCATTTACAGATATTTCATAATCTATGAGCTTATACAGCCCACGACATAAAATGCCAGAAGCAATAATCACATCGCCATTTGACAGATCATGAACTGTACACCTATCATCAACAAATTTCACAACCAAGCCAATCTTGGCTAATGCAGAAACTGATAACAGGTTCTTCTTGATCCCTGTCACAAATAAAGCATATGACAAAGTGAAAGAACTACCATCAGCAGTAGTCAAATGATCTTACCAACTCCCATAATTGGATAAGAAGAGTTGTTGGCGCATGTAATAGTATTCCCTGTAGGGGCAGGCTCGAGTGAAGAGAAGAAACTGCGCTGTGAGGTAATATGTTTGGTTGCCCCACTGTCAAAATACCAAACATCTAAGTCTACTGCAGACATGCACTGATCATGAGAAGATGGGTCAAAACTGCAAACAGTAGTAAACGCCCATTCTTCTTCCTGCACAAGATTTGTAGACTCTGTTTTTGGTGTAAAGGCCTCTACAATAACCATTCCAGCCTCTTTCTTCTTTGCCTCTTTAGCAGCCAGTTTTGGACAATTCTTTATGATATGATCATTGCCTTTACAGTACTTACAAAACAGTTTCTGCTTTTCTGATTTTTTCTCATCTTTGTCTTGGTTCTTCGAATGTGCAGCACTTGCAGATTTTTGCTTACTAGTAGAAGAGCTCCATTTTCCTTTGCCCTTCTGACTAGCGAGGAAAGCTTGATCTGTTCTGCCTGGACTGATCTTCCTGCAACAGAACAAAGACTAACTCCTCAAATGACAAGGCATTTGGATTGCCTTTCATGATCAACCGAAGAGTAGAAGCAAAACTCTGATATGAATCAGGAAGACCATTCAGAACGGTTTGCACAAGTGAGCTATCTCGTATAACCTCATCAACAGAAATCAATTGTTCCTTCAAGTCTTTGATCTTTGTTAGGAAATTGTCCATAGAATCACCTTCATTCATGTGCTCACTCTCCAACTGTTTTTGGAGGTAAGCAACACGAGCCTCATTCCTAGCTTGGTACAATGTGGTAAGTGTATCCCAAGCATCCTTAGCTGTTCTGCAAGAGCGAATATGAGGAATAATGGTACATTTGACAGACAAAGCTATCAATGCATGTACCTGGGCATCTCTGCCATCCCAGCGAATCTGCTCTACAATAGGTGCAGCAAAAATAGCAGCACGAATAGGGATCTGCACAATATCATCTTTGACACTATCTTCATCAACTCCAGCACCTATATTTGCAGTACCTGTTATAAGCCCATAATGGGTAGTTGGTACCATCCAACTTATCCTCAACAACCAACATACGGAATACATCACTGCTTTCAGCCATGGTCGATGACTAAAATACCTTGATGCAGAAAATTGACTGTATCTCAAAAAGTTGAAAGGAATTCCCCAGACGAGTTTTACTAGACCTGTAGCAGACTTCGAGACACTTATACTGGCGAACAGAAACTAGTATATACCTTTGGCACAAAAGGATGAAATAGCCTGCACAAGCGCTGCGATAGTGCGTTCGGAGGTCGAAACGAGCTCAGATCGCGATTTCGGCACCATGCAGCAAAGCTGTTCCGATCTCTGAAACACCCTGAGTATGCTCACCAAATTTCGTGTGAATCTGAGACTGCAAATGGCAGAGTGTCGACGGCGCTCTAGATGAAGCGATGACCTTCTCTGATACCAATTGTTGGAGTTAGACGTCTTCGGAAGCACGCCAACAGCACAAGGAAGAAGAAGAAGCTTGGAGCTCAAACACACAATACTAAATGTATTACTAGAGAATGTACAAAGATTAGTAGCCCATTAGGGCAATAGGCATATATACAAGCCGAGGGAAAAAAACCTCCTAAAGAGGGAAAAAAGTGCCCCGGCAGTCCTAGAGTGTTCACACACATCACTACCTAAATATATCAACAAAAGCTACAATCAATGTGAGAATGCACAATCTGGTGCCTTTTATTTATGGCTTCTCTCTCCTTCCAAGAGCACAGGTCCTCTTATTGTCCTTCATATTCCTTGCTCCGAAACCATTTCAATTTCTAGTCTTCCTCTTGCGCGTCCTTCTCCCCACCAGTAGCTTGCATGCCCTCTCATATCTCCTTCTCCCTTGTCATGTGCACACTTGCTTCTCTTTGTCACATGTGTGATCACCCAAAAACAAGAAGCACATAGAGTAGCTCGATACGCTTGCATACATCCCCCCGATGCCATCTTCTCCCTCCTTCACCTACACATCCACCAAAAAAACAAGTAGCAAGAAAAACACCTCCTTAAGTGATGCTAGTTCCCACCTTTCACTTTTGATCCACACAGAGAGAAAGGGAGTGAGAGAGAGAGAGGATAAGTGAGAGAGAGAGGATAAAAAAGGGGAGAAAAAAAGATTCTTTTCTTTCTCTTTTTCTCCCACTCCCCCATGAAGTATGTCAATGGTGATGCGCCACAGTGCGCTCTCCTTCTCAAGAGCTCCACGACGATATGCTCGGACAAGAAAACTGAGCTCCAGAGGCCGCACACAGTACTTCACATAGATGCTACATAATACATAGAAAACACAGTACATGGGGAGCACGAAGACAGACTTCTTAGGTTTTACAAATGCGGTCGAACTTGTAGTCTGTGACTGACGAGGCCACTATATGTTTTATTAAAGAACATATACAAGGAAGTGTCCAGTGGCCATTTGGCCTTTCACATGGACACTAACGGTAACAATCTCCCACTAAAGGCCACCATGGCCAAAGTAACTATGGGAGAAAAATAAAGAATGATAAAGAATACCTGAGTATAAGTATGCAAACTATACCTCCTACTTGATGGGCATGTTACACAGTATACAAGCGACTGTGTAAGATCAAGAATCAAGTAACCCGCATCAAGTGACAAAGGCATCGAAAGCTATCCTGTGGTAGAGCTTTAGTCAAAGCATCTGCAACATTATCTCGAGTGTGAACCTTCTCAAGAATAATGCACTCAGTGGCTAAGCAATCTCTAATGAAGTGATACCTCACCTCAATGTGTTTGGTCTTTGCATGATAGACCGGATTCTTAGCCAAATCAATGGCACTCTGACTATCACTGAGCAAGCAAGGTACATGCTGAGGTAAACCCATATCACAAGCAGGACGAGAAAGCCACAATGCTTCCTTACATGCCTCACTTACTGCAACATACTCTGCTTCTGTGGTGGAAACAGTTGTACATTCTTGAAGATGAGATCTCCAAGAGATAGCACCTCCAACAAAATGAAAAATGTACCCTGATGTAGACTTATGATTGTCTACACAACCAGCATAATCAGAATATGTGTAACCAATAATGGATGCTTTCCCTCTACCTAAGCATAGACTCTTGTCCTTAGTGCCACTCATATATCTCAAAATCATCTTGACCACTTCCCAATGTTTCTTGCTAGGATTAGACATATATCTGCTGACAACTCCCACTGCAAACTCAATGTCTGGTCTTGTAGCTACCATAGTGTACATGAGACTACCAACAACATACTGATAGGGAATTTTGGTAATGAATTCCTTTTCCTCATTTGATTTGGGGCAATCATACTTGCTCAATTTCACATATGTGGGTAAAGGTGTACTCAATGCCTTTCCATCCTGCATATTGAACTGGTGAAGTACTTTGGATATGTACTCTTTTTGAGACAAGTATATGCATCTTTTACTCCTATCACAAGTAATGCGCATGCCAAGAATATGTTCGGCATCCCCCAAATCCTTCATATCAAGTGTTTGACTCAACTTCTTTTTGAGAATTGACAAATCATAAGAGGACTTCCCAACAATCAACATAAAGTATCAAGCATATCAAGTTGCCATTTGAGCATCTCTTTGTGTAGAGACAATGATCCTCATTGCTTTGAGAATAGCCTTGAGATTTCATAAAAGCATCAAACTTTTGGTACCATTGTCTAGGGGACAGTTTAAGTCCATACAAGCTCTTCTTAAGCTTACAAACTAGACTTTCCTTGCCAGGAACTACATAACCCTCTAGTTGTTCCATATAGATCTCATTCCATGCAAGAAAGCAATTTTCACATCCATTTGGACTAGATCTAAGTCCTCCATTGCAACGAATTCAAGCAACATGCGCAGGGTAGTCATCTTGACCATTGAAGAGAAGATTTCCTCGAAATCAACACCATGTTGTTGCTTAAAACCCTTTGCAATGAGTCATACTGTATAGCCTCTTTCTAGCAAGAAGGCTCACCGACATCTATTAGCATAACAAAATCTAAACCTGGAACATATCTATCAGGTGGATGTGAGACACGTGCAGAACGTCTCAATGGTTGTGAATAGGAACATGTGTAGACTGATCTGAATGGACATTCTCTTGAACATCCCTATGTGCAACATTTTTATGCATGCTAACTGGAGGACTAGTATCTTCAAACACCACTCTTCTCACTTCAACCTCCCTAATGGGTTGTTTATGCATCTTAGACTCATTGAAAATGACATCACTACTTCTGATCAATGTTCGTGTTTTAGGATACCATAAGCGATATCCAAATTGTCCTTCTCGACCAAATCCATAGAAAATGCATTTCTTTGACTTATGGTCCAACTTTTGTCTAAGATTCTTGGGTATATGAACATATGCTTCACACCCAAAAACTCGAAGATGATCATAATATGGTGGCTTCCCTGACCACAACTCTTGTGCCACTTTCAGACCTTTTGCAGTACTAGGTGAAAGGTTAATCACATGAACTGTAGTCAATACTGTTTTTGCCCAAAAGCCTTGTGAGAGGTTTGCATGATGCAACATAGAGACTACTCTATCTTGAATAGTTCTATTCATCCTCTCAGCTACACCGTTCTGTATTGGGGTATAAGGAGCTATAAGCATTCTACAAATCCCTCTACACTGACAAAAAAGGTTGAATTCATGTGAGGTATACTCACCCCCATCATCCGAACGTAAAGCCTTAATCTTAGTTCCTTTTTTAGTCTCAACTGAAGCAAGACATTTTTTGAAAGTAGGGAATACCTCATCCTTTGATTTGATAGGATATGCCCAAACTTTTCTAGTAGCATCATCTATGAAAATGACAAATTAGAGAGAACCACCTAAGGACCTAGTGGGCATAGGACCACACACATCTGTATGAACAAGATCTAAAGGCTGAATTGAAGAGTCAATGTGCATCTTATGCACATTTTTGGTTTGCTTTCCATATTGATAATTCTCACAAAATGAAAAATCAGAGAAAGATAACACAGGTAAGTAGCCAGAATGAGAAAGATTTTCCATTCCACTACGAGATATATGGCCCAAACGACCATGCCAAATACAAGCCATAGACTGTTCAATAACAGTTAACAAGTGTTCTTTCTGTGATACAAATAAAGGATAAAGTGAGCCAACTTTGCTTCCTTTTGCAATAACCATATTTCCCTTTGATATGCAAAAGGACTGAGCATAGAAGACCGCCTTGTAACCAAGGTCATCAAGTTGACCAACTAACATCAAACTACCTGATAACTGATGTACATGGCATACATTATGCATAATAAATTTTGAGCCATAAATGAACTGCACAACCACATCTCCAATCCCCACAACATCACACTGGTAGGAGTCACCAAGTCTCACGGTACCAAGAGACTTTGCTACATAATTAGAGAATCATTCTTTGTGTGGTGTCACATGGAAAGAAGCACCAGAATCTAGCATCCATGTGTGGGAAAGTGAATCATCCATAAGCGCCTCAGATGGCACATTACTATCAAGTGTCAACACATCAACATCATCAGAAATAGCATTAATTTCTTCAATCTTCACAGTCAAAGTAGATGGTGCAGGTTACTATTTAACATACCCATCAATGTTCTGTCCTTTACCTTTAGCATTCTTTAATGCATAACAGTCTTTCTTCATATGTCCTTTCTTATGACAATAATGGCATTCAATATCCCTCTTCCTTGATTTACTTCTACTCTTATTCTGTTGACCATTCTTTTCCTTGTTCTTGCTTCAGCCACGTTGCTGATTCTTTCCTTGGTAAGAATCACGAACATTATATGCATCTCCACTCTGAGTGCCAACCATAGATTTTCTATGAATCTCCTCACTCAAGAGTGCTCCACCTATGTCATCATAGATGAGTTTACCACTAGGTGCAGTATTACTAATAGCTGTGCAAAATGTATACCATGATGATGACAGGGTGCATAACAACAATACTGCTTTCATTTCGTTATCCATATCCATTTCTGAGCCTGTAACTAGGAGAATATAGCATCAAATTCATTTAGATGAACAGCAATACTATCTGTGTCCTTCATGCGAAGGTCATATAATTTTCTCATCAGATACACTTTATTTGATGCCGTCTCTTTTTCATATGTAGTGCATAACTTCTTCCAAAGCTCCTCTACACTTTCAGAGTCTAATACTGTAAAGTAAACATTATCTGCCAGGTGCAAGCGAATGGTAGACCTGACCATTTCATCTAACTCATCCCAATCATCTTCATCCATGTCAACAGGCTTCTTTGAAATCCCGTTTACTGGCTTCCATTGCCTCCTTTGAATCAACACATCTTTAATCTGATTCTTCCATAGAGAAAAGTTTGTGCCCCAAATTTTCGGATCTCAAAATGGTCTTTGCCCTGCAAGTTATAGCTTCTCCTCGGATGTGCCTGAGACCTCTGATGTCATGATGGTAGAGAACTTAAAAGAATGATAATGGATCTAGAAGAGTCCAAACACCAACAAATAAGTGTATCAAAGAGTAAATCGACCATTATATAGTTGACTAAACCAAGAATCTGAAAAAATTTTGCCAGAGTATCCTCTGCAAAATGAGCATATGACCAGTGTCAAAATATCATAAAACTGCAAGTACCGAATATGTTTGCCCGCATAGTGAATCACTGACTCCACTACATATAATCAGTTACCCAATAGAAGCCAACTAGGCTTATTGAGCACCTATGAACAAATATCATACATCTCCTATGGAGAGGTTGGGTAAGTCTTCCACCTTCATCACCGAAGAGACCCCGACATCTGGGTGTCTCCCAGAAAAGAAAACCTCACCATGACCCTCTTTTTCAAACGTAAATGGCTTTATGCAAAAACGTAACCACTATATCAATGACCACATGGACGTACATAAGCGGTATCCACAAAAGCGTACATGCTATGTATGTGCTCAATATATGCAGTAAAATGACACTAAAGGGTTGAATGCATAGCCCGAAAACTAGCCAACAACACTTGCAAGTGTCAGTCAAATATGATGTTTTAGGCTCAAAAAACTTGCATAAATTTGCAACAACTGCTCCCACCAAAACTGAAAACCTTTCAAAAAACCTGTAGTTTTACGAGTGTGGCTGAAAACACAGCCCCAAAGGTTGATATTTATTGTAGGAGAAGTACAAAGGACACTCTTCTTGATGTTCTTGGACCTGTGTGAAGAGAATTGTCTGCAAAAGTACTCCAAAATCGCTCCAAAAGACACCAAAAAATGCTTCAAAAATAGGCTTTGAAAGCAAAGAATGAAGCCTTGAGGGACCAAAACATGTTCAAGGTAATGTCAACCTTAGTCTTTCCCCTTCTTTAGACACCACAAGAGTGTAGTTTAGTGGCAAGATATTTCCATGGTCAAGCGAGATCTGGGCGGAACAGTACTAGGATGGGTGACCTCCCGGGAAGTACCGGGAACCTCTATCTTCCTTGATCGTTGAGGTCCTCCCTCGCATGTAGCCAATGGTGACTTCGGTGACTCGGATGACAAGGTATGCCAAGCTATATGCCTTGGTCGTCGCCTTAGTCATAATCCTTGGAGAAGGATGCCCGCTTCGCTCGTACAAAAGGATCAAAACTTTTTGCATCAAACTACATTGATACCAGTGAACTATGTTGATGGTGATGCACCACAGTGCGCTCTCCTTCCGAGAGCTCCACAAAGATATGCTCGAGAAAACTGAGCTCCAGAGGTCGTACACAATACTTCGCATAGATGCTATAGAATACATAGAAAACACAATACATGGGGGAGCACGAAGACAGACTTCTTAGGTCTTACAAATGCAGTCAAACTTGCAATTTATAACTGACCAGGCCACTATATGTTTTATTAAAGAACATATACTGTTGGAGATAGACGTCTGTAGAAGCACGCGAACAGCACAAGGAAGAAGAAGAAGCTTGGAGCACAATACACAATACTGAATGTATTACTAGAGAATGTACAAAGATAAGTAGCCCAGTAGGGCAATAGGCGTATATACAAGCCGAGGGAAAAAAACCTCCTAAAGAGGGAAAAAAGTGCCCCGGCGGTCCTAGAGTGTTCACACACATCACTACCTAAATATATCAACAAATCCCCCCTGGGAGTGATGCGGTGAACAAGGAGCTGGCATCATGTATAAGGAAGTGCCAAGCTATGTGGAGATCACTCCACAAAAGGAAGTAAGCCCAAAGCTTTGCGGAAAGCTTCAAACTTCTCCCTAGGCAGAGCCTTCGTGAAAAGGTCTGCAATGTTCTCCTGCGTGGGCACATATGCCAAGCTGATCTCCCCAGCAGAGAACCTCTCCCTGACGTAGTGATAATGCACCTCAATGTGCTTAGTGCGAGCATGGAACACAGGGTTCCTCGCAACTGCCAATGCGCTCTGACTGTCAGTGAAGATGGTGGTGGCAGAAGACTGACCAACACCCAAATCAGCCATAAGGCGTCTGAGCCACACACACTCAACGGTAGCTGTGAAAGCTGCCCTATACTCAGCCTCACAACTGGAAGTGGCCACAGTAGGCTGCTTCTTGCTCAACCAAGATATACATGAGCTACCAAGCATGAAGCGAAAACCACTGGTGGACACACGAGTGTCATAGCAACCAGCCCAATCTGAGTCAGAAAGAGCATGCAAATCTGGCGGTAGCGATCCCCCCTTGGGATAAAACAACCCAAGTAGCCGAGTACCACTCAAGTAGCGAAAGATGCGCTTAACCGCCTTCCAATGCGTGACTCCTGGGCAATGCATAAACCTGCTCATCTGTGAGACAGCAAACTGAATATCTGGCCGAGTAATGCATAAGTAAATCAAGCATCCAACAGCCTGCTGATAGAGAACAGCATCAAATGCATCTCCAGCATCATGAAGACTCAATCGTAAACCTGTCTCCATAGGAGTGGCAATAGGCTTACAGTCTTCAAGGCCAAAACGCTGCAATAATGTGTCAATATATTTCGTTTGACACAAAGCCATTCCACCATCAACTTGCATAAACTGAATGCCCAAATAGTGATGCAAATTCCCCAAATCAGACATCTCAAATGAGGCATGCAAATCAGCCTTGAAATCAGCAATATGCTTCTCAATAGGACCAGTGAGCAGCATGTCGTCAACATAGACAACAATGATCAGAAGTACATCATTAGCACGCTTAACATATAAGGTGCTTTCAGTTGGACTGTTCTCAAAACCATGTGCAATCAGATAGGCATGTATCTTCTCATACCAAGCACGTGGTGCTTGCTTTAAACCATATAATGCCTTCTTTAACCTGCAAACCTGGTTTTCATGCCCTTTCTGCACAAAGCCACGGGGCTGAAAAACATACACTTCTTCATGCAAGTCACCATTCAGAAATGCTGTTTTAATGTCCAACTGATGTACATTCCAACCATGATGGGCTGCAAGTGCACAAATGCTCCGAACAGTAGTCATACGACATGTAGGTGCAAAGGTCTCATCAAAATCAATGCCTCTTTCCTGCGCATAACCCTTTGCAACAAGCCTAGCTTTATACCTGTCAACTGTACCATCAGGTTTACGCTTCAGCTTGTATACCCACTTAGTGCCAATGGCCTTCTTGCCAGGAGGCAAGTCACATAAAGACCATGTACCATTCTTCATGATAGCATCATATTCATATTGCATAGCAGCCATCCAATTTTCTGAATTCTGTGCTTCATCAAAAGAAACAGGCTCATTCTCATCACAGAGACTAGACGCAGCCATAGCATAGCAATCTGATGCAAAGGAGGCACTATGAGAGCCTGAACGAGTACGATATGATAAAGGTGCATCTAATTTGCTGTCACGCAAAGTCTGCACCAGCCATTTTGGCATAGTTTTTGCCTGATCAACTCTCTCATCAACAAGTGCATCATGTAAATCTGCATCAGAAATGGAATGATCTGCATCATCATATGAAACCTACAAAGGTTGAGAATTTGCCTCATTAGGACCAGCACTAGACTGTCCACCTGTAAAAAGAGGCATCAAAGTATCATACATGTCTTTGGAGCTAACAGATGTCTCCTTAGTACATGAAAGCAATGGCTGAATAGCATCTTCCACAAAGACAACATCACGGCTAACCAGAATGCGTTTAGTCTGTGGATGATACAGACGATAGCCTTTACTTTCAGAACTGTACCCAACAAAAATACATTTTACTGCCTTATCATCCAATTTTCTGCGATGTTGTTCAGGCACTAATGCATATGCCAAACAACCAAAAACACGCAGATGAGCAACAGATGGCTTACGGTCATGCCAAGCCTCATATGGAGTGATAGACTGCAGCGCTTTAGTGGGACACCTGTTCAGTACATATGCTGCACACATGACAGCCTCAAGCCAGAAACTATGTGGTAAAGCCTGACTCTTGACCATGCACCTCGCCATCTCCATGAGTGACCTGTTCTTTCGTTCAGCAACTCCATTCTGTTGAGGTGTATACGGCACTGTACACTGGTGTTTTATCCCACGTTCAGCCAGAAATGCATTAAAATCTGAAGACATATATTCCCCCCCTCGATCAGAACGGAGGGTGCCCATTTTGCATGCTGACAGATTTTCAGCCAAAACCAAAAACTGTTTAAAGCACATGAACACTTCGGACTTTGCTTTGAGTGGATATACCCATGCATGCCTGGAAAAATCATCAATGAAAGTCACAAAGTAAAGGTAATTACCAAAAGAGGGTGTCTGCATAGGACCACAGACATCACTATGTACAAGCTGCAATTTCTGCGTAGCCCGAACTGAACCATCTTTTGGAAAGGATGAACGCTGCATTTTGCCCAAAATACAGCCTTCACAAACATGTTTTCCAGGTGCCTCAAGTTTGGGCAAAGAGGACACCATTTCAGATTTCTGTAGGCGTAGCAAACTAGCAAAATTCAGATGACCAAAGCGTGCATGCCAAAGCTTTGCATCTGACATAGCCTGAGAATCATGAACTGCACATGCTGAATCATTCACAGATCTTTCATAATCTATGAGCTTATACAGCCCACGACATAAAATGCCAGAAGCAATAATCACATCGCCATTTGACAGATCATGAACTGTACACCTGTCATCAACAAATTTCACAACCAAGCCGATCTTGGCTAATGCAGAAACTGATAACAGATTCTTCTTGATCCCTGGCACAAATAAAGCATCTGACAAAGTGAAAGAACTACCATCAGCAGTAGTCAGAATGATCTTACCAACTCCCATAACAGGATAAGAGGAGTTGTTGGCGCATGTTACAGTATTCCCTGTAGGGGCAGGCTCAAGTGAAGAGAAGAAACTGCGCTGCGAGGTAATATGTTTGGTCGCCCCACTGTCAAAGTACCAAACATCTGAGTCTACTGCAGACATGCACTGATCATGAGAAGATGGATCAAAACTGCAGACAGTAGTAAATGCCCATTCTTCTTCCTGCACAAGATTTGCAGACTCTATTTTTGGTGTAGAGGCCTCTGCAACAACCATTCCAGCCTCTTTCTTCTTTGCCTCTTTAGCAGCCAATTTTGGACAGTTCTTTATAATATGATCATTCCCTTTACAGTACTTACAAAACAATTTCTGCTTTTCTGATTTCTTCTCATCTTTATCCTGGTTCTTCGATTGTGCAGCATTTGCAGATTTCTGCTTACTAGTAGAAGAGCTCCATTTTCCTTTTCCCTTCTGACTAGCCAGGAAAGCTTGATCTGCAACACGCATAATGGACCTGTTCTGCCTTGACTGATCTTCCTGCAACAGAACAGAGACTAACTCTTCAAATGCCAAGGCATTTGGATTGTCTTTCATCATTAACCGAAGAGTAGAAGCAAAACTCTGATACGAATCAGGAAGACCATTCAGAACCGTCTGTACAAGTGAGCTATCTGGTATAACCTCATCAGCAGAAATCAATTGTTCCTTCAGGTCTTTGATCTTTGTGAGAAAACTGTCCATAGAATCACCTTCATTCATGTGCTCACTCTCCAGCTGTTTTCGGAGGTAAGCAACACGAGCCTCATTCCTAGCTTGGTACAAAGTGGTAAGTGTATCCCAAGCATCCCTAGCTGTTCTGCAAGAGCGTATGTGAGGAATAATGGCACGTTTGACAGACAAAGCTATCAATGCATGTGCCTGGGCATCTCTGCCATCCCAACGAATCTGCTCTACAGTAGGTGCAACAGAAACAGCAGCACGAACAGGAATCTGCACAATATCATCTTCGACACCATCTTCATCAGCTCCAGCACCTCCAGCACCTGTATTTGCAGTACCTATAGCTGCAGGTGTAACAGGACGTCTTTCAACACCCTGCACAATGTTCCACAATCCTTTTGCAACCAAGACATGTCGCATCATATAAGCCCATAATGGGTAGTTGGTACCATCCAACTTATCCTCAACAGCCAACATACGGAATACATCACTGCTTTCAGCCATGGCCGGTGACTAAAATACCTTGATGCAGAAAATTGATTGTATCTCAAAAAGTTGAACGGAACTGCCCAAACGAGTTCTGCTAGACCTGTAGCAGACTTCGAGATGCTTAAACTGGCGAACAGAAACTGGTATATACCTTTGGCACAAAAGGACGAAATAGCCTGCACAAGCGCTGCGATAGTGCGTTCGGAGGCCGAAACGAGCTCAGATCGCGATTTCGGCACCAAAGATCGAAGCTGTTTTGATCTCGGAAACAGCCTGAGTATGCTCACCAAATTTTGTGCGAATCTGAGACTGCAAACGGAGGAGTGTCGACGGCGCCCTAGAAGAAGCGACGACCTGCTCTGATACCAATTGTTGGAGATAGACGTCTGCAGAAGCACGCGAACAGCACAAGGAAGAAGAAGAAGCTTGGAGCACAATACACAATACTGAATGTATTACTAGAGAATGTACAAAGATAAGTAGCCCAGTAGGGCAATAGGCGTATATACAAGCCGAGGGAAAAAAACCTCCTAAAGAGGGAAAAAAGTGCCCCGGCGGTCCTAGAGTGTTCACACACATCACTACCTAAATATATCAACATATACAAGGAAGTGTCCGGTGGCCATTTGGCCTTTCACATGGACACTAACAGTAACACCCCACTCAACTTAGCCCCTCTGACACCCCATTCACACATACGTACACTTTCATATCAATTTTTTTTCTTTTTTTTTTCTTCCTTTTTTTACAAGTTTTATTTCCCTTTTTTTCCATTTAATTTTTAGTTTTTTTAGCTTTTTCCTTTGTGTGTTAGATTTTCTTTCTCCTTTTTTGTTTTTTATTTTTTTGTTTCAAGTTTTTTTCTTCCTTTTATTTTTCCCTTGTTTTTTTTCTATCTTTTTATTTTTATTATATATATCCCCCGCCTTAGCTCCCATACGCTTCTCCTTCAAAACAAAAAGAACCCCTCTTTGCACAGCTGCACTTGAAAAAAGCACACCCATAAAACAAAAACTGCCCCCCCCCTCAAGTATGCTGATCAACACCTATCCGCACCTATCCTCTTATGTGTGCTATAGCTTGAAGCTCCCATGCATGACAAAACTCCCTCAATCTATGGTGCTAGAGTAGAAGAGAACAACAACTAGAAAGAACAAAAGCTATCTCCATTAGTCCCTTCTTTTCAACCATTCCTCCTCAATATCATATGATGAAGAAAGGCACACCTCCTACGAGCCATTCCACGATGTTTTTGATCCTTTCGTCCTCTTCCTTTTTGTGCCCGTTCCACAAAAAATCCCCTGATTTATTCCCCTCGTGCAACATGCCCTCTCAAATTCTTCTCCTTCTCTGTGTACCTCACATATACCTAATATGATGACCTCCTCTAGGCAAGGGCAAGTGATTGTTGTTTATCATTGTCGAGAAAGATCTCTCCTTGCAAAAACACCTACAACCAGTCATATAATCTGCAAAATGGAAGCCTATTAGTGAACCAAAACCAACAATTGATAGAACTAAAATACTCCCCTTCAATTATTTTCAAAGTCATCCTCGACAAGCGATATGTGTCACTTTTTTATTCCTAAAAAAAACATTATATCATATGCACAAAAACTGATCTAATTAATCTTACTCTTTCTGGTGGCTTTTCTCTTCGAGACACTCGAGAGAATTTGATTATTGCAAGTTACTTAATAAAAATGTATTAGTAATAACAAAAATATCAAACAAAATATATCAAAAGTGCATCAATGATTGTGCAAATCAAGCTACTGAATCAATGCACACGTGCTTCTATTGCGTATTTCCATTTTTTCCTACTATAGACCTCTCAAATTTTTGTATTCAATATTTATATCTTCAATTCTCAAACGTCAATATCTCTCTCATGTTTATCATTCCCTTTCCACCTATATTTTTTATCACTTTTTTTTTCTCTACTCCGCACTCTTTTTTTCATAAATCAAGTCAAGCTTTTCAATCCTATAGAGTTCAGTTAACTTTCTCCAAAGATGTTTTGACCATTGTTGGAACTCAAGGTCAAGCACAAGGTGCAAGAATGCATCAAAGAAGTGGACATACAAGAAGAGGGAGCACATAGGGAGCTCCAAGAAATATATGTCAAATTTTCAAAAGAAATCCCTATTAAAATAATGATTTTGATAAGTAAAAACCATTGTAAATATCATTTCATATTTTTTTAACTCCACTTTGTTCAAGTTGAGGAGCCCTCAAGCTTGAGGAGTATTAGAAGTAGCTACCTTCCAATTTTCATAATTTTCTGATTCCGTTTGAGCCTTCAAATAAGCCCAACCTATTTTTTAATTAGGCTGGACACTAGGTCTAGACAGGGCCAAAACTAGTCAAAAAACTATAAAAAGAGCTAGAGAGCTCATTTGTAAGGTTAGCTTGTTAGAGAATTGGCTTTTTAGAGATTGAAGCTTTTGTAAGA
This sequence comes from Ceratopteris richardii, assembly GCA_020310875.1. Taxonomy (NCBI): domain Eukaryota; kingdom Viridiplantae; phylum Streptophyta; class Polypodiopsida; order Polypodiales; family Pteridaceae; genus Ceratopteris; species Ceratopteris richardii. The sequence continues at coordinate 65,306,553 of CM035424.1, forward strand.
GAGTTCTTTTGCAATTGAGAAATTCCATTGTTTCTATCTTTGTTATATTACCTTGTGTGCGTGCATGTATGTGCTTGTCACTCACATTTGTTAATCACAATTGCTCACGATCTTCATATCCTCCTCATGTCTCTGTGGATTGACAAGTAAAGGAGGTGGTGGTTACGCTTGGGCTACACCAAATTTTGGTGCCGTTGCCAGGGCATTGCTCGAGGACGAGCGTTGTGACAATAAGATCATAGATTTGCGATGTTGAAAGGTAAAAAATAGTCATTTTTTGTTATTTCTCTGATTTCTCTTCTCCATCTTCATCATCATCATCATCTTCTTTCATCTTCATCTTCGCAGAAATTTTTTGTTTTTTATCATATCTGCACTATTTTTACCTCATTTATCATTCGTAGGTGTGTAAGAGATAGATAGAGAGAGAGAGAGAGTATTGGTGTGTGCAATTTTCTATGATTTTTGTGACCTTTGCACGACACACAGGTCTCGGTGCCGAAATTTGAAGTTCTCGTAAAAAATGTCAAAAAAATCCATTTTGTGGTGAAAATCGCGATTTTGTGAAAAACTCAAATTTTTTTGAAATTCTTAGTTTTGGAATTTCCCACCTAAAAGCATTCTAAAAAAAACACGATATTGAGGTCATTCTCAAAATCACGATTCTCGGGTTTTGCTCAAAATTGCGATTCGCTAGTTGTCTCAAAAACATGATTCTCAAGTCATTCACATTTAAAATCGTGATTTTCAAGTCATTCTCAAGATCGCGATTTTCAAGCAAAACATGATTCTCAACAAACACACGATTTTCAACAAAAACATGATTCTCTAAAAAAACACGATTCTCAAGAAAAACATGAATTTCAAGTCATTCTCAAAATTATGATTGTTTGGCGATTCTCAAAAATACGATTTTCAACCAAAAAAAATACGATCCTAAGGCAAAACATGATTTTCAGGTGATTTTCAAAATTGTGATTTTTAGGAAAAACACGATTCTTAGGCAAAACATGATCCTCAATCAAAATCACAATTTTTATGTCATTCTCAAGATCGTGATTTTCAAGCAAAACATGATTCTCAACAAAAACATGATTTTCAACAAAAACACATTTCTCTGAAAAAACATGATTCTCAAGAGAAATGTGATTTTCAGGTCATTCTCAAAATTACGATTTTCAAGTCCAAAATGCGATTCTCAGTCAGGATTGTGATTTTTGGGGTTGCTCAGCATTGCGATTCTGAGTCAAGATCGTGATTTTTTGGCGATGCTCAAAAACACAATCCTCAATTAAGATCGTGATTTTTGGGATGGTTCAAGATCGTGACCCTCACTGAAAATCATGATTTTCAAAGTGTTTCAAAACTTGATTCTTAGTCAAGATCGTGATTTTTGGCGATTTTCAAAACACGATTCTTAGTGAAAATTGTGATTTTCAAGCTGTCTCAAGATCATGAATCTCAGTCAAAATCATGATTTTCTCATAACGTCCAGTTTGTTTGTTTTGACCCCCAAGAGCCTGATCTGACATAACTTTTTCATCCAAAATTTGTTTTTTGAGCTCTAGAGTGTGTTGGAAAGATTGTTTCAACAAGGTTGTACTCAAAAAATTTTGGACTCTTAAGCAAGGCATATGAACCTAAGATCAAGTAGACACCTAGGCCGGGATAGACAAAGAATCATATCATCTGAAGCTAGTGTCAATCACACAGCTACGTCATGGGCGCAACAACTTAGTGATTATCCCTACGTGGTAAGCTCAGAAACAAGTGATTCAGAGATGTCTTTTAGCATGGATAGACCTGCAGGTAACTTAGGCACTACCTATTTGCAGACACCAAAAGGTCCCCTTACCTGATATAGTGTGGTTTTTAAACAAAAGTACCCAATCAAGCTCCACTAGACTTGAAGCAAACTTTGGTGTGCTTGGGGTAGCGAATAAAAGATTGTAATATATATGATTGACATAAAAGGTGATGATGGTATGAAGGTTTTTTGACGTGCAAATGATCTCAAGTATGCTCAACAAATTTCATGCAATTCTAAGAAAGTGCCTAAAAGGGTGTCAATGATGGTTTGTCGAATTCTTGGAGTTCAAGGATTAGGGAACTACATGAAAAACATGAAGAAAAAGAAGAATCTTGGAGCACAAGACTGAGTGTATTACTAAGTGAATGTACACAAATAAGTAGGCCATTATGGTTATAGGTGTATATACAAGTTGAGTGAAAAAAACCTTCAAACGAAGGAAAAAAGTCTAGGGCATCCTAAATGGGTTCACACATTACTATTGGAATATAATAATAAGTGTAACCAAAGTGCATGTAGGCAACATCTTAGTATTGACAATAAATATTCTTGTTTCTCAAATAAACGGGAAGTCGATTCCTAAGATGTCTATTTAATTGAATTATTTATCTAGGTTAGAAACTTCCTACTAGGATACTTGGAATAACTTGTGCCCTTTTTGATGGTGCAAAACAACATGCCTCCACTCTCCCTAGATTTTTTTGCAAATCTTAGAAAACAAGAGTAGAAGCTCAAAGAATCCCCCTACATCCTTGTAGGAATGCTCCCTTGTAATAGATAAATTTTAAAAGAAATTTTATTTTTTTTCTTTAATCTTTTGTCATTTATAGTAAGTGAAGCATGGCATTGTATTATTTTTATCAAAAAAAAAAAAAAAAAAAAAACTATACTAGACATACACACATACATGCATGCATGCATGCATACATACATACAGACATACATACGTACGTACATACATACATACATACATACATACATACATACATACATACATACATACATACATACATACATACATACATACATACATACATATATGCATACACACATGCATGCATACATACATACATACATACATACATACATGCATACATACATACATACATACATACATACATACATACATACATACATACATACATACATACATACATACATACATACATACATACATACATACATACATACATACATACATGCATGCGTGCATACATACATACATACATACATACATACATACATACATACATACATACATGCATGCGTGCAAACATACATACATACATACATACATACATACATACATACATACATACATACATACATACATACATACATACATACATGCATACATGCATGCATACATACATACATACATAGATACATAGATACATACATACATACATACATACATACATACATACATACATACATACATACATACATACATACATACATACATACATACATACATACATACATACATGTTGAGATATAAAGCTCAACATGTAATGATTGAGGATGACACATATCACTTTTTCAATAGTGGTCACGATAGTATATGTTAGGGATACTTAGGGAGATTTACTAGATTTATCTACCAAGAGTGATCACATATTTTCTTTCTTGCCCGATTACTCATTCACGGACATTAGGATTTTCTTTATGTATTGTTCTTTATATATTGCACTAAAGAAGAAGAAGAAGAAGAAGAAGAAGAAGAAGAAGAAGAAGAAGAAGAAGAAGAAGAAGAAGAAGAAGAAGAAGAAGAAGAAGAAGAAGAAGAAGAAGAAGAAGAAGAAGAAGAAGAAGAAGAAGAAGAAGAAGAAGAAGAAGAAGAAGAATAAGATCATTCTTCCTTGCCTCAATTTGTGTGTGCTCCTCTCTCTGTGTGTGAGAGTGTGTGAGAGCTCTCTTCCTTATCTCCTTTCTCCTGATAATATATACATAGATGCATACATGGATACATACACACATACACACACACACATACATACATACATACATACATACATACATACATACATACATACATACATACATACATACATACATACATACATACATACATACATACATACATGCATGCATGCATACATGCATAAATACATGCATACATACATGCATACATTCATTCATACATACATTCCTACATACAACTTTCGATATGTCCATAGATAGATACATCCACACATGCATGCATGAATGAATGGATTGCATGCCCATACATTCATGCATACTCACATAATTTTCTTAAGTTTTGGTATTAATAGTTATTAGGGAGATATTCATGTCAATAATTTTGGCTTCAATGTATTGTAACTATCTTATGCGAATCTATAGCATACCACATAATCCAAGAAAATCATATCATCACCATTATTGATTGTTGTCCTTGACGTGGGTTGACCTCTTTGTGTTGAATTCAAATGCCTTAGAAAACCAAAAAATAAAAATAGCAAAGCTTATGGAATCTTCTCCTCAAATACTGTTTTCTATGTAAGAGATGCCTCTATCCTCAAGAAGACATCAGTGATCTATTCTTCTCCTACCCCAAAAGCATTGATGTGTGGAAGGCAGTTTAAACCATTCTCAAGCTCCTTCATCTGATCAGTCGAAAGAAGGCTCTTTTGAGTGAGCCGATTGGTTGCTCAACAACCCTTTGGGATGCTATCAAAGGTAAAGCTTTGTGGAAAAATTGTAAGGAAAAATGTGCCCAATTTTTTTGGGAACCGCCTAGAAAATGGTTGATCTAGAAGCTCTTAAATCTCATAGATAGAAGAATCATAAAATCACAAAAGTAACCTACCTTTAATAAGCACAAAAAAATTCTAGTTATTGAAGAAAACAAACGGAAAAACAAATGAATCGTGCACGAAGGAGATGAAAGGCTTGTAAGTCTTCTTTGTATCTGCGTATAACTCTCCGTTTTGATTTAAATTTTTTTGTTTAAAAACAAATAGCAAGGGGCTTAGCAAACAGAAAATGAAAGGGAATGGACATATTGTGTCAAATCGTAGTCACACACATGAAGCCTCCTCTACGAAAGAGGATATTTTGAACTGAAACGTGAGTATCTAGTTGTGTATGATAAAAGTAATTTCTGTTTTATCTCTATGTTTTAGATATAAGTATGGAAGTAAATTACTTAACTACTACGATTATTGTCTTCTTTAACATCTATGACGAATTTGTGAAGTCCACTCCACTACTAGCAAATAATTCTCTGCTGCAAGTGTGATAAATTAGTCTGCAGTACCGAGCTGATTTGAGCTGTCGTCGATGGCGACAAAGGAGGATTTTAAAGAAGCACTGGATAGAAGCCCACTTCAGCAAATCTACGCTCTGATTCTTCGTAGAGGTGTTTGCTGCTTTGTTCCCTCCCCTCTCTCTCCCACACATATCGACCCTTCTGATGTAGTGACGGTGTGCGTTTATTGATAATGCTTGAAACTGATTTCAGGAAGATGAAATAATGTCTGTAGGGATTACCTGAAAAACTGGCTCAATACCAGTTCAGAAGGAACACTCATTGTATTTGTCACTTTTTATGGCGAGAACATGTAAGAAACTCTTGAAAGAAAGGAAAGAAATAAGGCCCGGCAGACAAATAAAAGTGCAATTTTTCTTCCCCTCTCAAATACTCCGAAGTGCGATCAGGCACAACTATGAGGGCAGATGGATAAAACAAACTAATCACTGCTACTAGAGTCATAATTGTTACATCGAATCATGCTTTTAGAACTCAATCAATCTAGTGTCATTATTCGTGTGTAAGATATCGCACATAAATATTGATGGAATGAGTAGCTCATACAGCATTATGACGAGATTTGAGTTGGTGCAGTCTCTGCGATTGATATCAGTTTTCAGAAGACCTGCTCAGGATTGGAGAAGATAGTCAATGTATGGAGCATGGATTCTTGGTTCAGGGGTGCGAGGATAGTTTTTGCAGAGTTTTTGGCACAGGTCAGTAACCATCTCATTTATATGAACCGATACAAATCATAAATATCCACCATATAGTGATAACGATAGATTTCATGAGTGATTAGGCAAGAGATATTCAAGGTAAACATCAGAGTGACATCAATAAGCTTATATAGCCACTTTCCCCAAGATGCAACACTATAGGCATTGCCTTTTCCACATATTTAGGAAGGGATCCTTTGAGAGGCAATTCTATGCACACAATACGGGTATTGATCCTTACGAGTATCCATTGAATATTTTGGAATATAATCATTGTAGCAAGAGGTTGAGCAAAGACATGCTGCTGGTTTCACAAAAGAGAGGAACATATGTTTTGTGTTTTTAAGTCTTTTGTTGAGAATGCATTATGTTTATCTAGAGATTATCCACTTTTAGTGTGATAGAGATGAAGTTAAGAAAGCTACAACAAGATAATTGATCAAATTAAGTATTTGCGTAAGAATTTGGGTAGCTCATCTATTATCTCACTTGGATGAATACTTATTTAGTAATAGATTCTGTTGGTGTATAAAAAAATGGTATTATAGAGCTCATAAATGGAGAGCAAAATGCCAAAGGTAGATTCTTTGCATTTACGGTTGATATAGAGCAAAGGACACTCTAAAGAAAGTTGGACGTAAGATAAAAAGGGATGAGAGAAAATCAGTGTGAGATAAGGGTTTGATCATGCATGTACATATATATGTGTGTATGTGCGCGCGCGCGTGCACACACACACACACACACACACACACATATATATATATATATATATATATATATATATATATATATATATACATACATACATACATACATACATACATACATACATACATACATACATACATACATACATACATACATACATACATACATACATACATACATACATACATACATACATACATACATACATACATACATACATACATACATACATACATACATACATACATACATACATACATACATACATACATACATACATACATACATACATACATACATTACATACATACGTACGTACGTACGTACATACGTACATACATAGAGAGAGAGAGAGAGAGAGAGAGAGAGAGAGAGAGAGAGAGAGAGAGAGAGAGAGAGAGAGAGAGAGAGAGAGAGAGAGAGAGAGAGAGAGAGAGAGAGAGAGAGAGAGAGAGAGAGAGAGAGAGAGAGAGAGAGAGAGAGAGAGAGAGAGAGAGAGAGAGAGAGAGAGATTTTTAACCTCTATTAGAAGGTCGAACTCGGCCTATGAGACAGAATCAATGTACGTATGGGATGTCTGCAATCAATCGGAACGGCAAAATGTGCCGAAAAATAAACACCGATGCCAATACACTGAGGGGGGGGGGGTAAATGGAGTGCTATCCCTTTGGTAGCCTACATGCAAGAGGGTAGTACAGATATGAGAATGCATCTAAGTGATTCACCATCTCCACCCATTGCTCATGTGTTGGTGTAGTATGTAGTACATAGGTGGAGGTGGTGTTAGGGCTGCCTTGATGACCGCATAGGGATCGGCCATCATCTCGGCCAGTCTCTCCTCGTTGGCTCGACGGTATAGAGCCTGGATATCTGCAATCTCATGTTGATTAAATCTTTGTGTCCGGTATCCAATGATGCGGGGTCATCTCTGAGCAAGAGAGCCTAGAGGTCTAAGACTGCTGAAGAGTCATCCCTCTCTGGGCAATATGTGGTTTGGGGGGGGGGGTGTTGGTGCATGTCGTGGGACGAAGAAATCCGTGAGTTGTGTTTTTCTCCCTCGAGTTGGAGCCACTGTGGTAGGCTGGAGCATGGAATCTTTGTGACTATGTATCTCTAGTAAGAATCATCCTAACTTGTGCTGGTCTCTAGAGGCCATGATATCTCGAAGGGTAGGCTATCTTGTAAATAGAGCCTCATATCTACTCCTGATATCATATGCCTCACATCTACATACGAAATGCTCCTCATCCTCTATCTCTACCCCACATAACCGACAAATCCTCTCCTCTCTAGGAGTGCATGCTTCTCCGCTAGTTTCAATCTCTAGACGATGTGATGAGATCCTTGACTGGCCAATCACCACCCTCAGGGTATGGGGCATGTATGTGTCCATAACGTGGTCTCTGGATGAACCCAGACGCTAGAAAGTCAAAGAACTGGTCACGGTAGTGTGACAATCTGGATCCTAAGTCGGAAGTAAACCATGTTCGACTAGTGTAGAGCTTCCAGAGATCTTGCTTGAGCACAATCTTCCTCTCACTACATGAGAAGTGTATATGGGGGGAATTTGGGTCATGTTGGAAGACGATAGCCTGTCCATGTCCAATCCATAGCTCTCAAACCATGTCTTGACTTGGGTATGCCAGGCTCTCTCATACCTTGACTCGGAAATCAGTATTGCTACCTCAAATGCCCTATGCGTGAGTCTATGATCTTGGAGCTCCCTCATCCTCTGAATGAAAATATAGTATGGAATAGTGTCTCTACCACCATGGGAGGAGCAACCATCTCTGCCATGATGTTATCGTATGGTAGTGACTGTTTCCCACGGAATAGTCGTGAAATCATGTGTACTTGCGGCCTCTCAATCGCACTCCACCAGGTGGGTGTGAGACCTGGAGCCCAAATAGTCGCTGCATACATCATAGCGGATGTGACTAATGTGTCAAATAGCCACCCCTTCGTATGGGGCTCCTGGAAGTGTGCTTAATGACATGTCTGCTCTAACATTGCCAAAGCGGCATATCCTTATGTGAGCCTATATGTGGAGGCCTGTCTCATGCTGAAGGGACAAGGTAGACTCGTGAATGTAACTCCTAAGTAGACATATGAAGTGATTACCTCTATGTGTGTGTGTGTGTGTGAGAGAGAGAGAGAGAGAGAGAGAGAGAGAGAGAGAGAGAGAGAGAGAGAGAGAGAGAGAGAGAGAGAGAGAGAGAGAGAGAGAGAGAGAGAGAGAGAGAGAAGAAAGAAAGAAAGAAAGTGTTTTTACGTCTATTAGGAGGCCGAACTCGGCCTATGAGACAAATCGATGTACATGGGTGTATCTTCTATCAATCAGAAAAGATAAAAGTGCTTAAGAAAACTGGTAAAGCTGATATAGATCTCCGTAGTATGCATGTGGAGATACCCATGGAAGTGGGGGGGGGGGGTGCATGGAGTGCGATATCTATGGTAGTCTATATGCAAAAGGGTAGTACAACAAGCATGAGAATGCATCTGGAATGACTAACTAGCTCCATCCTGTGCTAGTGGGCGGGTGTAAGATGTGATACATAGGTGGAGGTGGAGTCAGGGCCACCCTAATGGCTGCAGCGTAATCAACCATCATCTGTGATCGTCTCTCCTCCATGGCGCAGTGGTCACGGGCCTGGATCTCCGCAATCTGGTGTCGGTGAAGTCTCGGGGGGGAGAGAGAGAGAGAGAGAGAGAGAGAGAGAGAGAGAGAGAGAGAGAGAGAGAGAGAGAGAGAGAGAGAGAGAGAGAGAGAGAGAGAGAGAGAGAGAGAGAGAGAGAGAGAGAGAGAGAGAGAGAGAGAGAGAGAGAGAAAGAAAGAAAGAAAGAAAGAAAGTCATATTAACGTCTTCTGGAGGCCAAACTTGGTCTATGAGACAAAAACCATGTACAAGTGTAGTAACCCTGTGTAGAAGATAAAATGAAATAAAAAGTATATCGCTACACAAAGCTATATAGGGCTGGAAAAGGCTTGGGAGACGTGGCTCTGACTCTGCAGATAGTGGCCACCTAATACATGGGGGATCCAAAATGTGAGTAAAACGCCCTAGCTACTTGTGATGGGTGGAGGTGGGTGTAGTATGTGGTACATCGGTGGTGGTCTGAGTGTCTCCTGAAGGAAGACAACCCAGGGGGTGGTGGTATGCCTATGCTCCATCATGTGGTCGTAGGCAATCTTGATGCGTGAGATATCCTCCTGATATAGTCGTGGTCGACGATATCCGCCCATGCGTGGTCGGCGCCGTGCTCTCTGTGCTGCTGCCTGGTGGAGCGTGAGCCCTATAGATGGACCTCTCTGATGTAGCTCAACTCGCTGAAAGAACTGCGTAATGGTCTGCTGGGTACTCACCCGTGGCTGATGTATGGGCTGTAGTGACCGCTCTCGCCTCTCGTATGCTGCTGTGAGAAAGCGTCCCAAGCGTCTCTGGTCTCCCATAGTCATGCAGAGCTGGAATGACTCCTCGATCTGGAACTGTGCTCGTAGGTCTAAGTATGCTGGACATCTGATAACAAAATGCTCCTCACTCTCTACCTCTGTCTGGCATACTGGGCACCACCTCTCCTCACGGGGGACTCCCCTGGACCGACCCCTCTCAATCTCGAGCTGATGTGATGAAACCCGGAGCTGCCCAATGACGACTCGTAGGTGGTGGGGAAGGTAGGTCTTCATGTATCTCGGAATCTCGATGAAGCCCGTGCCCGATATATGTAGAAAATGCTTGCGGTAGTAGAGCATTTTCGGTGGCAATTTACCCCTAGGGCTCACCCATGTCCTCTGTATGTATGTATGCCATATCTCCTGACGAATGATCCTATTCCTCTCTTGATGAGAGAGTGAGTAGGTGGGTGCATGAGAGTCGTACTGTAGTGGTGGTAGCCTGTCTATGTCAAAGCCATGGTGGGCAAGCCAGTCTCGTGTCTGTGCATACCATGAGGAGGTGTCGCCTGCTAATGCCATATCACGTGATGCCTCGAAAGCACGATAAGCAATGCGCTCTGTATCCATGCTCCGAAGTCTGTGTAATAGGCATACTGTCTGGAATAGTGCCTCAACTAGCATCGGTGGTGCAGCGAGCTCTTCTCTAATGATATCATGTGGTACTGAAGGTTTGCTACGGATAAGTCTGGCAATCATGAGGATCTGTGGCCTCTCTAATGCTGTCCATACTGATGTAGCTAATCCTGGTCCCCATATGGCTGCCCCATACATGAGCGTTGGCGTAACCAAAGTGTCAAAGAGCCACCCCTTTGTGCGAGGCTCCTGAAAATATGCCTGGTGGCACTGTCTCTCCATCAAAGCTAGTGCTGCATACCCACGTGTGATGCGGTCACGGGCTGCCTGAGCCATAGAGAAGACCCCTGATGCTGCTGTAAATGTCACCCCCGAGTAAACATATGATCCGACCACCTCGATCGGTCCACTTGCTGCTGTGAACAAACTATGTCTGCGTACCTGTGCTGATGTATGAAAGATCAAGACCTTGGTTTTACCAAGGTTCACAGATAACCCTCTGTGTCTGCAAAAGTCATCTAGGCTGTGTAGATGATGCTGTAGACCTTCTGCAGACTCTGAAACCAATACAATATCATCAGCGTATAAAAGAATATGGACAGTGGACCCGTGTACCTCAATGCCATCTCCCCCCTGCTTCTGTATGAAGTCCACTATCTCATCAATGTAAAGACCAAAGAGGGTGGGTGAGAGAGGGCATCCTTGCTTCACCCCGATAGTGCTAGCAAGTGGATCAGATAAGCCCCCTGGACATCTGACTCTACCAGATACTCTCTCGTATAAGGCGTAGATCCCCCATATCATCTCCTCCGGAGCTCCGATGTCAACTAGTCGTCTGAAGAGTCGATCCCTGTGAACAGTGTCAAATGCTTTGCGAAAGTCCACAAAGCAACAATATAATCTCCTTTTCCTCACCCTGGCCTGGTCGATCAGGCATCTCAGTGTGGAGAGAGAGAGAGAGAGAGAGAGAGAGAGAGAGAGAGAGAGAGAGAGAGAGAGAGAGAGAGAGAGAGAGAGAGAGAGAGAGAGAGAGAGAGAGAGAGAGAGAGAGAGAGAGAGAGTTAAAATTTTGAGAGAAAGCAAGCTCCAATTGTGAGGCTTGGCACATACTCACCTCACATTGTTTACCTCTTCGTCATCTATATATTGTTGTAAGCTCAAAAGGAAGCTAGCCCTTGAAAATGTAGAGAGCACACTCATAACCTTAAAGTAGAGTGTTGAATTAAAAGGGGATAAGTTATTTATGGCTTGGATAAAAGCCAAAATATGCTTGGAGAGATTGAATACTCAAAAAAGTCGTGACCTTATCCATATGAAGTGATTTGTAGCACCAAAAGTCACCCAAGGAAATGGAAAGGCAAAAGACATGAAGTGAAAGGTGAAGATGTGAGGGAAGATGCAAGGGTAGGTAAAGAGACACAAACTCCTATGCACATATCTCTATACATAGAAGTCACTTGAAGGTGGAAATTGGTGAAGATGACAATTTGAGATGGTGTGGAAGCATATGCTGGTCATTCTCTCACCAATGGATACAGAAGGGCCCTCAAGAGTGTGCTACAATGCACATAGGTATTCGAGCCACATACCTTTTCTGTACATAGCCACCTTGTGAAGATGATTCTCCAGTAGTGACTCGGAACATTTCTTGTGAACCTCAGTTTTTTGTTTAACTTGAGTTGATAGAGTCATTGGATCTCTGAGTTGGGACGGAATCAGGTTTTAGTAAGCATGTGTCTTACAGCGCAGATTCTAGAAGAGGTTCTCTAACTTCCACTACGCATGTTGGAGTCAAATTTTTCCACATTTTGGTATCCGAACTTTGGTTTCAGAGAATTCGCATTGGAGCCATGAGTGCATAAGAGTAGATCTTAAAGAAGATGCAAAGATGTCAAAGGAAAGCTTGGAGCTATGAGCCTATGGAGTGTGCAACACTCATGAGCTATGGAGATGAAGCTTTTGTATGTAAGACAATTTTGATGCTTCATGTCATTTGAAGTGATACACTCTCTTGTCCTACTCTCTACTAAATATTCTTGATCATTGGGTCATGTCATGCTATAAGTGATACTAATCACGTGGTTAAAGATCTATGAGAAGCCTATACAAGAAGATGAAGATTCAAGCAAAGAATCTTAGATGAGGAACTACATATAGTTGTATATGAACATTGTATGCATGCTTGGAATATTGCACTCAATTGAATGAAGTGTAAGTTTCTATTATGTACATGGCGAAATATTGAAGCTTATAGGTAAGCTTGAGGATAGCATTATATGTTTGTTACTTGGTGCAAGAAATGCTTATGCATTGGACATGCTTATGTATGCATGCTTGTGAAAGTTATGCTCAAGATGAATGACAATGTTGGACAGCCATGCTTAAACTGAATATACATTGAATTTAAAGTTGACAATTGATGTGTAGCATGCAAAAATGTTGCAATTGTGGTCAAGGAGAATATACACACATGTTTGATGATGTGTATAGGTAAGCTTGAGGATAGCATTATATGTTTGTTACTTGGTGCAAGAAATTCTTATGCATTGGACATGCTTATGTATGCATGCTTGTGAAAGTTATGCTCAAGATGAATGACAATGTTGGACAGCCATGCTTAAACTGAATATACATTGAATTTAAAGTTGACAATTGATGTGTAGCATGCAAAAATGTATGCAATTGTGGTCAAGGAGAATATACACACATGTTTGATGATGTGTGGATAAGTAATAGGCTATTTTATAAAGCCTATACAAGCTGAATATTTTCAGGTTGATGTAGCCATATGAATTGGCATAAAGAGAGCTGAATATATGCTCAAATGATTGTTGAATTGCATACATGCTTATGTAGTTTTGTTAGCATGATATTGAATCTTTAAATGTTGGTCATGTTCAACCATAGATGAGCTGAAAGTACATGTGTTTGGATGCCATGAAGATTGGTAAGATACAAGGCTGCTATGTAGGAAGTTTGTGGATGTACCTCTTGTGGATAAAACCCATTGAGGTAAACTTGCAAAAGCAACTATAAGTGTGCTCATGTTATGATAATTAAAATCATTTGATTCTTGAGATTAGATATATCAAGTGAATGCTATGCTTCTATTGGACAAGCCAAAGCAAAAGTGGGCAAAGCTTGGATGGAGCAAGGACCCAAGGCTTGGAGCCAAAGAGAAGGAAGGAGCCGAAGCTAAAAGGTTGTCAAACACTTGAAGTTTTGAAAAGGATTGAAGATTGGAACCCAAGCTGAAGGTAGTCATGGCAAGGATGCCCATGAGAAGAATATTGAAGAATGGAAGGAGTAGAAGACTTCGAAGAAGGGTTAGCATGAATCGTTGAAGATTCAACAAGGACTTCAGGACACTCCCCAAGGTTCAAGGAGCACAAGCAAGTGCAAGATAGAAGGAAGAGTCACTCATGAGAAGTGTGACATGTTGGCTGAAGCAAAGGAAGGTAAAAAAAGTGCATTTGCAAAGCTAAAGGGTTATGTAAAGGGCTGAAAAAAATCCACATTATGTGGTGGTAAGTTCCAAGCATAGACCATGTAAAGGTCTAGTGAAAGGTTGGTTAGTAAGACCACAAAAAAGAGTGGCAAGCTTATGTGAAGGCAAGTAAGACCATCCCAAGAGGAATGGCAAGCCTTGTTAAGTGCAAGAAGCACCAAAGACCAAGTGAAGGTCTATTGAAAGGTTGAGGCTAGTAAGACCACTAAAGAGAGTGGCAAGCCTATGTTCAGGCAAGTAAGACCATCCCAAGAGGAGTAGCAAGTCTATGTAAAGGCAAGTAAGACCATCCAAAGAGGAATGGCAAGCCTTGTTAGGTGCAAGAGGCACCATTGTTCACATTGATGATTTCTTGTGTTTTTTGTAGGTGATGAAGAAAACTTGGAAGATATGGAAACTATGAATGCTTCACATGAAGAGGAACTCATAAAAGAGTTCATGTATTGTTATATTCTAGAGATGTACGTGCCTGGAGGAACAAGAAGGAACAAGAAGTTCCTTGCTCGGGGGATAGCCAAGGCCAAAAGCCAGAGAGTTCATACGAGGTACCTACTCATGATGGGCAGATGATTACAGGGACCTTAGAGAGAACTCTAGATAGTGACTAGGCAAGGGCTATAAATAAGCTAGGAGGTGAGTCCCAAACATTTCATTCTCCACTTCTCACAATTGGTATCAGAGCTTGATGGAGAGAGAGACCTTGGGAAAGGATATGGAAAGATTTCATACTAGTTATGGGGGATCATCATCGTCGTGACAAAAAACGCGAGAAGCCATGGAGTTTTGTGTTCACGTGTAGTTCGGGTGGCCTCGAGAGTAGTGCCAAAAAGGATTGCATTGCTCTAATGAAGAAGAAGTCTTGACTTATGACTCAATAACACTCAGGGGCAGCCAACTAGCTATGCGGGATTTGAACTCTGCACCTCCGGAACCAAGAGTTTTGAGCTAACCATGTTGCCTTTCAAGAAGAGGATACCATCAACTCGCGGACGTCTCCTATATGCAAGTACAGTTCAGAGGGATATGCGAACAATCTCTACATATAAGTGTTCGACCTTTCATAATATTTCTCTCACACAGACATGCTTAAAGTGACATACCCCAAAGATTGTAAATAGTAGCTATGGGTGTGAGAGAAAAAAAGAGAAGGAGAAAGAGAAAGAAAGAGAAAGAGAAGAAGGAGAAAAGAGAGAGATAAAAAGAGAGAAAGAAAGAGAAGAAGAAAGAGAAGGAAAGAGAAAGAGAAGAAGAAAGAGAAGGAAAGAGAAAGAGAAGAAAGAGAAAGAAAGAAAGAGAAAGAAAGAAAGAGAAAGAAAGAAAGAGAATAAAGAAAGAGAGAAGGAGAAAGGGAAGAAGGAAAGAGAGAGAAGAGTAAAGAAAGAGAAAAAAAGAAAGAAAGTAAGAGAAAGAGCAAGGTTAGCATACCTACCTTTACTAAAATGGACATAACTCTCTCATATGATGTCCAAATTGGATGATTTCACATGATATAGAAAGTAAACTTCAAGGGCTTTCTAATTAATGGTTGAAAGCTATCATTAGATAATTAAAAACCACATGTAGAGAGTACTTAATTCTCTGCATACTTCTTCAAAGAGGTATGCGCCCACTCACCTAGCTCCATTGTTTTGGCCATAACTTCTTCATGGAAGCTCCAAATCAAGAAATTCAAATTGCTATAGATTCTACATTTCAAACCCTTCCCTTTGACTCCATATGTTGACCATTACACGTCATCTTTGCACAAGCTTTTAGATGGCTATTGATTGACGAGAAACTCTTTTTGAATTACTTGAGTGTCCAATTATGATAATTAGGAGTTCCTAATCATATTTTGAATTATTTTGGATAGGAATGAATTGATTTTCATATCTTTGCATCGTATTTTTGCTCTCAACTATATTCATTTGAATACTTTTTGAATCAAAGTTTATAATTTTGCATTGTATTCTCTTCCAATGTTATGAAACTAACATGGGAATGCGCATGAAAGTTAGTTTGATATTAATTCATATATGCACATGAAGTTACACTAACTTATGTTGATTCATAACAGCATGCACAGGTTATTGTTGTGTGTTTAAAGATCTTTGTGCAGGTATTGGAGAAAGAAAAAAACCTTGTTATGAGGGCGTGTAGTGCTCATCAACATATATTGGAAAAGTTTCTTATTTATAGGTTTTTGGAGTATAGAAAGTGGTTTGCAAACCACTAGGCTGATGCCTATCATTGTATCGTAGTTATTATTTTTTTTTCGAGGCTTCATTTTCCGGGGTAAGTGTTGCCGAAATTTTTGTAGCTATATGGCGTTATATGCCATGTGAGAACTAGAGTGATGTTGTGTTATAAACGAGAGGAAATCTTATGTGTGCAACATAACTAAAAGCATACAAAGTAATTGAAGTAGAGAAGACGATGCATAAGTGGATGCATGCATACATAGATGATATGATTTCTAGAGAGGTGAAGTGAATGATGCATTTTATGTCTATAGAAGATCATTTTATTTATTACCACGATGAGTTAGTGTGAGCATAAAGTAAAGTACCATGAATAGACTAATTCTGTCTTTAGAAAGTAAATAACAAAGGTATATCCATCAACAATAACTAAGATGTATTTTCGTCTAGTAACTCATGAGCACATGAATTGTTCTTCATGGGAGTCTATGTACTTCATATAGAATTTTATCGAAGAGTGATATGGTTATGATAATCCATACAAGTATCAAATGCTTGTATGTGATTGATTGTGATGAGGTTAATGATTGTGCAAGAAGTACAATAATTAGAATGACATCCATAAATATTCACTTTCACTGAAAGGTTGATACTATGTAAAGAGTCGATTTTTCCACAAAATGATTTAGATTATTAATTGGTTTGCATTGATTTAGATGATCATTATATGCATAGATATGTCTCCATGTCATAATCCATCCAAGAGAATGAGTGAGTATGTCAAATCATAAGGATTAACATGTCTCGTCATTTTTAAGTTTAAAAAAATAATTGAGCAAATAGTTAGTGAGGTAGTAGCCTCATAGAGATTTGGATATTGCTTTTTGAGAAAATGCTCAAATTTATTGAAATTTGGAGAGCAAGTAGCTCATAGGCTTTTCTTTAAGCTGACCAATTGTCAAGTAATTTGGATACTTTTATAAAGGTCAAATGACCTCTGTACTAGAAGTGCTGCCAATAGATGTAGAGACCTGAAACAAGTGACATAGCCCTGCTACAAAGGTCATTTCTCTTCATTGATAGATCCAAATTACATCTTTTTTGTTGGATATGAAAGCTTGACAGATGCACTTTGTGCATACCAATTTTTATTGTTTAAGCCTCTAGAATTTTTGAAATGACTAGAGATCATGTCACATAGAGGTGATTGGTTCTCTTAATTCATTTACTCAATTTGGATGATTTTTGTTTCTAACTTTAGCTAGACACTTCCAGATGGTGCTTACAAAATATCAAGATGTAATGTCTCTCCATTTAAGAGATATAAAGAAAAGAGTGAAAGTTAGCCTCTGCAAATTTTTAAAATATTGCAAGTATAGAGGCTATTAGCCAAAGAATGGTACATGTGTCTGATTAACACATCGTTGTTTCATATTGGAAGCTCCAATTTCAAAATTTTTTCTTGGAGAAGATACTCCAGTGTAGATCCTATGATATAGGTAAAATTCAAAGAGTTTGGAATTTATCTTCATAGTTAGAAGATATTCTAAAAGTGGAGCTCTATTGTTTTTAGGCTCACTTAAGCACAGGTGTAGCAGAGATAGAATGATACATTTGAATGAGTATTTGATTGAATTTCAAACTGAAATTTTGTAAGACCAAACTAGATAATTAATATAGATTTTGGCACAAAGAAAATGAAATTTGGAGTTTGTTTGGTCAGTCTAAAGGCTTCAAGAAGATGACACTGTACATTTTCAGAGTTGATCATCAAGTGTTCGACCCTTCTAATGAAATGGTTATAAAACTCTGAGCAAATATCCAAATCAAGTGATTTTTGACCCTAATGAAAGCTTGAGCAAAGCTATATAAGGTTGGAAAATTTCATAAATTTGCATGAGTAAAAGCTAGTTAAAGTTAAGATTTAATCTGTTGTTGTTGAAAATTATTTATGCAGGAGATGTTGTTGAAATGAAAAAATTTCCACAAGTTTTTATGATATTTTTTTGATATGGTGTGATCACCATGGGCTAGCCATGCCCTAGATATATGTTTATTGATCATTGGTTTATGGTGACCATTCTCAGTAGGATAGAGGAGACTCTGTCGAAATTTAAAAAAAAAAATAAAAAAAAATATGTGTATGTATATGTATATACATGGGTGTTCCATACGGGAACCATACGTCCAAACCATACGGGTATGGAAGTATGGAACAAGTATGGTTCCTAGCACTCGATCGTTTCATACGTGACTAAAATTTGGAGCAATAGAATTTGAAAAAATAAATTCAGAAAAATCTGACAAAAATAAATTCAGAACATAGCAACATAGCAATTAAAGACATGTCTAAAATGATAAGACTTATGACAAAACAAGCTAAAACAGCAGTCTTAAAATGGCTGAATGAATTGAAACACTACATGCGTGATTCGTAACTTGTGAGTCATGACTATATCTGAAATAAGAGGCCATGATAATATGCAAAAAGATCGTGAAGGTGACACATTACCATCATGCATCATGAGATGAAGAAATGGTCTTCATTGTATTCTTCCTCAAATCATAATCAGCCATTAATCAGCCATAGCATCAACAACATCAACATCATCATCATCATCATCATCATCATCATCAACATCATCACTTTCATGAGCATCTTCAATATTTGTAGCACTAGAAGATGCTATAGTATTTCTATCTCTTTCCTTAGATATAGATGGATGATATAACATATACTCTCCTTCATTACTCTCTTGTAATGCAAGCAATCTTTCATCATCCTGCTCACCCTCAATCATGACCAAAGTCACTTTCATTCTTTCAAACCCTCTTTCTTTCAACTTGGAAGCAAGCCTCAAGTTAGTATGAACATAAACCAACTTTTCTGCATTTTTAGGAAGCAATCTATTTCTATGTTTGGTATGAATCAAAGAGAAAGTACTCCAATTCCTTTCACAAGGGGAAGCACATGTTCCTTGAGAAAGTACACGAAGAGCTAATTTTTGCAGGTTTGGAGTATGTAACCCTGCCAATTCCCGCCATTTAAGAGGATATTGCATTCTACTTTCTTCCTTTGCAAGTGGACGTGAAAAAAAACCAAACATTGTTTTAAAGGCATCGAACTCATCACATAGAATACTTTGTTTTTCTACATCACCATTTGTATAGCGCTCTATGGTATCCATCCATCCATCAGCCACTTCCTTATCAAGTTCTGGATTTTTCTTTCTCCACATAGAATCAAGCATATGAGCAGTTGCATGCAAAGGAGAGTGCAACATATTCCACCTGTCAATGCATAGAGATTTAACATCAGCAATTTTTGAATTATGTACATCATCCATGCTTGTAATCTTCTCTATCATTCTATCAGTGAGTTCATACACGAGCCCCATTGTAGCTCCTGCTCTATCAACCAAGCATAAGAGTGTCAATATAAGAGCACAAATATTAACAATCTCTCTAGCATTCCTCCAAAATGATACACTCAATAATACACGATCATCCAACATATTCTCAAGAACAATGTACATATACCCAAATCTAGTTTGGGAAGGTCTAATCAACGCTTTCTTGCTAAACTTTCTAAACAAAGTAAGAATGGTTGGTTTCATTGTTACAAATGTCACAATCTTCAAAGCATCATCCAAAGTGGGTTTCACCCATGCAAGCCGTCCAATATCCTCAAAGAGCAAGTCCAAACAATGGCATGCACATCTAGTGTAGAAAATGTGTGGCCATTCTTGCTCTACCAATTGACCTTCCCTAGTGCAATTGGTTGCATTATCCATGCATACTGGAATAACATTTTGAGGACCAACTTCAAGTATGCATCTTTTAATATATGGAAAATATATTCACCAGATTTATATTCTCCAGAGGTATCCACATACCTCAAAAACATAGAGCCGTATACACAATACACCATAACGTTTATGATAGGCCGAGTACGTGTATCCGACCATCCATCACAAACAATAGTACATCCATATCTTTTCCACTTCTCTCTCAATTCAAGCATTTCCACTTGTATGCATTGCACCTCCTTTGAAGATGGCTAGAACGCAAAACAGAATATGAGGGTGTTTTGAAAGTGGGCCCTGCCTTTGCAACAGCTGCAATCATGTCCTTAAAATATGGATTCCTCACTTTCCAAAACGGGATGTCCTCTGCATAGAAAAAACGTCTCAAGGCCTTTTCTGCATCAGCCTTTGCTTGACATTCCCATGCTTTTGCCAAAGCTCCCTTTGATATCTTTTGTTTTTTAACCACATTACAAGAGTCATAAGTAGCATCAACCACTCCATCCACATGATCATGCATGCTTTCTTTATCACATGATTTTTCTGTTGATTTTGCAATCAGCCTACTGCAAGCATCTTTCACACTTTCAGGGGCACGAGTACATTTATCAACTCCATATCCTTTGAGTCCAAGTATATGGGCTCTAATACGAGCTGGACCTCCATCCCATGTGTGTGGACAGTACTTGCATTGGCAAGTAAATTGACCTTTTGTCAAGGTCTTCAATTTCAACACACGCCCCCACTCTTGTCCGGCTTTTCTAGGCATCTATAAACAATAACAAGACAACATATTCATATGTTAGACATTGGAGAACAATAAATTATAATAAGATAATAATAAACTCTTCTATGATACTATTGTTTAGTACCTTCTGGTCTGAAACTCTCAGCTTTGCACTTTGATACCTGTAGGCTGTAAATTACAAATTGTAATGTGCAATTGGACACAATGAAAATGTGGCAGATATCACCACTGTACCAAGCAGATGATTGAAGAATAGAGGCTGAAGCCTAAAAAATAATGCACACAATGTAGATTAGAAGGCCTGTTCAGTTGACAAAATATAGATGCTTGTGTGCAATGCTGTCAAAAAAAATAAAACTAAATTCTGGTAGGCTGAAGCCTGTAGGCTGTAGCAATTAATTCTTTTCCCATTTGTGTGATGCATTTTAGATAACAGTCTTTGAGACATCCTTTGTTAACTGCGAATGAAAAGAAAGACTGATAGACAAATAGGAAGATAAATAAATACAAAAAGGAAGGAATGAATGTATGAATACATACATAAATAAACAATGAGTCACCATTTAGCACATAATACACTATTCAGCTTAATGTAACTTATGAGAATGCAGCTGATTGAATAATAAGGGCTGAAGCCTAAAAAAGAGTGCAGACAGTGGTATTATAATCGGAATTCGCATTGTAATGCATCTGCTTCAATGCATGTGCTCTGAACTCTTGGAGGGATTAGGGCAGATAGAGATGATAGGCTGAGGAGTGAGCTGGCGTCTGACCTGGCGGGAGTTTCTGAATTCAGTCTAGCTGAGCTGGTGACGATGCAGAGGATGGGTGTACCTCCAGGCTACGAGTCGCATGATGACTTCGCCCACGCCAAACTGGCACGCTCGTACGAAAAGCAGCCTGGCCATGTCACTTAAAAAAAAATGGCAATGTCTGATATGATACCCTATGCCAACGTCTTATATGGAATAACCCACGTCTGGAAAAACAATCCAACGAGTCTGATAACAACCGTGTGTATATATATATATATATATATATATATATATATATATATATATATATATATATATATATATATATATATATATATATATATATATATATATATATATATATATATATATATATATATAAGAGCGTGGAACAAGAGAACTTTAATAGCTGTTCTCATTTCATATATTATGGATTGATACAAGTTGTATAAATTCCAATTTCTTGTGAGTTAATATTTGAGTCAAGTCAGTTGATATTTGATGCAAGCTGCATCCTTCACAACTCTAGTTGAGTTGATTTATTATATAATTTCTCATTTCTCAACTCAAGATATGAGTGATAGAGTCATAGGAATGACTCTGTTCTTTCCATTGAGGGAAGGAAACACTTTAGTAACACTTCATGATTTCATTTTTATATTTATAGCTGTGAGTGCTCATCGATTTATTCTTATCGTTTTGGAGAGAAGTGTTCTACTTCAATCTCATATACGCATCTATGTGGGGTATAAAGTTTGGTGGTATAGGGCATCAAACTTTGTATTCTACATAGGTGTAGGACATATGGGATGGGAGAGAAGTCTCTGAGATTGTATTTTTGATATGATTTGGAGTTCATTCATATAATCTTCTTATAATTAGACAACAGAGGGGCAGTTGAGACAGTCACTCTGTATGTGATTGCAAACAATGCAAGTCCACAGACAAGTATGATTTGGAGTGCTCATCGATTTATTCTTATCGTTTTGGAGAGAAGTGTTCGACTTCAATCTCATATACGCATCTATGTGGGGTATAAAGTTTTGTGGTATAGGGCATCAAACTTTGTATTCTACATAGGTGTAGGACATATGGGATGGGAGAGAATTCTCTGAGATTGTATTTTTGATATGATTTGGAGTTCATTCATATAATCTTCTTATAATTAGACAACAGAGGGGAAGTTGAGACAGTCACTCTGTATGTGATTGCAAACAATGCAAGTCCACAGGAAAGTAGCCTAGAAGCGGAAAAGCAAAGTTTGCACATAAGAACTAATAGGCAATTGCATTAAGACGAAATTCATAGAGTACGTACTACTTTATTTGATATGCCTGAAGATAGCTAATGGTCCATACATAGTGTGTATGAGGTGAGCTAGATGCTTAGCCTAGTGGGCTATGAGTATGCACACATCTACTTACCATTTTTTAGTGTATTTAGTGGACTCATATTATGGTCCTCATTATATCTGAGAGTGCCAGATTATTACAGTAGTTTACTAGGGACATCTCATTCCTAGTTGGCAATGATTTGATCATAGTGATGTTCAGATGATGGTCAGAGATAAAACAAGTTCCATCCATTTGCAACATCTTGCATGTTATTATTGAGAAGACGATGGTAGTTCCACTAGTTGATATACTTTCTTAGCACGTCTTCACTTGGCATGATGAACTTAGTTCCATAGAGTGGATTGAGATTTATTTTGTATGGGAGATATTTTGATCCACAATTTGGATTATTATCTATAATAGATCGAGATTTTTATCCATAGTTTGGATGTGACAGATTGAGATATTGTGATCCATAGTCTGGATCATTGACAGATTGACATCTTGGTCCATAGTCTCGATCATTGACAAATCGTCATCTTGGATTCACAATTTGGATCACGACAAGACTTTCTTGAGTTTCATTTCATTACAATGAGTAAATCAAGCAAATTTACTTGAGCTTAGAGATTAAACACTACTTGAAAAAGATTTCCATTTATTTTTAGTATTTTTCCTCAAAGATTGGAGAAGAGTTAGATTGTTTTGGATGAGCATAGTATTTTTTTTTCATTACTCTAGTGGAGTAAGTGATTTTGCACGATTATACCATGTGACAAGCTGTCAGTGGTTATATTAGGGAGACAAGAGCAAGCTTCCAAGGTCTCTACAGGTGAAAAGCCGTCAAAAGTTTGTGGTCAAGGTCTAGGCATAGGGAGTCCGATATTCCGAGTACTTATGCTGTGCACATATGGACTCATAGTGCCTCATAGGGGTTCTTATAGTATGTGCAAGGCAAGGACTACTGTTTATTGGTGGAAATGCTAGATAGGAAGCACAGAGACTAGTTATCTACTTTTTGAGCATCTAGTATTTTAGACACCTAGCACACTCTACTCTTATTATTTGGAATCACATATTTTGATTCCTAGGTTTATAGCTCCTTTTATATCATTGAGGGCAATGATCTTTAGAAGGGAGAGAGAGTGTTATATTCCAGAGATGTAAGTGCCTGAAGGAACGAGAAGTTCCTTGCTCGAGGGATAGTCAAGACCAAAAACCAGAGAGTTCATACGAGGTACTTACTCATGATGACCAGATGAATAGAGGGACCTTAGAGAGAACTTTAGATGGTGACTAGGCAAGGGCTATAAATAGGCTGAGAGGTGAATCCCAAGCATGTCATTTTCCACTTCTTACATGTATGATGAGCCCATTGTTGATTTTGCAGGTATATAATCAACCATGAAGAATGAAGACAAGATTATGAAGAAGGGGGGATTAGCGTGCAAGGATTGGAAGATCCAGAGTCCAATGAAGAGAAAGTTAGAGCCAAAGCAATGTTTAGATTTGAAGAGAAGTAGGTACACTCAAGAAAAGAGTAAGATCAGTCATCAAAAGTGAGTTCAAAGCACTAGAAGGAGCCATCTATATGCAAGGAGTCTTAAGAAGGCAAACAAGCAGCCATGAAGTACAAAAGAAGCCATGAAGACTCGTAAGAAGAAAGCATGACAACCATGACGACCTCAAAAGGAGAGCAAAAAGCAAACATCAACAAAGTTGAAGATGATCCAAAGACAAAGAAAGATCAAAGCAAAGCATGCAAGCCTAGAGGACATGAAGCCATGAAGGTAAAAAAGAAGAGAGATTCTCAAAGAGAGGACAACAAAGAAGAGAGTGAAGAAACAAATGTATATGAAGCTAAGGTGATCTCATATTATAAACGTATGTATGAAGCATGTTTCTTGATAGGTGTTGAAGAAGAGCTCTTATGAAAAGCCAAAGAAGCAAGGATGAAGCTGGAAAGAAGTCAAAGAAACTTGGAAGAAAAGAAATAGATCGCCCACTTATCAAGCAAAGGGCAATTGAAGCAAAAACGAAGAGGACAACATTGGAGAGTAGCATTGACTCCCAATTGTAGCTTGAGGGGGAGTGTTAAAATTTATGGAAATTGTGCAAGCTCCAATCGTGAGGCTTGGCACATACTCACCTCGCATTATTTACCTCTTTATCATTTATGTATTTGTTGTAAGCTCAAAAGGAAGCTAGCCCTTGAAAATGTAGAGGGCACACTCATAATCTTAAACTAGAGTCTTGAATTAAAAGGGAATAAGTTATTTATGGCTCGGTCCTCGGATAAACGCCAAAATATGTTCGAAGAGATGGAATACTAAAAGAAGTCGTGACCTTATCCATATGAAGTGATTTGGAGCACCAAAAGTCACCCAAGGAAATGGAAAGGCAAAAGACACGAAGTGAAAGGTGAAGAGGTGAGAGAAGATGCAAGGGTAGGTGAAGAGACACAAACTCCTATGCACATATCTCTATATATAGAAGTCATTTGAACGTGAAAATTGGTGGAGATGACAAGGAGATGGTGTGGAAGCATATGTTGGTCATTCTCTGACCTTTGGATATTAGAATGGCCCTCAAGAGTGTGCTACAATGCACATAGGTATTCGAGCCGCATACCTTTCCTGTACATAGCGACCTTGTGAAGATGATTTGAACAGTAGTGACTGGGAACATTTTTTGTGAACCTCAGTTTCTTGCTTAACTTGAGTTGATAGAGTCATTGGATCTCTGAGTTGGGACGGAATCAGGTTGTAGTAAGCATGTGTCTTACAGGGCAGATTCTAGAAGAGGCTCTCTAACTTCCGCTGCGCATGTTGGAGTCAAATTTTTCCACAAGAGAGTCATATTAACATCTTCTAAAGACCAAAGGTAATTGTGTGTTTTTGTGTTTCATTTTGTTCATAAGTTGAGATAAATTTAATTTTATGAACAGACATACATACACAAAACATACTCTAGTGTATCAATGCAGGCT
Organism: Ceratopteris richardii; assembly: GCA_020310875.1. Classification (NCBI taxonomy): domain Eukaryota; kingdom Viridiplantae; phylum Streptophyta; class Polypodiopsida; order Polypodiales; family Pteridaceae; genus Ceratopteris; species Ceratopteris richardii. Next base: position 65,332,396 of record CM035424.1, read on the forward strand.
GTTCTGCTGTTTTCTTAGTTCATCCCTCTTATTTGAGCATTGCTAGTGTTTTTTGCTTTTCTGCTACATTCCTTTTGACTTAAAATATGTAGAGAATCAATTTTATTTTTGCTTTCTAGGATTATCTTATAGGCATTATGCCAATTCCTCTACAATCGTGCCTCAGTGCAGCAGAGATCTTGTGGCAGCGGCAACATCCTATTAAGACCCAGGAGAGAGATGACAAAAATTTTTATGTGGTTTTTAGTTCATGAAAGTTTGATGCAGGCTCATTATGAGTTTGTGGCTCTTTCTTTCAACTGCCCAGATATGAAAGTAACTTAACAGGGTTAGGAATCGTAATCAAGACATTGAACTGTCTCAAGTTTTCAACTCTCTTTTTGCATCCAAGCAAAACACATAGACACTCTGAGGCAACTCTATTCTTATGTCACTTGCTGAAACAATGATTTGAAGATTTTTTTGAGCATAGCTCAATTATCTCTTTCTGTTCTGTTGAAGTTTCTTCCTCTGGCATGCCTTTATGGTTCTAATTCTCTTGCTTTGACAGGCCTGGAGATCCTGTTTGTGGGAATCGTTGTGCTCCATGTTTTCATGGCTCCATACACAAAGGTGGAGGAAAGCTTCAATGTTCAGGTACATATGGAATGTCTTTGCATCTATAGTTTTGGAATTCTGGGTTGTGACCTTGTGAATCATAAAGAAGACATGGCCTTTTATCCTTCTGTTCAGAACAGTTTGGATTTGGCTTATGTAAATCTAGTTTCGTCTCTCTTTGAAGTTATGTATTTTTACTGCTGCCATAGTAGAAGAGCTTCTTGATGCTGCACCCCATCAAAACTATCACTCTTCATTGGCATCATGAGCATAGTGCCTGATTGTTGATGTTCTAAGCAAGTATTGCTTTCTTTGATTAAGGAGTGGAGTGTTGATAGGTGGACCATTATTTATCTTTCATTTTCAGATGCTTTTTTGGATTCCTTCTCTTATGTCTTCTGGCGATTTTTCATTGAAATCACTTGTGAAAGGTGGTTATTAGCTTGGTATGAAATGTAGTTAGTAAGGTTTTCTGCATGTGATTTGTGTAGTAGTACAACTGAATATGTGAATTTTCACAGCTTATGATTTTGATATCTGACTTTCACAAGTTCTTGCATGGTAATAAACAGATCTACTAGTGGATGTCTATTTTTTGTGTCCCTTTTGAAATTGTATCATAGGGGTGATTTTTGCGACACTTGTTCTCACATGAATTGTAATGGAAGGTATTTTTCTATCTCTAGGTTATAGAAGTATACTAGAGGAATGAAAAATGACAAAGGATACATTTCATCTACAATGTTGCATCACTGAATCATTATTGTACATAAGGTTTTACTCTTGAGCCATTTAATAAGGGTAGGAGCACCCCTTCTAGTGTTCATAGTTGAATGGCACCTTGGGGGAGCAATTGGACCACCTTGTAAGGTCCTTTCCATGTTGTGAAGATCTTTTTCTCCTTTTTGTTGTCTAGGCTGAATTGATACAGGAGAACTAAAGAGCCTTCTTGAAAGGATCTTCTCCAGAGGTGCTGGTCATGGTATTCCTTCCTCTTCAATTGCTTAACCTTCACATTTTTCCTTGCTCCAAGCCTAAGTTCTTCCACTAGATGAGCTCTAGAATGTCTTGCTCGGTTAATCCATTGAACAACTTTCTCTGATCGTACTCTGATAGACCCGTGAAGAAATTCCAAGGGGGCTATGGCTTTAATGCCATAGACTAGGTGCTAGGTGGAAAGGTGTGTGTCCTGGAGTAGCTTTGTGTACAGTTTTGTAGGCCCAAAGTACTCTCAAGAAGGCCATGCCCCATGTGGGTGGGCTGTTGATGACACATTTTCTTGAGCAAGGAAATCAACATCTTATTGGTGCTTTCAGCCTTGCGTTAGCTCTAGGGTAATATGCACATGATTTCTTATGAAAAATCTTGTACTTCATGAAGATAGTGGTTAAAGTTTTGTTGACAAAGTGAGCCCCTTGGTCGGTGATAATCTCAATCAGATAGGTATTCTTGAAGAGGTAGGGCCACCATAGTCCACTCTGAAGTACCTTGTGTGCAGTGATATGACCAAAGTAATGGCATGAGATGGTTCATTGTGTGCAGATTCCAAAATGGCTTGGACCTCGGTGGTATATGCACATCTTCTAAGGATACCATCTAGGCCAACCTTGAAGAGATGCCCACCAATCAAAGTAAAGCTTCTCCTTTTGATTAGGAGTCTTCTCTTTTTTAATGTTGTCATATGGGAGGGGCAAGTTCCAGTAGACAAGAAATGGCTTAATTCATTATACCATGAAGGGTAAGTGCTTACATGGAAGAGGTGATGGTATGGTAAATCATCATTGATTCCCTTGTTATCGCCATCAAGAACCTGAACGTGTACAGTGGATAAGTGATCAGCCATTACATGATGTTTGGCAAGCCTCTCAACTACTTCAAAATTAAATTCCTGAAAGAGCAACAATTATCTCCAGATTCATCCTACAATATTAGGCTTGTTAAGTAGATACTTTATTACTTGATGATATGTGATCATAACAAAATGAACTCCAAGAAGGTAATGTCTAAATTTTTTCAAAGCGAATAGTTTCGTTCAGCCTTTGTGAGAATCCTACCTTCATAATGAATTGGACGATCCAATTTGTGTTCTTTGCTGGGCTGTGCTAGAATTGCCCCTACAATAGTAGAACTGGCATCGACATGCACATGGAAGATGACCTCCCAATCTCAAACAATGAGAATAGGAGCACTCACCAACATCTTTTTCAAGGCTTCAAACGCCCTTTCCTCTTCGTAAGTCCATTTGAATTGGAATAATGTGCCTCTTAGTTTTGATAGTGGCCTAGCTATGTATGCATACATTCTGATAAACTTCTTATGATAACCAGTATGGCCTAAAAGCCTTTGGACTTGTTTTGTATTAATAGGACAAGGCATCCTAATAATGATCAAGACCTTATCTAGATCATGAGCCATACCTAGGATGTTGGAAACAATGTCAAGATAGGTCCAAATCCTCCACAAGATGCAGCTTATTCAATAGTTTTTAGTAGACTCTTTCAACATAGTGGTGTGGGCACATTGACTTAAGAGAAACGACTTATAATGCACCCACCTGGGTTTGAATCCCCACCAAGGCAGCCCTAAAAAAAAACGCAAATCCGAAAAGCATATTTTAGCGCAAAAGATAAGTTTTGTTAATTTTAGAGCTTTTGGTGATATTTTTTCGGGATTCATATACGTAAGGATGCTTTTGCGTAGCTTTTGGAAAAGCACATAGTGTGTGATCGCTATGGGCAGTTGTGAGCTATAAAACAAGGGCTTTGGAGCACTCATGGACTAATCACTCAATCATTCAAGGCACAAGGAGTGCACAACGCAAGTTGGAGGTGATCAAGGAGGAGGTCCTTTGTTAGAGGAAGTGTTCTTACACACTTGGAGGAGATGTGCTCTACATCTGGAGTACTTGAAGGAGTTCATATCAACAAACCATCAACATCACTTGCTCAGTTACTCTAAGTAATAGGTCTATTTTCGTCTCACTTATTCATTCACTAGTTTTTGATTTAGGTTCATCAGAATTCAGGTTTGTTGTAAAGGTTCTAAACTGTTCATATTCTCCATAAGGGTCTTCATATGTCTCTTGGCCTCTCTCTCTATGATCTCTCCCAATGCTCGCTTAGCTCCTAGTCGGCGGTAGAGATCTCTGCGTTTCTTATCATACCAACAATGTTGTGGCATAGTCCCAGGAGGAGGTGTATGACCAGAGTGGATGGTGTGTGGGAAGGAACTGATGGCTGATGTTTGAGGACTCATGCTATCTGTGAGGTGAGTAGGGGTAGTGGAGTGTTAAGATGAAGCAAGAGAAGATCCTTCTCGACTTGAGGCGCATATATGTGAGCTAACTCGTGTATGAAGTGGATGGTGGTATGTGGGATGCGTGTTGCAAGTGTGTGTCTGAGGGTGTCTCCCTTGAGGGAGAGCACGAGGTATTGTGATCTGTTCCAATCGGTATGGGTGGGATGGTGAACGAGGTAAGTAGGTGGATGGCCTCCTTGGATCCCATGATGTAATCTACTCTACTTCCCCCGCCATCTGTGACTGAGTGTGGTATGCATGTCAATCCTCATGAGGTAGGCCACTGAGCCATCCCATTATAAATAACAAGATTATGCCGAGAGCCTAATCTGAGTAGATGAGCGCCATAGTGTGCGTAGAGTCGGCCGAAGCTCGAGCCGTAGACTCATCCTGTATGGTAGGTAGTATCTGTGGGTCGTCTAGGTCAAATATCTCGCACTGATCATTGCCTGTCCTTGCATTGAATAGCTTCCATCTTGTTCATATTAATCTCCCCTTTTGTGGGTGTGAGGGAGACCATCGAAGCTTTGAGGAGCTCTAATTCCTCTCTCATATTCGCTCTCTCCTTAGCCCATTCTTCTTTATCCTTCTTGTGCTCCCTCTCTCACTCCTCTTTCTTTTTCTTCTATGTTTCCCTCTCTTTGTGATAGGTTTCTGCTTCTTTCTCGAGCTTTGAGAGGGGGTTGATGATGGTAGTGATAGTGGAGTCCACCATTTTCTTGTTTTCTTTGATGGCTATGGTGAGCCCATTTTCATCAAATCCTCCTTCTTAACCGTAGTAGTCATGGTGTAAGAGGATGGAAAAATGCTCAGTATGTTGAGCCCAAACACTTGCGATGAAGACGGGAGTCCGCCTGATGCGCGATGAAGCAAGGGTGGGAGTGGCTAATAATGGTAGGCAATAGTTATTAGTTTGGAAGGTACTCTCTCCTTCCATGAGTTTAGGTAATCTGGAAAGAACCCTAAAATTAAGACTTCGAAACCCCAAAACCCTAATAATAGAACAGTTTTTTTTTGGGGGGGGGGGGGCGGGGGAAGGTCACGAGAGGGGCCGGGGAGATGCAGGAGAGATTAGGGTTTAGGGTTTGTGTGCGAGTTTAGGGTTTCATTGTGGGATAGAAGAGATGGCAGATTTGTGTTTGTGTGCGAGTTTAGGGTTTCGGTGCGGGACAAGAGATGGCGGTTAGGGTTTCTGTGCGGGTTTAGTAGGTTGCGGGAGGGGCTTAGGACAACAAGAGGCTATTGTGGAGGGTCTTGCGTAGCAAGCAGGGCAGGTCGCGAGAAGGTTGCAAACAGGTCGCCAACCGGTCGAGAGAGAGAGAGAGAGAGAGAGAGAGAGAGAGAGAGAGAGAGAGAGAGAGAGAGAGAGAGAGAGAGAGAGAGAGAGAGAGAGAGAGAGAGAGAGAGAGAGAGAGAGAGAGAGAGAGAGAGAGAGAGAGAGAGAGAGAGAGAGAGAGAGAGAGAGAGAGAGAGAGATATTTTACGTCTATTAGGAGGCCGAACTCGGCCTATGAGACAAATCGATGTACATGGGTGTATCTTCTCTCTATCAGAGAAGATAAAAGTGCTGAAAGAAAGTGGTAAAGCTGATACAGATCTCCGTAGTATGCATGTGGAGATACCCATGAAAGTGGGGGGGTGTATGGAGTGCGATATCATGATAGTCTATATGCAAAAGGATAGTACAACAAGCATGAGAATGCATCTGAAACGACTAACTAGCTCCATCCTGTGCTAGTGGGCGGGTGTAAGATGTGATACATAGGTGGAGGTGGAGTCAGGGCCATCCTGATGGATGCAGCAGGTTCAGCCATCATCTGGGATCGTCTCTCCTCCATGGCGCGATGGTCACGAGCTTGGATCTTTGCAATCTAGTGCCGGTGAAGTCTCGGGGCCCGATATCCTATAGCACGGGGTCATCTCCTAGCTCGAGAAGTCTGAGCCTGCTGAAGAGTCACCCCTCTCAGTGTGTGGGCTGAGGGGGGGAGGGCTGAAGCACGTCGTGGAATAAAGTACTCAGTGAGCTGACTCTGTCTCCCTCCTGTATGGGCTGCCACTGTAGGCTGGAGTAGGGAATCTCTGCGACTCTGTATCTCTAGTAAGAATCACCCGAGCTGACGCTGATCTCTAGAGTCCATGATCTCTCCGAGGTTGGGCTGCCGTGTAAATAGAGTCTCGTATCTGCCTTTGATTTCATCATATGCGCTACGTATGCATACAAAGTGCTCCTCATCCACAGAGAGAGAGAGAGAGAGAGAGAGAGAGAGAGAGAGAGAGAGAGAGAGAGAGAGAGAGAGAGAGAGAGAGAGAGAGAGAGAGAGAGAGAGAGAGAGAGAGAGAGAGAGAGAGAGAGAGAGAGAGAGAGAGAGAGAGAGTGTTTTTACGTCTATTAGGAGGCTGAACTCGGCCTATGAGACAAATCGATGTACATGGGTGTATCTTCTGTCTATCAGAGAAGATAAAAGTGCTGAAAAAAAGTGCTGAAAAAGAAACTGGTAAAGCTGATACATATCTCCGTGATATGCGTGTGGAGATACCCATGAAAGTGGAGGGGTGTATGGAGTGCGATATCTATGATAGTCTATATGCAAAGGGGTAGTACAACAAGCATGGGAATGCATCTGAAACGACTAACTAGCTCCATCATGTGCTAGTGGGCTGGTGTAAGATGTGATACATAGGTGGAGGTTGAGTCAGGGCCATCGTGATAGCTGCAGCGGGATCAGCCATCATCTGGAATCGTCTCTCCTCCATGGCGCGATGGTGACGAGCCTGGATCTCTGCAATCTGATGTCGGTGATGTCTCGGGGCCCGATATCCTATAGCACGGGGTCGTCTCCTAGCTCGAGCAGTTTGAGCTTGCTGAAGAGTCACCCCTCTCGGTGTGTGGGCTGAGGGGGGGAGGGCTGCAGCACGTCGTGGAATAAAGAACTCAGTGAGCTGACTCTGTCTCCCTCCTGTATGGGCTGCTACAGTAGGCTGGAGTAGGGAATCTTTGTGACTCTGTATCTCTAGTAGGAATCGCCCGAGCTGTCGCTGGTCTCTAGAGTCCATGATCTCTCGGAGGGTGGGCTGCCCTGTAAATAGAGTCCCGTATCTACCTCTGATGCCATCATATGCGCTACATCTGCATACAAAGTGCTCCTCATCCTCCATCTCTACTATGCAAATCCTGCATATCCGCTCCTCTCTGGGAATGTCTGCGGCTCTGCCTGTCTCAATCTCTAGTCTATGTGATGAGACTCTCAACTGGCCAATCGCTACCCTCGAGCTATGAGGCATGTAAGTATCCATGTAACATGGCCGCCGGATGAAACCGTCCGCTAGGATGTTTAAGAACTGGTCTCCATAGTGCAATAGTCTCGATCCCATGTGTGGTGTGTGCCATGTCTGACTAATGTAGAGCTTCCAAAGATCCTGTCTCAGCACAACATTCCTCTCATGACGAGAGAGGTGGATGTGAGGTGAGTCTGGGTCGTACTGAAAAGGCGGAAATCTGTCCATATCAAGCCCATGACTATCAAACCATACTCTAACCTGGGTGTACCAAGCTCTCTCATATTCTGACTCTGATATCTGTATAGATGCCTCAAAAGCTCTGCGTGTGAGTCTGTATGTAGGGAGCTCCCTCATCCTCTGAATAAAGCAGATAGTCTGGAATAGTGCATCGACTACCATGGGTGGTGCAGCTAGCTCTGCCCTGATGATGTCATTTGGTACCGACTTTTTCCCGCGAAATAGTCGCGAGATCATACGTACCTGGGGTCTCTCGATCGCACTCCACTGGGTGAGTGTGAGGCCTGGGGCCCAAACTGTCGCAGCATACATCATAGCTTGTCGGACTAGTGTGTCAAATAGCCACCCCTTCGTGCGGGGCTCCTGGAAGTGTGCCTGGTGACATCTCCGCTCTAACATGGCTAAAGCTGCATATCCTCGTGTGAGTCTATCGGTGGCTGCCTGTCTCATGTTGAAGGGGCCAGATAAGCTCGTGAATGTGACTCCGAGGTAGACATAGGAAGTGACCACCTCAATCTGTCCACCTCAATCTGTCCACCGCCGGCTGTGAATCCTGCTCCATTCCTCACCAAGGGGGAGGTGTGGAAGATCATGACCTTGGTCTTGCCAAGGTTTACTGTCAAGCCCTTCTGTGTACAAAACTCATCGAGGGCATCCAAGTGGCGCTGTAATCCATCAGGTGACTCTGAAATCAAGACAATGTCATGGGCATATAACAAAATGTGGACATGTGTACCTGCGAGGTCTTCACCCTCTCCTCCAGCTCGGAGAATGTAGTCCTCAATCTCATCGATGTAGAGACCAAATAGAGTGGGAGAGAGCGGGCAGCCTTGCTTAACACCGATGGTGCTAGCAATGGCCTCAGACATACCTCCTGGACACTGTACTCTCCCAGTCACGTGCTCATAGAGTGCATAGATGGCCCAAATCATCCCTGATGGTACTCCCAAGTTCTGAAGGCGTTGGAAGAGCCTCTCTCGTGGCACTGTATAGAAAGCTTTGCGGAAGTCCACAAAGAAGCAATATAGTCTCTTCTTCCGCACCCTTGCCCCATCAATGAGGCAGCGCAAAATGAAGATGTGATCAATAGTAGAGAAAGCTCTCCGAAAACCTGCCTGGCCTCGTGCTCGTAGCCCCTTAGTCTTTGCATATGAGCTTAGCTCTGCCTCAAGTATGGCACCGTATAGTTTGGCCATTGTGTGGCCAATCATGATGGTCTTGTAATTCCCTGGATCCAGGGTGTCGCCAGATTTGTGGATAGGCACAATGGTGTGCCTAGTCCACTCCTCTGGGAAGCCCTCCCCTATAGCCCGGTTGAAGGCATGTGCAATCAACGACGCTATAGTGGAGGCTGCATATATGAGATGCTCGCTCTGCAATCCCGTATGGTCTGTCGAACGTCCATGTCGCAGTCGTACTATGGCCCTCTCAACCATCTTTGCTGTGAAAAGAGAAGAACTAGTAGGGCGAGGCTCAAGTGGACGGGGAATGGGAGGCTGCCCAGGCACCTCATATAATCTCTGAGCATAATCATGCCATGTGTGTAGGTCTCCAATAGGTGTGGTCGGGCGTGGCTCTCGTAGGGTACGCCATGCTGCGGCACTGTCCATACTCATAAAGAGATGGTATAGCTCAAGCACCTGTGCCTCCTCAAAGGCTCGCCTCTTCCGACGTGTGAGAGTCTTCATCTGTCCCGTGGCTTGTCTCTCTGTGATCTCTCCCAATGCTCGCTGAGCTCGTAGTCGGCGGTAAGTATCTCTGCATTCCTCATCATACCAACGGTGTTGTGGCATAGTCCCGGGAGGAGGGGTGTGACCAGAATGGGTGGTGTGTGGGAAGGAGCTGATGGCGGATGTCTGAAGAACTTATGCTATCTGTGAGGTGAGTAGGGATAGTGGAGTGTCAGGGTGAAGCAAGAGAAGACCCTTCTCGACTTGGGCCGCATATATGTGAGCTAGCTCGTGTGTGAAGTGGATGGTGGTGTGTGGGATGCGTGCTGTAGGTGTGCGTGTAGGGGTGTCTCCCTTGAGGGAGAGAGTGAGGTATGCATGATCGGCCCCAATGGGTATGGGTGGGATGGTGAATGAGGTAAGTAGGTGAATGGCCTCTCTAGATCCCATGACGTAATCTACTGAACTTCCCCTTCCATCTGTGACTGAGTGTGGTATGCATGTCAATCCTCCTGAGGTAGGCCACTGAGCCATCCCGTTATAGATAACGAGATTATGTCGAGAGCCTAGTCTGAGTAAGTGAGTGCCATAATGAGTGTGTGTAGAGTCAGCTGAAGCTCGAGCTGTAGACTCATCCTCTATGGTACGTAGTATCTGTGGGTCTTCTGGGTCAAATATCTCACACTGATCATTGCCTGTCCTGGCATTGAAGTCTCCCATAAGGAAGACTTCCCCTAATGCAGAGTACTCTGTAATCTCTTTTGACAAGCAAGTGTATGGTGAGTCCTCCTCTCGATCTATGATAGCGAATCGCGAGCTAGAAGGAGCAAAGTAGCATAAAGCTATGAAGATGATCCGCTCCTGTGAGAGTTGGAGTCGAATCCAAAGATATCTGGCCTGTGAGTCACGTGTGACTATCTGTATCCTTCACTGAAGTCCATCTCTGAAGAGTATGGCTACTCCTCCGGATCCTCTGGTGGTGTGCTAGCATGTACACTCTCTGTATGTGGACTCCCACTGGAAACCGTGGACTCGAGGTAGGCATCATGTGTCTCTGTGAGCATAATGATGTCTTTGCCTTTGCGCACCTCTTCCAACCTCTCTGGGTGTGTCCATAGATCTCCATTGCAGTTCCAAATGCAAGGTGTATCTCCTCGAGTGTCTCACAGGCCGCGAATCCCTATGGGATGGCCTTGCAATCAATGATGACATGACCATCTCTGTATGAAGCCTTCTTTCCTTCTTTGCGAGCTTGGTGTACTCTCGGCATGCATGCCCGGTGGTGTGCTACTTGCATGGGTGTGAGATCATCATCAAGGTAGATGGGGGGGCCATCAAGTGCTCTCAGAATCACCCTCTTGCGTAGGAAAGTAGATCTTTTATCTTCTGAAGGGAACTGTAGAATGAGAGCTCTCTTCTTCGTGGGGTCTCGTCCCGTTCTCCAAGACTTGATAAATGGAGGGGAGTCCTCTTTGTAGCCGAGCATCCTTCATAGTATCTTCCCGTCAGACTCGGGTGTAGAGCCTTCTTTTCATACAATGCCCGTGATGCGTACATTGAGACGACGGGCATGTCTCATCTTTTCTTCTTCAATGGTGGTGTGCACGACGAGTGCTTCTTCCTTTTGTGCTTCCTCTTTGGCTTCTTTTTTGATGTTCTTTTTCACTATGTCGATCCATCCTTCTTTGGTAGCTTCTAATTTGTTTTCCATGCTCGCGGTCAAAGCTTTGGTGAGTTCTTCTTTTAGAGCTTCTGTCTTGTTCATATTAATCTCTCCCTCTTCGGGTGTGAGAGAGACCATTGAAGCTTTGAGGAGCTCCAATTCCTCTTTCATGTTTGCCCTTTCCTTAGTCCATTCTTCTTTTTCTTTGTTTCTCTCCCTCTCACACTCTTCTTTCTCTTTCTGCCATGCTTCCCTCTCCTTATGATATGTTTCTACTTCCTTCTCGAGCTTTGAGAGGCGGCTGACGATGGCCGTGATAGTGGAGTCCACCATCTTCTTGTTTTCTTTGATAGCTATGGTCAGTTTGTCCTCCATCTTCGTCAAATCGTCCTTCTTAGCCGTAGCGCTCATTGTACTCGAAGATGAAAAAATGCTCAGTGTGCGGAGCCTAAAGACTTCCGATGAAGACGGGAGCGCGCCCGATGCGCGATGGAGTAAGGGTGGGAGTGGCTAATAACTGTAGGCAACAGTTATTGGTCCGGGCCAGGGACACCCTGCACTCAGATTTAGGGTTTTTGTCGATAATAACTGTAAGGGTTTCTGTCGATAATAACTGTAAGGGTTTCTGTCGATAATGACACCCTACAGTCAGATTTAGGGTTTCTGTCGATAATGATTTAGGACCGGGGCAGGGACACCCTACACTCAGATTTAGGGTTTCTGTTGCAAATGATTTAGGAAGAGGTACGAAGGGTTGCCTGACGCTGCCCCATGCTGACAAAGATTGCCCCTAGTTTCTGATGCGATCTCTAGTTCCTGCTGCCAACCCTAATTCTGATGCCAACCCTAATTCTGACGCGAACCCTAATTCTGACGCGAACCCTAATTTCTGACGCGAACCCTAATTTCTGACGCGAACCCTAATTTCTCGTGCAGAGATGGGCGTAGCATAGCAGAGATGGCGCAGCATGGCTACTAGGGTTTCGTGCAGCAGGGCGCGATGGAAGAGATGCAGCAGGGGGCGTGAGGCAGCAGCAGCAGGGCGCGAGCGAGAGAGAGAGAGAGAGAGAGAGAGAGAGAGAGAGAGAGAGAGAGAGAGAGAGAGAGAGAGAGAGAGAGAGAGAGAGAGAGAGAGAGAGAGAGAGAGAGAGAGAGAGAGAGAGAGAGAGAGAGAGAGAGAGAGAGAGAGAGAGAGAGAGAGAGAGAGAGAGAGAGAGAGAGAGAGAGAGAGACTTTTTAACGTCTATTAGAGGCCAAAATCGGCCTATGAGACAACATATACATCAGTATGATCCAATCCACTGTTATCCCAAAAGGAAAATAAAGTGTGAGTACAAAAAACGGGTATAAAAGAAGTGGATAATAACTGGCATCGAGGGTGTGGGGTGCTATGGGTATGCACTCTATATGCTCAATGAGTGAGATACAAATATGATATGCATAGGGAGGGGAGGCTCGATGGTATCACAACCCTCTAGGTGTCTGGAGTGGGTGTAGAATATAATGCATCGGTGGGTAAGGCATCATGGAGATCCTCAAAATGCTCTGAACGTCCAAATCGACAAGGGTGCGCTGCTGATGTCTCCGTATCTCCATGTCATGGCGTGCGTGAATCGCCTGAATCTCTCTCTGATGTGGACGGGCTCTCCGGAGTGGGGGTCTCGGTCGTCGACGTTGTCGTCTGAGCCCCTCTGCTCTGTGTAATGTGACACCCCGTATCGAGCTGGGTCCTCGAGTGGCTGTGGGTCTGAAAAAATCTGTAATATAAGTCTGAGGGGGGGGCAGGTGTATCTCCATCTGCAGGTGGAGAAGTGATGCACGGCGGTGCTGGAGCTCTACTAGGAAACGACCTAGAGCGCGCTTGTCCTCTATCCCCAATACAGCCCTGATCTCTCTGGGCCCCCTGAAGAGCTTTGGGTAGCGGTCTCTGATGTCCTCATATGCCTGGCATCTACATGTGTAGTGCTCCTCGTCCTCCACCTCCTCTCGGCATATCCTGCATAATCTCTCGTCCCTCAGGGTATGTGTCCCTCTCCCAACCTCAATCTCGAGCTGGTGTGATGATACTCTGAGCTTCCCAATGGCCACTCTCTCAGCTGGTGCCATGTATGTATCCATGCATCGTGGTCTCTGAATGAACCCATCGGCTGTAACAGTCAGGAAGTGCTCTCTGTAATGTTGCCTCTTTGTGGGAAGAGGCTCCCGTGGTGCTATCCATGTCTCCCTGACGTGTATCTGTAGTAGGTCCTGACGGATGATCCTATTCCTCTCCGAACGAGAGAGGGTAATGTGGGGGGAAGAGAGGTCATACTGAAAAGGGGGGAGATCGGTAATGCTCATGCCATGATCTGCTAACCATCGATTTGTCTGTGCATACTATACTCTCTCATGCCCTGTCTCTTCCAAATGTCTAGAGCTCTCAAATGCAAGCCTGGTGAGTCGGCTGGTGGGGAGCTCTCTGACTCTCAGAATAAAGGTCACCAACTGGAAGAGGGCCTCCACTAGCATCGGTGGTGTGCCAAGCTCAGCTCGTATAATGTCATGTGGAACGGAGGGCTTGCTGCGCAGCAAGCGTGAGATCATGGTGAACTGGGGCCTCTCAATCCGCGTCCACATCGCCTCTGTGATCCCTGGTGCCCATATTGCTGCTGCGTACATCAATGCGGGTGTCACTAGAGTGTCAAAGAGCCATCCCTTAGTCAGAGGCTCCTGAAAATGTGTCTGAAAGCAGAGTCTCTCCAATCCTGCAAGTGCCGCATAGCCGCGTGTCAATCTATCTCTCTCTGCCTGGGCCATGGAGAATACCCATGTGCTGCCCGAGAAGGTGACACCTAGGTAGACGTAGGAGTTCACTACCTCTATCTGTCCTCCAGCTGCAAGCATATAATAGGATGTGTACTGGCATACCTCCGAGGTCTCCTCCTAGCCCTCCTGCGCGCTGTATATACTCCGTGATCTCATCGATGTAGAGACCGAAGAGAGTGGGTGAGAGAGGGAAACCTTGTTTCTCACCAATGGTGCTAACAAGGCTGTCTGATAGGCCGCCGGGGCAGCGTACCCTGCCTGTGACTCGTGTATATAAAGCATGGATGGCCCATAGCATGTCTGATGGTAGCTGTAACTCCTGGAGCCTCCGTAGTAGTCTCTCTCGAAGGACCATGTCGAAGGCTTTGCGGAAATCCACAAAGCAACAATATAGTCTCTGCTGCCTTGCGTTCGCGCTCTCAATCAAGCAACGAAGCACGAAGATGTGGTCGATGGTGGAGAAAGTGCGGCGGAAGCCTGCCTGGTCGGGTGCTCTAATCCAAGCTTCCTCAATGTGTGTACTGAGCTCTGCCTCTAGTACTGCCCCATAGATCTTGGCCAGAATATGGCCTATCATAATAGTCCTGTAGTTCCCTGGGTCCATCATATCGCCGGACTTATGGATAGGCGTAATGGTATGCATAGTCCACGAGTCAGGTAATCCCTCAACCAAAGCACGGTTGAAGAGATGGGCGATCAGGTAAGAAACTACATCTGCTGCGTATATAAAGTGCTCTCCCTGTAGCCCCGTGTGATGTGCTGAGCGGCCATGCTGTGGCATGTCGTACCATGCCTGCCGTGAATAGGGTGGATATCACATGACGCAGTGTGGGAGGGATCGGCAATGGTGGCTGTCGTGGGACATCATATAACCTCTGGGCGTAGGTGTGCCAAGTATGAGGGTCTACTATGGGTGTAGGTGGGCGTGGCTCACGTAGGGCCCTCCACGCGGTGGCACAATCCCTACTCATGAGAAGGTCGAACAACTTTGCCTCAAGTCGCTCCTCGAAACCTCGCTGCTTCCGGCGTGTGAGGGCTCGCATCTGTCGTCGTGCCTCCCTCTCTGTGATGGTCCCAGGATACTCTGTGCTCTGAGATGTCGGTATAGTCGCCTGCACTCCTCATCGTACCATCTATTCTGGGGTGTATGTCCCAGCCGTGTCAATGTGCAGTGCTGTGGGTGGTGTATGGAAAGCTGAGAGTAGCGGATGTGTGGAGGATCGAGGAGAAGTGGGCGGTGAGTGTGTCCAATGAGGCAGAGGGATCAAGGGAGTAGATGCGCTCTCGAACATGGGAGCTATAGATATGTGCTAGCTCATGTCTAAAGTGAATGGTGGTGTGGGCATGTGGCTGTATGGTGACGGGGTGGGATATGCATGGTGAGCCGCGTATGGAGAGGGCAAGATATGCGTGATCAGCACCAATCGGTATGGGTGGGATAGTGAATGAGGTGATTAGATGTGTCGCCTCCGGGGGTCCGATAACATAGTCTACCACACTGCCCCCCTGCGGTGTCATGGGTGGAATGCAGGTGAGACCACCCGAGGTGGGCCAGGTCGCCATCCCATTATATATAATGAGACGGTGTGCTTCTCCCATCTGGAGTAGGTGTCGGCCGTATGAGGTGGGTGTGGCGGTGTCTGCTGAGGCTCTGAGTGTAGACATATCCTCTATGGTACGAAGCATCTCCGGGTCGTCAAAGTCCTAGATATCACACTGGTGGCTCTGAGTGCGGGCATTGAAGTCTCCTACAAGGGAGACTTCGCCCATCCCAGTATACTCCATAATCGTGTCACTGAGGAAGTCATATGGCGATGTGGTGTCTTGTCCCTCCCCCCCTGAGGGCTGCTCGGGGGAATGTGTGAAGCGTGAGCCGATGGGTGCAATATAGCAGTATGCTTCTCTCTCCTCTGATAGTTGGAGGCGTATCCACATGAAACGTGCCTCTGGGTCTCTGGCTACCACCTGTACGATGTGCTGTAGCGATTGTCTGTAGAGCACGGCTACTCCTCCTCATCCTCGTGTGGTGTGCTGTCTCATCTGTCGGCGGTGAGCTTACTCCCACATATAGCCCTCAATCCTCGGTAGGCTCCTCCCCGGGCTCTCGTGTGTCTCTGTCAAGAATATCATGTCTCTGTCCTCCATCACCTCCTCGAGGCGCCCTGGATGTGTCCACAAAGATCCATTGCAGTTCCAGACTGCAGTGTGCACCTCCTGCTGTGCTGTCTCATAGGCCGCGAATCCCTAGTCAATGGGCCGTCCATCAATGATGACACGACCGTCTTTGTATAGGGCACGATGTCCCTCCCGTCGGGCCTGGAGGACACGCGGCATGCATGCACGTCTGTGCTCTACCTGCATCCGTGTGAGGTCGTCATCCAAATGGATGGGGGTGCCCGGTGTAGTGCGAGGTACCACCCGTCGTCTGAGGAAGTCTCTCCTCTCTGCCTCATTTGAGAACTGAATAATAAGTGCTCTGCTCCGTGTGGTGTCCCGTCCTTCTCTCCAGGCTCTGGTGAAAGGGAGAGGCTCAACCGCGCGGTATCCAAGTAGTGTGCACAAGCGGCGCGCGTTCTGCTCAGGTGATCCATCTGTCTCTGTGAGGCCGGAGACACGAACATTGAGCCTGCGAGCTTGTCGCATCCGCTCCTCCTCAATGGTGGTGTGTACTATGTGGATCTCCTCATGGTGGTTGTTCTTCTTTGCCTCTTGTTGAAGGTTCTTCTTTACAACCTTCTTAGTCTCAAGCTCGCTCTGAACCACCTCCATGCACTCCTTCTTGATAGTTACCCGAATGTCCTCCAATTGTGGGGCGATCTCCCCCTCCTCACGTATGCTGTCCAGTTTTGTTCTCGTTTCAGTAAGCTGAGTGTGCAACTCCTCCTGGTCACGTGAGTGCTTCTTGCGGGTAGCAAGAAGCTCTTCCCGAAGGGACTCGTTTTCCTTCTCCAAGGTTGCCACCTTGGCTTCGAGGGCGACAACTCTGCGGGTAACCCCATTCAGTCCAGAGTCTTCTTCTTTCTTATGTTTTGCTATCAGCTCTCGGAGGGTATGCTTTAATGTGGCCAGCTGTTCCTCCAACTTGGGAGCCATGGGGGGGAGAGAGAGAGAGAGAGAGAGAGAGAGAGAGAGAGAGAGAGAGAGAGAGAGAGAGAGAGAGAGAGAGAGAGAGAGAGAGAGAGAGAGAGAGAGAGAGAGAGAGAGAGAGAGAGAGAGAGAGAGAGAGAGAGAGAGAGAGAGAGAGAGAGAGAGAGAGAGAGAGATGAAATGAAATGATGTGATATATTTACACCAAGGCGGGCTGGATAGAAAAACAGGGAGGTAGGCAAAGGGGCATGGCAGAGGGAGGGAGGGAGGGAGGGAGGGAGGGAGGGAAGAGAAGAAGGGGGGGAGGGAGGGAGGGAGCGGGGAGAGGGGGGGGGGAGGGGGGGGGGGGGGGGAGAGAGAGAGAGAGAGAGAGAGAGAGAGAGAGAGAGAGAGAGAGAGAGAGAGAGAGAGAGAGAGAGAGAGAGAGAGAGAGAGAGAGAGAGAGAGAGAGAGAGAGAGAGAGAGAGAGAGAGAGAGAGAGAGAGAGAAAGAAAGACTTTTTAACGTCTATTAGAGGCCAAAATCGGCCTATGAGACAAAACATATACATCAGTATGATCCAAACCACTGTGATCCAAAACGAAAATAAAGTGTGAGTACTGCAAACGGGTATAAAAGGAGGGATAGTAGCTCGCATCAAGGGTGTGGGGTGCTATGGGTATGCACTCTATATGCTCAATGGGTGAGATACAAATATGATATGCATAGGGAGGGGAGGCTCGATGGTATCACAACCCCCTAAATGCCTGGAGTGGGTGTAGGATATAATGCATCGGTGGGTAAGGCATCATGGCGATCCTCAAAATGCTCTGGGTGTCCAAATCGATAGGGGTGCGCTGCTGACGTCTCTGTATCTCCATGTCATGGCGTGCGTGAATCGCCTGAATCTCTCTCTGATGTGGACGAGCTCTCCGGACAAGGGGTCTCGGTCGTCGACGCTGTCGTCTAAGCTCCTCTGCTCTTAGTAATGTGACACCCCGCATCGAACTGGGCCCTCGAGTGTATGTGGGTCTGAAAAAATCTGTAATATAAGTCTGAGGGGGGGGGGCCAGGTGTATCTCCATCCGCTGCTGGAGGAGTGATGCGCGGTGGTGCTGGAGCTCTACTAGGAAACGACCTAGAGGGCGCTGGTCCTCTGTCCCCAATAAAGCCCTGATCTCTCTAGGCCCCCTGAAGAGCTGTGGGTAGCGGTCTCTGATGTCCTCATATGCCTGGCATCTACATGTGTAGTGCTCCTCGTCCTCCACCTCCTCTCTACATATCCTGCATAATCGCTCATCCTTGGGGGTATGTGTGGCTCGCCCAATCTCAATCTCGAGCTGGTGTGATGATACTCTGAGCTGCCCAATGGCCACTCTCTCAGCTGGTGCCATATATGTATCCATGTATTGTGGTCTCTAAATGAAACCATCCGCTGTCACAGTCAGGAAGTGCTCTCTGTAGTGTTGCCTCTTTGTGGGAAGAGGCTCCCGTGGTGCTATCCATGTCTCCCTGACGTGTATCTGTAGTAGGTCCTGACGGATGATCCTATTCCTCTCCGAACGAGAGAGGGTAATGTGGGGGGAAGAGAGGTCATACTGAAAAGGGGGGAGATCCGTAATGCTCATGCCATGGTCTGCTAACCATCGGTAAGTCTGTGCATACCATACTCTCTCATGCCCTGTCTCTGCCAAATGTCTAGAGCTCTCAAATGCAAGCCTGGTGAGACGGCTAGTGGGGAGCTCTCTGACTCTCAGAATTAAGGTCACCAACTGGAAGAGGGCCTCCACTATCATCGGTGGTGTGCCAAGCTCAGCTCGTATAATGTCATGTGGAACGGAGGGCTTGCTGCGCAGCAAGCGTGATATCATGGTGATCTGGGGCCTCTCAATCTGTGTCCACATCGCCTCTGTGATCCCTGGTGCCCATACTGCTGTTGCGTACATCAATGCGGGTGTCACTAGAGTGTCAAAGAGCCACCCCTTAGTCCGGGGCTCCTGAAAATGTGTCTGAAAGCAGCGTCTCTCCAATCCTGCAAGTGCTGCATAACCTCGCGTCAATCTATCTCTCGCAGCCTGTGCCATGGAGAATACCCCTGTGCTGCCCGAGAAGGTGATACCTAGGTAGACGTAGGAGTCCACTACCTCTATCTGTCCTCTAGCTGCTCTGAAAGAGGCGCGATGGCGTACTGTCCTGGAGGTATGGAAGATCATGACCTTTGTCTTTCCAAGGTTCACTGTGAGTCCTCTCTCCATGCAAAAGGTATCGAGCGCCTGTAAATGTGACTGCAACCCCTCCTGTGACTCTGAGAGAAGGACAATGTCATCAGCATATAATAGGATATGTACTGGCGTACCTCCGATGTCTCCTCCTCTCCCTCCTGCTCGCTGTATATACTCCGTGATCTCGTCGATGTAGAGACCGAAGAGAGTGGGTGAGAGGGGGCAACCTTGTTTCACACCAATGGTGCTAACAAGGCTGTCTGATAGACCACCGGGGCAGCGTACCCTGCCTGTGACTCGTGCATACAAAGCGTGGATGGCCCATAGCATGTCTGATGGAAGCTGTAACTCCTGGAGCCTCCGTAGTAGTCTCTCTCGAGGGACCATGTCGAAGGCTTTGCGGAAATCCACAAAGCAATAGTATAGTCTCTGCCTCCTCGCCTTCGCGCTCTCAATCAAGCAACGAAGAAGGAAGATGTGGTCGATGGTGGAGAAAGTGCTGCGGAAGCCTGCCTTGCCGGGTGCTCTGATCCCCGCTGCCTCAGCGTGTGTACTGAGCTCTGCCTCTAGTACTGCCCCATAGATCTTGGCCAGGATATGGCCTATCATAATAGTCCTGTAGTTCCCTCGGTCCATCATATCGCCGGACTTATGGATAGGCGTAATGGTATGCATAGTCCATGAGTCTGGTAATCCCTCAACCAAAGCACGGTTGAAGAGATGGGCGATCAAGTGGGAAACTACATCTGCTGCGTATATAAAGTGCTCTCCCTGTAGCCCCGTGTGGTCTGCTGAACGGCCATGCTGTAGCCTATGGATGGCCTGTCGTACCATGCCTCCTGTGAAGAGGGTGGATATCACCGGACGCGGTGTGGAAGGAATCGGTAATGGTGGCTGTCCTGGGACGTCATATAACCTCTGGGCGTAGGTCTTCCAGGTCGAAGGATTTGCTATGGGTGTAGGTGGACGTGGCTCACGTAGTGCCCTCCACGCGGTGGCACAATCCCTACTCATGAGAAGGTCGATCAACTCTGCCTCCTGTCGCTCCTCGAAAGCTCCCCGCTTCCGGCGTGTGAGGGCTCGCATCTGTCGTCGTGCCTCCCTCTCTGTGATGGATCCCAAGAGACTCTGTGCTCTGAGATGTCGGTATAGTCGCCTACACTCCTCATCGTACCATCTATTCTGGGGTATATGTCCCAGCCGTGTCGGATGTGCAGTGCTGTGGGTGGTGTATGGGAAGCTGAGAGTAGCAGATGTATGGAGGATCGAGGAGAAGTGGGCGGTGAGGGTTTCCAAGGAGGCAGAGGGATCAAGAGAGTAGATGCGCTCTCGAACATGGGAGCTATAGATATGTGCTAGCTCATGTCTAAAGTGAATGGTGGTATGGGCTCGTGGCTGTGTGGTGACGAGGTGGGGTATGCATGGTGAGCCGCGAATGGATAGGGCAAGATATGCGTGATCAGCTCCAATCGGTAAGGGTGGGATAGTGAATGAGGTGATCAGATGTGTCGCCTCCGAGGGTCTGATAACATAGTCTACCACACTGCCCCCCTGTGGTGTCGTGGGTGGAATGCAGGTGAGACCGCGCGAGGTGGGCCAGCTCCCCATCCCATTATATATAACAAGACGGTGTGCTGCTCCCATCTGGAGTAAGTGTCGGCCATATAAGGTGGGTGTGGCAGTGTCGGCTGAGGCTCTGAGTGTAGGCATGTCCTCTATGGTACGAAGCATCTCAGGGTCGTCAAAGTCGTAGGTATCACACTGGTGGCTCTGAGTGCGGGCATTGAAGTCTCCTACAAGGAAGACTTCACCCATCCCGGTATACTCCATAATCGTGTCACTGAGGCAGTCATATGGCGATGTGGTGTCTGGTCCCTCCCCTCCTGATAGTTGCTCATGGGAATGTGTGAAGCGTGAACCAATGGGTGCAATATAGCATACGGCGAAGTACGCTGCTCTCTCCTCTGATAGCTGCAAGCGTATCCACATGAAACGTGCCTCTGGGTCTCTGGCTACCACCTGTACCCTGTGCTGTAACGACTGTCTATAGAGCACGGCTACTCCTCCTGATCCTCGTGTGGTGTGCTGTCTCATCTGGCGGCGGTGAGCTGACTCCCACATATAGCCCTCAATTCTCGGTAGGCTCCTCCCCGGGCTCTCGTGTGTCTCTGTCAAGAAGATAATGTCTCTGCCCTCCATCACCTCCTCGAGGCCCCCTGGATGTGTCCATAAAGATCCATTGCAGTTCCAGACTGCAATGTGCACCTCCTGCTATGCTTTCTCATAGGCCGCGAATCCCTAGTCAATGGGCCGTCCATCAATGATGACCCGACCGTCTCTGTAGAGGGCACGATGTCCCTCTCGTCTGGCCTGGAGGACACGTGGTATGCATGCCCGTCTGTGCTCTACCTGCATCCGTGTGAGGTCGTCATCCAAATAGATGGGGGTGCCCGGTGTAGTGCGTAGTACCGCCCGTCGTCTGAGAAAGTCTCTCCTCCTGGCGTCATCTGAGAACTGAAGGATAAGTGCTCTGCTCCGTGTGGTGTCCCGTCCTGCTCTCCATACTCTGGTGAAAGGGAGAAGCTCATCCGCGCGGTATCCAAGTAATGTGCACAAGCGACGCCCGTCCTTCTCTGGTGATCCGTCTGTCTCTGTGAGGCCGGAGACGCGAACATTGAGCCTGCGGGCCTGTCGCATCCGCTCCTCCTCAATGGTGGTATGCACTATGTGGATCTCCTCATGGTGGTTGTTCTTCTTCGCCTCCTGTCGAAGGTTCTTTTTGACAACCTAGACCCATCCATCTTTCTTAGTCTCAAGCTCGTTCTGCACCACCTCCATACACTCCTTGATAGTCACCCGAATGTCCTCTAGATGTGGAGTGATCTCCCCCTCCTCGTGCATGCTGTCCAGTTTCGTTTTCATATCAGTAAGCGCAGTATGCAACTCCTCCAGGTCCCGTGAGTGCTCCTTGCGGGTAGCGAGAAGCTCTTCCCGAAGGGATTCGTTTTCCATCTCCAAGGTTGCCACCTTGGCTTCGAGGGCGACAACTCTACGGGTAACCCTGTTCAGTGCAGAATCTTCTTCTTTCTTGTGTTTTCCTATCAACTCTCGGAGGGCATGCTCTAAGGTGGCCAACTGTTCGTCCAGCTTGGGAGCCATGAGAGAGAGAGAGAGAGAGAGAGAGAGAGAGAGAGAGAGAGAGAGAGAGAGAGAGAGAGAGAGAGAGAGAGAGAGAGAGAGAGAGAGAGAGAGAGAGAGAGAGAGAGAGAGAGAGAGAGTACTGATGCTTTTACAAGAGAAAGCAAGAAATGGAAAAGAGAAAGAGAGTAAAATAGGCAGATAGTGGACAAAAGTACAAAGCTGCAGAAACCCTAAAATAGAGTTTCAGAAACTTCAAAACTGAACTGTGGACATTGTAAAGCGAAGCTTCATAAACCCTAAAACTGAGGTGCAGGAACCCGAAAACTGAACTACAGAAACCCTAAAATAAGGTGGAAACCCGAAAACAGAATGAGGTGGAAACCCGAAAACAGAGTCTCAAGAGGGAGAGACATTGTAATAAGGTGGCAAAACCCTAAAATAGGTGGCGAAAACCCTAAAACAGAATTTCAGAAACCCTAAAACAGACCTTCGCTGTGGGGAAAACCCTGAAGCGCAGCTTCAAAAACCCTAAAACAGAGCTTGAGAACCCTAAAAACAGACCTTCGGTGTGTCGAAAACCCTAAAACACAGCTTCAGAAACCCTAAAAACAGAGTTTCGAAAACCCTAAAACAGGTGACGAAACCCTAAAACAGGTGGCGAAAACCCTAAAACAGGTGACGAAACCCTAAAACAGGTGGCGAAAGAGAGAGAGAGAGAGAGAGAGAGAGAGAGAGAGAGAGAGAGAGAGAGAGAGAGAGAGAGAGAGAGAGAGAGAGAGAGAGAGAGAGAGAGTCATATTAACGTCTACTGGAGGCCAAACTTGGCCTATGAGACAAAACCATGTACAAGTGTAGTAACCCTGTGTAGAAAATGAATGAAAAAATTACTCGCTACACAAAGCGATATCGAGCTGGAAAAGGCTGGGAAGACGTGGCTCTGACTCTGCAGATAATGGCCACCTAATACATGGCAGGTCCATAATGTGAGTGAGTAAAATATCCTAGGTACTGCCAACTGGTGATGGATGGAGGTGGGTGTAGTATGTGGTACATCGGTGGTGGTCTGAGTGCATCTAGAAGGAAGACAACCCAGGTGGTGGTGGTACGCCTCTGCTCCATCATGTGGGGGGGGGGGAGAGAGAGAGAGAGAGAGAGAGAGAGAGAGAGAGAGAGAGAGAGAGAGAGAGAGAGAGAGAGAGAGAGAGAGAGAGAGAGAGAGAGAGAGAGAGAGAGAGAGAGAGAGAGAGAGAGAGAGAGAGAGAGAGAGAGAGAGAGAGAGTTTTTGCCATTTTTGAGATTACAGGCAATGCATGACCTTCTCTATCATAGGGGTATTCTAGAGAGGGTAAGTATGGCTATTTCATTAACAGATGCTATACATTGTGCTGTGAGTTGTAGGTGTGGAGTTTGCTTTAATGACAATTGTATTCTCATGGCAAATAACACATATTGATTATGTTTTGGCAGTATGACCATTTGGAATTTCCGGGTGTAGTACCACGGACATTTTTAGGTTGGACGTCCTTTATCAAAATTGTTGGATTGCTGTGTGTTAAAAAAAATAGGTTTTGCTTTCCTGAAATTTTTAACAATATCCCCCCCCATTAAATCCCGCCTAAAAAAAGCAGGTGCTATCACAGTGAGCATGGTATCATCACCGTTTGTCTTGGTGGCTGCAGCGTTGAATCTTTCAAAAATAAGTGGCCTCATTATTGGTACAGATGCTGAATCTTTTGAATGTGCTGTTGATTTATGTTGGAGAATGAGGCCCTGACATGTTCTTGTAGTTTTCCTAGCATTACTTGTGCTGATTTGCGAGTGAGGTTTTACCAAGATTCTTCCCTCTGTTGTCCTAGGCTAAGTATGTAAAATGTTTTACCTCATGAGGCACACATGATCATTGTACGAAAAGTTGTGTGTTTTTTTATAAAATAAAAGCCTTAAAAATCTCTCTAACGATTTAAATCATTGGGGACGATTTTTATAGAGACTATGCCCCCAAAGGTATGAAATCGTTCTCAAGGCTGATATGGGCTTTTTTTTCTTTTGTGTGAGAACCTCTTGACCATAGAAGCATTGTCCCCTTGCGTTCGCACGTGCTCAGAGATAGAGGCTAGGTGAGTGGAGACTCTTGACTCTCGACTCTTTGACCTCAGCCTTCAGCCTTCAAGCTTCAAGTTGCACACTTCAGACATTGAGAGAGAGAGAAACAGAGACATTCAGCCCTCGAGAGAGAGAGAGAACTTAGAATTTTGTAGTCTATTTAGGTTTTTAATGTATATGGATAAGAATTTAAAAGTGTATTGTAACTTGCATGACATGTGACATGTCACACAACGAGTGTGGCTGGTTGATGTACTCTCGACTGTGTATAAGGTAATAAACTAGGTATTTTATATTTTTTGACATTAGATATATGCAAAAGTGTGGAATAGGTACTGTGCATACCTTAAGTACCAAATAAAAAATCTCTCGTGATGAATAAAATCCCGATTTTTATTTTCATATTTTTAAATCGCTATGATTTAAATGATTTAAATCCTGATAATGCCTGGTAGAACCCTAACTGTCAAGGTGAATGAGAACTCTGATGTAACAATGGAATGGTTGAAGACAATATTTTTGAGCATAAAAATCACTTTAGGAAGGGATATCTATTCAAGGTAAATATAAATGATTTGTTTTGTTGTATGGTGTCCTCACATGACCATGATAATGTGAGAATAACCTTTAATTTAAGCTTTATTTTCTGGAAGGAGTCTCTCTCTCTCTCTCTCTCTCTCTCTCCCCCCCCCCCCCCAACACACACACACACACACACACACACACACACACACACACACACACACACACACACACACACACACACACACACACACACACACACACACACACAAGGGCCCTTTCCCCTTCCTGGGCCCCCTTTTTATTTCGTTTTTTTTCATTCATCCTCCTAAACTAGCTGGATGGTCCCATCATGATGGCGTTTGCACGACATTGTGCTTACAAAAAACTGTGTATTGTCATATTCACAAATCATTCACAGAGGATAGGTCTAAATCACTTTACACCCATATTGGTAACCTACAGTTGGATATAGTCATCCATTGTCTTGCATTTTGGTCATTGAGAACTACAGTTCTTTTATCTGTGTTTGTTACAACTTACGTCTCCTTTTCATGGAAGTTGATCATAAATTCAACTGAACTTGTGATTTAATTTCATGATTCAGTGCGGCTGGTGCTTGGAACCTTGCTTATCACTACCTTCTTAATTCTTAAGTCACAGGTATATTTTTTTGAAATATAAGATGCTCATGTGTCCTCCTAGTCCTATTTTCCAAGTATAATGGTTATCAAATGAACATAGATAATGAGGTTTTTACCACTGCAGAGATTAACTCATGGTTCTGAACAGATACACAGAATTTTTGGGCAACAGTTGTCAAAGGCATACATGCTTATTATGGTGTTACAGTTTCACCTTCCTTTCTATGTCTCCAGGCCACTTCCAAATGTTTTTGCTCTGGCTTTTGGTCAGTCATGTTAGAAGATTTCTTTTGTGGAACTGTTTTCACTTCAACACCCTTAACTAATCCTATCGAAATTCTACAGTGAATTTAGCCTATGCTTGCTGGTTATCTGGAAAACGGCAAATGACTCTGTCATTCTTGGTTGGTACACAGCTTCTTACGTCTCCAGTCAGCTTGCATTATTTATCTTTCAATTAAATTTTATTGTTTCCAGCTCTGTGAAATTTGTTAATCATGCAGTGGGGTAACTAGCTGGACTTGTGGCATGACATTGATACTAATCACAATGGTTGCACATTTTGAATTTTGCATCATGTTCACAGAGTCCTTGCATCCAGTCTGAATCACAACAGTTGCACACTTTGAATTTTACATTCTTATCATGTTGTATAGAGGCTGTTTAAGGGATTGTATTGAAATTAGAAAAGGAAAAGGCATAAGACATAAATTAGTGCTTTAGTATGCATGGAGTTTCGTGCAGAATTTGTTTTGATAGCACCCTTTCCAAAGCATCGATGAATCCATGCTAATGAAGTGTCTGAGGATACTCTTATAAATGTAGGCTGTCATAAAAGATTTTTATTGGCCGTCTTGGCTGGAAGAGGGCAACAAAAATCTTAAATTTTCACTCATTTGCATGTTAACATATAAGTGGTGCAAATATAGGGGAATCATAGTTCAGTTCTATTACAGGTATTTGCTGCAACTGTTTTTAGATGTGACGTGATATTGCTTTTGGGACCAGTTGGACTCTCATTCTTATTGGTAAAATTGCTCTTAAGAAATTAGATCATTGAAAATTTCATTGAAGCATGGTCTTTAACAGAATGTAATATAATTTTCAGAGGAAAGAAATTGAGATCATAAGTTCGATAAAATGGTGCTCTGTTGTCCTGGTATTAAGCATAGGTAGGTAAGTCCTTTTTTTTGGTTGCTTCCACAGTATGCTTATTCCTTTTTGTATGTACCTATGTCAATTTGTGAGAACTCTAATTCTTCTATTTATTTTCTTCTTCTAGTTGTGCAGTGGTTCATCATTATTTTACCAATAGTGCAATATGAAGATACAATGATTATATTGTCTATGTAGCAGGTTTGACGGTATTAGTTGATTCAGTCTTGTGGGAACGTTTGCTATGGCCGGAAGCAGAAGTATTTTGGTTCAACTCAGTACTGAACCGGAGTTCCGAATGGGGGGTGAGCTTTCAAGTCTTCAGATCTTTTGCATGATGCCTTAATTTTATCTGGAAGTGGAACTAAATAGTAGATAAAGCCAATCATTGGGGGAATGTAGGTTGCACCTTTCCATTGGTACTTCACATCAGCTCTTCCACGGGCAATGCTTGCTGCATACCCACTTTGCTTTGTAAGTGTCTACTTGCATCCAACTGATTGTCATGATTTTATCGAAGTTCTAACGTGTTTGGAACGATAGCTGGGTTTGATTCTGGATAAGCGGATTGCTCAATATGTATTCCCAGTTCTTCTATTTGTAGTCTTATACTCTAAGCTTGCTCATAAGGTGAGTATATTGGTGCGGAAATCATCAGTACATACCATGTCTTCTGCAAAGCACTGCTAATAATCTTGTTTTGTTGTTAGGAGCTTCGATTTATTTTTTTTGCTCTTCCTCTTCTCAATTTATCTTCAGCCTCTGCACTCACTAGGATGTAAGGACTTTTTCAACTCTAGATTTTTTTTTTTTAAAAAAAAATTTTTTTTCTTTTTTAAATTTTTAATTTTTAATTTTTTTATTTGAGTGATTGAAGATGATCAGGCTACTTAAGAGTCAGATCCATGGCTGGAAATACAGTTGTACCAGTACTCTAAGCGATTATATATATATCTTCCTTAACCATATTGCCATTTATACCTTTTTTTTTTTTCTTTTTTTTGTTTGTCTCCCCCTTTTCAGAATTTCAACTTTGTTGGTCATATAAGTATAGAATTTCCACAGTTCGATTTGTCCATTGAACAGAGTATGTTCTAACAGCATTTCTCTCATATTGCATTTTTCAACCCAGCTACAATAATCGGAAAAAACCTACATGGAAGCTGCTTTTTATAGGGAGTGTACTAATGCTCATAGTCAGGTGCCGTGCAGAGCTACTTAGTGATATTTACTCAGGTATACGATGGTTCAAAAGTCTTGCTGATCAGACTGATCTTTTGCTGCAGTGCTATCATTGTTGGCATCTTATCAATAGCATCATATGCAAACTATCCTGGGGGCAAAGGTTTAGCTATTCTTCATGAAAAGGGTATGTGCAAGCGTTTCCTTAACATTTGTCTTCTTTGTTTGCACAGTACATCCATACGGTAGAACATGTGCAAGATATACACACACATGCATGCACGCGTGTGCGGGCGCCCGCGCGCGCGCGCACGCACACACACACACACACATGCGCGCGCGCACACACACACACACACACACACACACACACACACACACACACACACACACACACACACACACACACACACACACACACACACACACACACACACGCGCACGCGCACACACACACACACACACGTATATTATGATTGCATAGTAAAGGAGTTTTCACTAGTGCTCATTCATTTGCTTCAGTAGTTTTTCTTTCTTAAGAGCTTTCTTCTTATACTAGGTCATTATCTCTTGTATTATACCTCTCTTCTTAGTCCCTTGGATGCTGAACGTCATAGGGAAAAGAGTCTTCACGTTCAAATACAAGTTGCCTTGATTTATTGTTGTTTGCTTACAACTCATACATTTTTGATGTTTTCACTTGGTAAGTACCCAATGATTAAGACATAAAATACATATTTTATGTAATAAAATGTGATTTATGTTTAGAAATTTGTACCCTCTCACAGATTTATAACAAAAAATGAATATATTATACAATGCCATTTGCACTTTCCGTATACATAAAATACATACATACATATATTCATGCATACATGCATACATACGTGCATAATTTGTATATGTGCATGTATATACCCATATGTACATACAAATGTACGTATCTACATCACTTTTTTGTAGATACGTACATTTTGTATATCTGCATGTATATACCCATATGTACATACAAATGTACGTATCTACATCACTGGAGAACATACTTGAGTAGCTTGAGGGTTTACTTGTACAAGGCTCACTAAAGCCTGCTAAAATAATGTGTGTACAATGAGCATGATTGAGGATCTTAGTGGCTTCCACTGCCATAGTGCAAGCGAGAGAATTAATTTGTGAGAATTAATTCGAGAATTATTCGTTTAATTGTTTTGGTTCGTTGAGAACCAAAATAAAATTTGGGAATTTTATTCATCCAGAGAGAATTTTATTATTTTACATATAAAAAGCATATACATCTCTTAGACACATGTAAGAAATCATTTATATTGTGTAACTTAACAAAATACTTCGAGACCAATTGACAATAACTTAAAACATACTTCATGATTCATCATTAACTAATGATCAATCACCACACATTACACATTAGAATCTTACAAAGTTAAATCATAGATGATAGAATAAGCTGCAAGCAATCATCGTCATACATGAAACATACATGATACATCATGAATTTCGATACATTAAAAGTCGAGTTACTAAGTGGCTTGATTCACGAGGTATATCATACATGTGTACTTGAAAAGTTTCGGTACAAAAATTGAATAAAATTCACTCCCAATGATTTAAATCGGATGCAAATTTTCTGAATATTGTTTTTACCTAATAATTCGTGAATTTTTTACACTATGCCTGATTCTTAATGCTAGCTTTGAGAAGTTGTTGATGCAATGCAGATGGACTACAGTTCGTGGAAAAATTTCTCTTTTCCAATATAAACGCATTTTTTTAGAGTCCAAATGTGAACTTGTAAATGGAGAATCCGAAGTGGATTTTTGGCCAATCTATTTTTAAGGTCACGGCACCAGATTCAAATGTGTGAGCATTTCCAAAAAATGTATTAAAATGTTTCATGCAATTCTCTGCACCTTTGACAATTGAATCTTATATGTGACTCTCCAAAAATGTACTGGTTCTGAATGCACCCATTGTGAGTCTCGACTCTCCACAAAAAGGTTCTATAATAGTGGCTGTTTCAATTTCCAAAGATCTGTACATCTATTAGTCTATCATTCGTTTGGTTTTTGTAACTCCCACTGTTGATTACAGACAATTGAAATCAAGGATGTAGGTAGCAAATGACAATAATATGACACAGTGGTAGCACTCTCTCAACGTGGTAGGCTGAGGATCCACCAATCTGAGTGTCTGGAATGAGTGCTTGAACTGGATGGGACATATGTGTTCTGGAGTGCATGTTTCAGTCGTATCTAGGAATATCTATAAATGGGTCTTATTTTGTTAAATTCTCCTTGCATAAGGGAATGTTAGCCATGTGTTGTCTACTGCAGAACTTTTGAAATGGATGAAAGTCCTTTCTTGTGTATCTAATATCGGAACCAACTTGAACATCACACATACGTACATACATACGTACATACATACGTATGTACATACATACGTATGTACATACATACATACATACATACATGCATGCATGCATGCATGCATACATACATACATACATACATACATACATACGTACATGCATGCATGCATACTTTTTTTTTGGGAAAAAAAAGTATCTTGTATTTTAACTAAGAAATTTACAATAGCTTAGTTGCTGCCTAACGCAAAGTTATAAGAGTCTACAGAGTAGTGTTCGTCTAGCACAATTACAAAGCTTTGTGAAGTAGAACTAGAACGAAGTGCTAATGAGAAGCCGAAGATGGAGCCTTCTCTCCATGTCCTCGTAGCTTCTGTCGAAGAAGACATGACCGATTAGATCTCCGAACATCTGCATGTTGTTGAAAATGACCGCACTACGGAATTGCCAAAGGAACTAGAGTATCCAAAAACATGTGTGACTGAGTATCCATATGCAATTTGTATTATGTGATTTGCACATTCTAAAGATAATGCAGAAAATAATAAACATGTAATTCCTCATAGTTAGTTGATGCTGGATATTTGCTCACCATTGCTTGTTTGCATTCCCAAGAGGCAAACCACAATGTTTCTCGCAGGTGACTGCATCATGGGTAAGGAAATGTCAGGTTCATGTGTGCATGCTTTGTTATGAAGGAAGCCGTTTGCAAGGCTCCCCACCATCACTCTACAGTGAAAACTGTGCAATGTAAGGGTAGCTGCTATCTACACACACACACACACACACACACACACACACACACACACACACACACACACACACACACACACACACACACACACACACACACACACATGCACGCACGCATGCACGCACGCACACACACACGCACGTATACACACACACACACACATTGATGCATGCATGCATGCATGCATACATGCATGCATGCATGCATGCATACATGCATGCATGCATGCATACATGGCATGCATGCATACATAACATACATACATACATACATACATACATA